>JARQOC010000003.1:819748878-819829585 GCA_033576535.1 Allobates femoralis
ATTGGCTATATGGTACTGGAGGTCTGGAGCGATCGGGCTCCACTCCACACAGCAGAAATCCGGGCTGCGGACCCTGACTTCAGAGCTCAGGGACCTGGGCGAAGGACCTCATCTCCAATGCACACAGGGTGAGCGGCACACACATGCAGCGGGTCCCTGCTGCTCTGACACAGTGTGCCGAATCACTTTCACAGCAGTGGATTCGGCACCTTGTATCAGTGCACTGGGGACCACTATGTGGAGAGGGGTGGGGGTGACATTAGGGGTGGGGTGGGCTGTAGGAGCCCTAGGGTAGGCTAATAATAGTGTACAATGTAGAGGGGGCAGGCTGTAGGAGCCCTTGGGGTGGCTGGCCATACTGGGATTGTAGTAGAGTAGGTGGAAATGACCAGTTTCCATTTACATGCACAAACATGCCCCCTAGACGTTCTCCTCCAGCCGCAAATATGTGATATCTGGGAAACCCTGCAAAATGTTGACAGCTAGTTATTGTAAATTGTCAACATTTTGCAGCCTAGATACACATATGAGTTATAGCAAAAGCCCGGACAACCCCTTTAATTTCCCACACTAGGACAATGGGACTCCAAGCAGACGGCAAGAAACAATAACTTAACAAACATGAGTTAACAAACATAAGAACAACACGTCTAGCCAAATTAAGAGCATTAATCCACGACAAGCTTGAAAAAAAGGTTGTGTTATCATATTGTGCATTGGTTGAATTTATTGTTTGCAAGTGGAAAATTGCTATGGATCTAGAATTTTTAGACCTTGGTAAGAGGGCAAAATAACAAGATAAAAAACATTCTCAAGGAATTCTCAAAATAGTTATTACATTGCTACCATTAGCCTAATGAACATCGAAGACCTCATTCAGGCTTCCATGAATTTTCACATATGTAAAAATGGTCTGAGATTCATAAGTGTTTTGCATCTGAGTTTAATCAATGTTTGGTCTGTGAGAAGACAGGTTGACAATAACCTCAACTGACATGCGCAAGATCTGCAGCAAGATTTGGTGGTAAATCCTGAGGTCCTATGGCAGGAGACACACGATGTGAGACACAAGCGAGATCTTGCATAAGTCTCACATGACTAACTCAGCACAGTCAATGTCTCTCTAGACAGGAGCGTGTCACCTGCATAGATACACACACAGCTGATGTGCTCCTGTCCAGAGGGACAACGGCCATTCAGGGTGAGGCATGCAAGACTCATGAGAGAATCCCGCATGTCTCGCATTGTGTGTCTCTGGTCTTAGGTCCATACTATGCTTGAACTGTATACTGTAAATGCAGTGACCTTTTGATGTCTACTGTGAAGCACGGTGGAAGTTCAAGTATGCCAACATGAAAGCATTGCGGTGACTCTGTGATGCCTGTAATGTAGCACGGCAGTGAATCGAAGACGCTTTGAGTCTGCTTTGCTTTATCTACTATTGGGAACCTGCACCATGTGTAAAGCAGGATGGATTCAATCAATTAGTAGAAAACCTGTAAAGGTTCTAATTAAAGCTTGGACTGTAATGGACCTTGCAACAGGACAATGATCCCAAGCATACCTCAAATTCCATCAAAGCTTGGTTTCAGAAGAAATGCTAGAAGATTCTGCAGTAGCCATCATAATCAAGTGATAAAATCTCTTAAAACCTTTTTGTAGGGATTTGAAGAATACATTTGCAGCATGCAAATGAACCGCCCCAGGGCCAAGAGTACCCGGTCCCGGGCAATGTAGTTCACAGGGGATATCATGGGGCACTGTTGCCTGGTCCCATGGCCCTGGTGGTTGCTGAAAAGGGAAGAGTCAATACAAATAATAAAAATAATGATTTGTGACGCCACCTCCAGTTCCGGCAATGTTACCGGCGCTGTGGGACAGACCTCCTGGGTCATGGTGGAACAGCAGGATGGTGGCACTCCCGTAGATGGAGCAGGATCCCAGGGCAGTTGTGGATGTTGGGAGTTATAGTCCAGTCTTTGATTTACACAGGGACGCAGCTGCACCAGGCCTTGTTACTTGTTCTTTTCATGCTGCTATCGGCGGCTCCTCAGGTGCAGGTGAATAAACTACAACACGTAGTTTGTAACGCTGAATGGGTGTACTGGCTGTTCTTCAGAGTCTTTTCAGGTCTGCCAAGTCAGTGGAATGCCTGCTTTTGCAGTCCAGTGCCTTCCTGCACTCTCTCTTGTCTCTCCCTCAGCGTTCCTGCGTGCAGAGCCTGAAGCCAGCTTCCACAACCCTCTCTTTCTGAGCGACTCCCCTCCAAGTCCTCGGGACCCTATACAGTGCCTTTTTATAGGTGTGCCGGGTGTGGGCCACAACTTCCTAAAGAAGCTCGGACCTACGGATCGGCGGCTCAGGGGTGAACACCAATACCGCTCTTGGAGCCGGTTCTCCATTCCGGTCCGTCCTGAACCCCTCCGGTCGGTAGTCGTGCCGGGTCCGGATTTGGGTGCACCACAACACCTGGTGCCCATAGGGTCCCCTTCTGTCCTGATGGCTCCTCCGCCATTGCCTACTCATCCGTCCGCATTGGAGCTCTTCCACTCACTAACTGTCTAACGCTCCTCCCACCCACACACTCTTCTACCCTGTCACTCCTCCCATGGCACTGGGTCCTCCCTAGAGTAAGTCCACCCATGGTCCCATACCTAGGGTATGTATGGATGCGTGTCATGAGGGTCCTATATGCAGCATCGCAATTCTCAGCTA
This sequence comes from Allobates femoralis, assembly GCA_033576535.1. Taxonomy (NCBI): domain Eukaryota; kingdom Metazoa; phylum Chordata; class Amphibia; order Anura; family Aromobatidae; genus Allobates; species Allobates femoralis. Next base: position 819,751,594 of record JARQOC010000003.1, read on the forward strand.
CAGGGATGTTACACACTCTTTTATGAGTGCAGTACCCCTCCGTGGCGTCCCGATCAGTGGGGCACCACACAAACCTAAGAATATTTGTGTACTAAAGCCAATGCCCATGAAGAATGAGTTAATTTTCCTCAAGAATGCTGCCACAAGCAGGTGTCTGGCTATTTATTATATTTGTGAATACTATGCCCGCCAGAGGAATTTTACTAAGTACTAAAATTTGCTTGTGATCAGGGCCAGACTGACTATCGGGCAAATTTTGCAATTGCCAGATGGGCTAGTCCTGCCATGGACCGCATCAACTGCAGCACTCTTAATGGTATTTGCTTCCTCAGTAGACTGATACTCCAATAGCTGCAGTGCAACACAGATAGCCACTTGGTCTGTGATCCATTAGTTACTACAGCAGGTCACTGTATAATTATGACCTACAACCTGCTGGAGGCCTGTGTCATGCAGGGGATGTCAGTCAGCATAATGATGTCACTGAATTGTACCACCTGTGCCCCTTGCAACATCATGCTTTACAGGGACTATGATGACCATTATACTATGATGGGACCATAATACTTTATCATGACTGTGGGGGGCCATCATACTATATAGGGGGCTTTGGAGGGACCATTATATTGTATTGAAACTCTGGAGGGCTAACATACTGTAATGGGGCTGTGAGGGACCATCATACTGTGTGTTTGGGACCATCATATTATGTGGGAAACTGAAGGAATGATCATGCTGTGTAATTAAGCCATAATGCTGTGTAGGGAACCATCATGCTATGTAGAAAGCTGTAGAGACCATCATACTGTGGGTAAACTATCATACTGTGTGGAGTCAGAGAAAGACCATCAAATCCTTGTGAGGGGCAGTGGTGACCATACTGTGTAGGGGAGCAGTGGTGACCTTCATACTCTGTGAGCAGCTGACGTATCCAACATACTGTCTGAGGGGTTGGGGGTCACCATCTTACTGTGTGGAATTTATGGGGAAACCATGCAATGTAGATGTAGGAATATGGAAACATCATTCTCTGAGGGGGCATTTTTTGGGGGGTATCATATTGTATGATGACCATGAAAGAGAAATCGAAGTAAGTAGAAAAATAGGGTCAAAATAACTGTAAGTGCAGCAATACTCATCCATCTCCATGTCTAAAATCTTGGCAGACTGCACCTGGGTGCTGTGATATAAATTTTGCTATTGGGTACCATGATTTCTCTGTATGCTTCTTCTCGGAGTATTTATGATAAGGAGGCATAATATGGCGGGGTATCACTATTATAAGGAGTAACACTGAGAAATCATGATTATAGGGAAACACATGGGTATTAATAGGGGCACAGATGGAGTACTGTTATTTTGTGGGGCACAAAAGGAGGGTACTAAGACTATACCGGGCACAGAAGGACATTATTAGTATCTAGGAAGGATATTTTTTGTGGTTTAATATATATACAACCCTTGGGTTGTGTGGCTGGAGCTGTAGGTGGCTACAGGGGTACGAACGAGCACAGGACCTGTTCGACAGGGAGAGAAGCAGAGTCCCGTGATCGGAAGGCGGCCCACGTGATCCTAATGCGGAAGTGAGCAGGGATGCTGACTGAAGGAGCTCGCTCCTACCGCTTGTCATCCTGGTTGTGCAGACTGTACAACCCGGACAGGTGAGAACCATACCGGTGTGACCGCAATCATTATCATTGAACTACTTAGGTTCTTCAAAAAGCGCCTTTCTTAATTTTTTCTTGCATTATTAGTATCTAGGGCACTGGTGAAAGCAATATATAATTTATGTAGAGGTAAAGTGAGGAGAGAACTGGAAAAGTATTAAGATAAAGAAGTGTTGTATTTTTCAGGGATGAGTTATGTATGGAAGAAGAGGTCATGACATTCCTGGCCGAATGGAAAATAAAATGGAAAATGAATGACTATGATCACCAATAATATTGATGATGGCAATCTATGCAGAATATACATATATGGCCTGAAAATATATATAAAACTGATATTATCATTAGAGATGAGCAAAACGTTTGAAGTTCGGGTTTGGTTCGGATCGCCAAATTGGTATATGTTCGGTGACCTAATCGACATACAGTTGGCCGAACTTCCAAAGGCCATTGAAATCAATGGGATGCAAAATCAAAGGCCTATACAACATCTTTAAAGGGACCCAAGAGCTGTCAAAATAAACCCAGACAATGCTAAATAAGAACATACAGACATCATGGAGATGTTCGGAGCTAGGATCTGGTGCGGTAGGACAACTGTATGTGTTCCTTCTTCTGCCTATCATTTCTAAATACCTATGTCAGGCTGGATGCTTTATTTAGGTATCAAAGAGAAGAAAGATGCAGGTACAATTCTACTCAGTTGTGTTTTTATTAGGGTCAACTGGTTTAACATTTAAGACACCTGAAGTAATTAAAAATATCTCTGATATTTTAATCACATTGGCAAAAACTATGATTACAGGGAATTAGACGAATTTCTCTCATAAATATTCATTCATGTTCAAGTATGGTATATTGAGGATGGAATATAAATAAATTACAGCGATGAAAATTAACACTGTATTTCCCTACACAGAATAGTCAGAAATATTAATGCAGTATATTTTCCCAATTTCTGATATTATTATTATTTATTATTGCACAAATATATGAGTATTTCCAGATCCCCCACTCTTGTGTTTTAGAGAACCTCTGAATCTAAGAAACATCATTGTCAGGAGCGCCCTGTCCTCTCCAGCAGCAACAGAAACCTTTCCCTGCAACCAGAACAGGTGCAAAACCTCCATCTATAATGACAATGGACAAGATAAAGATTCCTGGACAGATCAGGACTACAAGATCCCAGGTAACAGTTGCGCCACAAGGAATGTGGTGTATTTAATTAAATGTACCAAATGTCCAACAGGTGGCATGTACATAGGGGAGACCGGGCAAAAATTCAGAACAAGAATGAATTATAATCCCCACTCAATAAAACAAAGGTGTATGGATCTACCTGTAGTCGAGAATTTTTGCAGCTCTGACCACAGGGTAACAGACATGAGTCTGCTTATTTTAAAAAGTAACTTCAAATATCAGAAAGAGAGATGTACTTGGGAATACAAATTGATAACGACCTTTCACACATTCAAAACAGGATTCATGTGTTTTTACATCAATGGAAAAGGCATTTTGGGATATCACATCTTCGAACAGACCCCAGGTAGAAGACAATGAACCTTTGACACTCCTTACGGGAACTGTCACCCATGGATTTATGTGTAAATACAAGAGGGGTGGGGGACAAGAGGCGCAATAGTGCCCTATCACTAGCGACACTAAAGTGTGAAGGTGGTACTACGGATCCACTCACCTGGTTTAGTTGTGGGACCCACAACTGGTTTGAAGGGCATCAACAAGCAAGCTGCTGCAGGACCTCATCCCTGAGGAAGGTGCCAGGTTGTGCACCGAAACGCGTTGGAATAAAGGAAAGAAACTGCTTTTGAAATCCTGCCTTCCATGTGAGTGTTTCTTTGGGTACAGCAGCGCGAACCGTGATACACCTCTTCAATCCCAACTTTACTCATGGATTTATGGCTTTCTATACTCACTGAGGAAATTTCAGGTTTCCACGGACCACTGATCATAGAATAGTAATACAATAAAATTAAGATTTTACCCTCCCTCTCCCAAGACTGGCACTGCTTCACGTCACTTGTCGTATTTGCTGCATCAGCCCACCCTGCATATGTATATATGTGTGTGTCTTCAGAATTTGTGTCATTATCAGCCTGATGAAGAGGCCACAGTGCCTTGAAAGCTTGCTTCACTTACCATTTTTTCAGTTAGCCATTAAAAGGTATCAACCACTGAGGACTCTCAGATTCTAATATTTTTCTATCTACTGGCTAACATGGTATATACACTTTTTACCTTATTATAGCGCCAAATATTCCATGGCTCTTTACATTTGAAAAGTGGCATACATAGAAAAGTACAATAATTATGAACAATACAAGACCACACATGGAATAAAGTGCCAACATATGGGTCTTCTCTTGTTGAGTTAACACACAACATATATGTGCTCTGAGCTATAGGGTTTTAGTAAAGTGTGACTCATAGATAAGAATGGTTTCTTTAGCACTTACACTTTATTCATTATAACCTATACTATATATCTAGGTATATGGGTCTTTGCTGCTATATTTGCACTGCTGTATCTCTGTGCCTGTAAATTTTCAACTATGATTTAACTGACTCAGTGTTGTTAAACAAGTCTCATGATTGTATAAAGTGGTGTGTTTTTGTACTTGCCCATGCAACCACTCATTCTGTTCTAACAACTGCAGTAAGCCTGTTTGTTATTGATGACATTATTAAATATGTTTATGCACGCTATCTTGCTTTGGTTCTCCTTTGTAAAATATGTGTCTTGGACTTGTTAGTGGGTCTGGGGATTACTTTCTTGCAGATTCACCATATTACAGATTGTATGGAATTCTCTTTACTAATTAGAGTGAATACAGCAGTACCTAGTGGCGGAGCAGAACTCGCAGGAGCAGGTTCTGGTGGTGATGTAGCAAATCTGTATGAAGTAGAAGACTTGGAGAAAATATGTAGTTCAGCCTTCTACTGTTTTATTCTGCATAGTAATCCCTGCTTATTACCAGTAGTGTCTGACCATGCTACCATAGCAAGCTTCCTGTACCATTATCACATGTTGTTTTACCATAACGTTATGAATTGTTTTATACCACTGATGCCTTTTTTTTCCTCTCTACAATACCACCATGGCCACAAAGGAGTAGTAATGAAAGTGTCACCCCTGGAAATTCATCACCACATGCCCACTACTGCATCAGTGTTTTCGTCATGGCCACCACCAACAATGACTCTTATCTGATCTTAAGGGTTCTTGCGCTCTACGCACAGACCACCATTTCAAGACTACATCGAGAGCTGCAACTTTGTGGTTCACTAAAGGGAAGATCAGCTGTCTTTGTATGGTTTAAAGGGTGGAAACCAGGGAACCACTTTTGGCTCAGCCTTGCTCAGGTAGCACAAATCAGACTGAGACCTGGAAGACTGAGACTGTATTACTTAAACCAGGATTGGGAACGTCAGGTGCCAGAGCCACAGGCGGCCCTTGATAACCTTTTCTGTGGCCCCAGGGCAGATTCCTGGGGACCGTAGTTCTCAGGCTGACAGCCGCATTTTCCCAACTGGCTACCTTTTAAATCCAGCTGCTCTGTAGTGATGTCTATGTCCCCAGCCTTAGCTTGCCTAGTGATCTCTATGCCCCCATCCTATCCTATGATGTCTAAGGCTCTAGCAAACTGGAAAAGCAGTTGAAGCATCATGATTAATATCATCTAACATCACAGCTGCACCAAAGGGAAGCCTCAGCCACCACAGTAGGGCGAATTGATAAGCTAACCAAACATAGTAGGTCATTTTCAAGTTGATAATTTTTTGTGGTCCCCGAAGGATGTTAAAAATATCCAAATGCTCCCCGGCAGAAATAGGTTCCTCATGCCTTAAAGGGAACCTGTCACCTAGCATTAAGGCCCTACACCTTCCTAGCTGCTCCCTATGTATCCCTATCTGAGCTACAGTGGCCCTATAAAAGATCAGAAAAATAACTTCTAACTTACAGAAGTCCCTGAGGCTGGGGACTGAAAAGGCAGCGCCAGGCTCCATTCTCCCCTCCTCGATCCGGCTGCCCCTCTATTTGGAATCTCCCGCCCTCTGGACGCCTATCATGCACCGGCCACTACGTCACATCCAGCGCGGTGCATTATGGGGCTGATCACGTGATCAGCCCCAGTACATTATGGGCTTGATCACGAGATCGGCCCGGCTTCAATAAGTGCATTGCGCATGTGCAGAGCTGGGCCGATCACGTGATCAAGCCCATAATACACTGGGGATGATCACGTGATCGGCCCCATAATGCACCGCTCCGGCTGTGACGTAGCGGCCGGTGCATGATAGGCGTCCAGAGGGCGGGAGATTCCAAATAGAGGGGCGGAGATGAAGAAAGAATAATGCCGCCAAGCGGGGCGGCGCAGCCGGATCGAGGAGTTCTGCATGGAGCCTGGCGCCACCTTTTCAGTCCCCAGCCTCAGGGACTGCTGTACGTTAGAAGTTATTTTTCTGATCTTTTATAGAGCCACTTTAGCTCAGATAGGGATACATAGGGAGCAACTAGAAGGTGTAGGGACAGGTAGTGATAGTGTAGGCTTAATTCTAGGTGACAGGTTCCCTTTAAGCTATTTAGATCAAATGACGACCATTGCTAAATAGTATTAAATTCTAGGTGTTAAATATTTAAAGTTAGACTTTAGCTTAAAAAAGATAGTAAAGGAATCTGCTGTCAGATTGTCTCCCCGTTCCTTTGTTTAATTTGGCGACATACAGCGTTTTGGGCTCTTTTGATAACTTAGAAATATGACTGTATACTTTTTGCTGCTTAACTAAACATTCTGCCGAGCAAAGCCATTTGCAATGATTTATATGATGTTCTGCATAGTAGATCTTAACAGGGTATTTTTCTTATTGAATAATTAGGCTTTAGCCATTTCTTTTCCTTAGTTCAGAAAACGGGAAACATGTACTACAGATGCTGGGCTAATTAGCTTCGAATCTGTCTAATGGGCACTACTAAAATGCAAATTAGAAATGATCAAACAGTGAAAATGTTGGATCTGTCACAATATATGTATATTGCTTTTTCCGCCATTGTGTTGCCATCAAACATACAATTTTCTTTTGAGCTGTCAAGTGACAACGCAGTTTGTTAACATTTTTTTTCTTTCCTTCGTCTCTTCAAAAATCTTTCTAAACTTTAAGGAAAATTTTGTTATTAACATGAGATCATAGAATTTTTGACAAGGGATGATCAAATATAGGACATGATCTTGTGAGTAGAATTCATTTGAGTCAAGCTTGTGTTGAGATTGTCACCTTACTTCCCAAGCTCAAAGAAATAGTAACATTAGTAAAGATGAGGGAATCTGTTCAAATTTGAAATCCCATAGAAATGAAAACTCACAAAGCCAACAAGAACCCTTCTGTGCTCTATACACTCTCTGCACATCAACAATGAAGAGAAATGACAAGATTCTGCATAACTAATCAAATGCTAAAAAGCTGCAATTCAAAATTTTGTAAGCGATACCCAAGATGATTTTCTATTATTGTTTTATTATTATTTAATATTATAGCGCCATTTAAACAATGTCACTTTACATGTGAAAAGGGGCACACACAGGTACAGAAGGAGAGAGGACCCTGACTGTGAGGGCTCACAGTCTACAAGGGATGGGTGAGGAGGGTACAGTAAGTGAGGAGAGAGGAAACCTGCCCACGAGGGCTCATAGACTTCAAGGGGTGGGTGAGGACACACTAGTAAAGAAGAGAGGAACCTGCCCTTGAGGACTGACAGACTACAGGAGATGGGGCCCAATAGGAGGAGAGGCCCAATTCAAAATGGGGGAACTCTCAATCCAAATATATGGCCCTCCAAATGTAACACAATTCCAAAATTCAAAACCCAGGAGTCAGGCCAATATAATCAAAATAATGATTTTATTTATTAAATATATCAAACACTTGGTTAGAAATGGAGATATACAACATACACAGGACAGGAATTACCCCACTTGGTACAATCATGTATTTACATAGAGGGTTCATCCTCCTTTTACATGCATCATGCATATAACTATACATACCAGTATCACAAGCCCCACAATGAACCTCTACTGAGCTATCATAGAATGACAAGTGCCAAGTTAAACCAAGGGGGTAAAGATGTATTACCTGCCTGTGCTGCCCCCCTAATGCGCTTTTCGCGTTAGCTTCGTCGTTCCTCAGACGAAAAGAGGTGGGTCTTCAGATTCTTTGTGAGCATTTCCACTGTAGGTGAGAGTCTGATGTGTTGAGATAAAGAGTTACAGAGTATGGGGGGATGCACGGGAGAAATCTTGTATGTGGTTGTGGGAAGAAGAGATGAGAGAGGAATAGAGAAGACCCTGATAGGATTGCAGATTGCATGTTGGTAAATAGCATCGGGACCATGTCAGAGATATATAAAGGGAACAGGTTGTGGATGGCTTTGTATGTCATGGGTAGGGTTTTGAACTGGAGTCTCTGGGCAATGGGGAGCCAGTGAAGGGATTAGCAGAGAGGAGAGGTTGGGGAATAGCAGGGAGAAAGGTGGATTAGTCAGGCAGCAGAGATTAGGATAGATTGGAGGGGTGTAAGCAGGGGCGTAACTAGAACTGGCAGGGCCCCATAGCAAACTTTTGAACGGGGCCCCCTCCAAGACACGCCCCCAATGACACGCCCTCCAAGACACGCCCCCCAAATGACACGCCCCTTCAAGACACACCCCCTTACAGGCCCCAGCAGTATATACAGCAGCCCCAGTGGTATACCGCAGCCTCTCCAGTGGTATATACAGGCCCCAGCAGTATTACAGCAGCCTTCGCAGTGGTGGTATATACAGGCCCCAGTGGTGGTATAGAGGGCCCCTGGTGGTGGTATATACAGGGCCCCTGGTGGTGGTATATACAGGCCCCTGGTGGTGGTATATACAGGCCCCTGGTGGTGGTATATACAGAGCCCCTGGTGGTAGTATACAGAGCCCCTGGTGGTGGTATATACAGGCCCCTGGTGGTATTATACAGAGCCCCTGGTGGTGGTATATACAGGCCCCTGGTGGTAGTATACAGAGCCCCTGGTGGTGGTTTATACAGGCCCCTGGTGGTAGTATACAGGGCTCCTGGTGGTGGTATATACAGAGCCCCTGGTGGTAGTATACAGAGCCCCTGGTGGTGGTATATACAGGCCCCTGGTGGTAGTATACAGAGCCCCTGGTGGTGGTATATACAGGCCCCTGGTGGTAGTATACAGGCCCCTGGTGGTGGTATATACAAAGCCCCTGGTGGTAGTATACAGGCCCCTGGTGGTGGTATATACAGAGCCCCTGGTGGTAGTATACAGGCCCCTGGTGGTAGTATACAGGCCCCTGGTGGTAGTATACAGAGCCCCTGGTGGTGGTATATACAGGCCCCTGGTGGTAGTATACAGAGCCCCTGGTGGTGGTATATACAGGCCCCTGGTGGTAGTATACAGAGCCCCTGGTGGTAGTATACAGGCCCCTGGTGGTGGTAGTATACAGAGCCCCTGGTGGTGGTAGTATACAGAGCCCCTGGTGGTGGTAGTATACAGAGCCCCTGGTGGTAGTATACAGAGCCCCTGGTGGTAGTATACAGGTCCCTGGTGGTAGTATACAGGCCCCTGGTGGTATATACAGAGCCCCTGGTGGTAGTATACAGAGCCCCTGGTGGTAGTATACAGGCCCCTGGTGTTGGTAGTATACAGAGCCCCTGGTGGTAGTATACAGGCCCCTGGTGGTAGTATACAGGCCCCTGGTGGTGGTAGTATACAGAGCCCCTGGTGGTGGTAGTATACAGAGCCCCTGGTGGTGGTAGTATACAGAGCCCCTGGTGGTGGTAGTATACAGAGCCCCTGGTGGTAGTATACAGAGCCCCTGGTGGTAGTATACAGGTCCCTGGTGGTAGTATACAGGCCCCTGGTGGTATATACAGAGCCCCTGGTGGTAGTATACAGAGCCCCTGGTGGTAGTATACAGGCCCCTGGTGTTGGTAGTATACAGAGCCCCTGGTGGTAGTATACAGGCCCCTGGTGGTAGTATACAGGCCCCTGGTGGTGGTAGTATACAGAGCCCCTGGTGGTGGTAGTATACAGAGCCCCTGGTGGTGGTAGTATACAGAGCCCCTGGTGGTGGTAGTATACAGAGCCCCTGGTGGTATATACAGAGCCCCTGGTGGTAGTATACAGGCCCCTGGTGGTGGTAGTATACAGAGCCCCTGGTGGTAGTATACAGGCCCCTGGTGGGTATATACAGGCCCCCCACTCCTCCTCTGCTGCACACGTCACCTGTAAAGGAATACATCATACTTACTTATCTCTGCCGGCTGCCGCCGCTCTGCACCGCGCTCCGTCTTCATCCAGCTTCTTCCTGGTTGTGACCGCCGGGCGCAGGAAATGACGTCACAACCAGGAAGAAGCTGGATGAAGACGGAGCGCGGTGCAGAGCGGCGGCAGCCGGCAGAGATAAGTAAGTATGATGTATTCCTTTACAGGTGACGTGTGCAGCAGAGGAGGAGTGGGGGGCCTGTATATACCCACCAGGGGCCTGTAGCTGACCGGATAGCAGCGTAGCGGCGCTGGGTCCGGGCCCCCCACAAGGGCCGGGCCCCAAAGCGACTGCTACGTCTGCTATGCCGGTAGTTACGCCCCTGGGTGTAAGAGTGCTAAAGGGGAGATCAGAAAGTAGGAGGTTGCCATAGTCGAGGCAGGAGATGATGAGGGCATGCACAAGTGTTTTTGCAGTTTATTGGTCAAGAATTGTGTATATATTTCTGTAAAATGAAAGTAGTCTCAGGATTAAAGCAGTAGTGAATAGTGAGATATGGAACCTGAAAGTCAAAAGTTTTAAACCTGTGTTACCCTTTTGCTTGTCAGTGTACATTCCTATGTAAATCCTGTTAAGCAGCCCCAGGAAAACAGTCTGTTAGTAATTGTTCATACAATGCAAGGCCAGTAACGTAATAGTCCTTGAGTAAAGCACAGTCCCAAACTTTAGCACATTGCGGTGCAGCTATACTTGAGTCCTGAAACAATCCAGAACACCACACTTGCAAATAATAAACAAACAAACTAAATCGCAGAAGCAGAGCCTTTTAGTGTAGCAGTGCTTATTTGCAGCAGAGCGAACTGAAGGTAGCTGGTAGAAGGAACAATCCTTTATTGCTCACTGAAACAAAAGATACTTTGTAACCCTACACAACAGCACATAAATAATAAGAGTATACTCCTAAAATATAACTTTTAATTACCTTGTTTAAAAACTCAGACTATGTTTCCTATTTATTGCACACACAAACAACACTTATGAACGGGGAGAGGGGTGTAACAATAATCCTGTGCTCACCCTGTTATCAACCTGCCTAACAACAGAGTTTTCAACGCCTAAAAAAGTGTAATATGATATCCCCGTTCCTTGGCAGCCGTCCCTGGTGTCCCTGATTTAACAACCGGGAGCCATTCAGCAAAAGCATAAGCACACACACATCTGTCTCATGATCTAATAATAGAAAATAAGAGGGGTGTTTGTCACACAGAATATCACAGAGTACGGGTCTGTCCCTTAAAGGGAACCTGTCACCTAATCTAGCCCTCCTAATCTATGAATACCTGTCCCTGCAGTCTCAAACAACTTTATCAACCATCCCTGTCTGACCATTTATAGGCATCTACAAGTGCAATGAAGCATTTTGTAAACTTACTGAATCCATGTCAGGTGGGCGTTCCTACAGGGGTCTTTGACGAGAAGGCAGGGTCTACTGGGCCGCGCTCTCCCCGCCTCCCTGCTGAAATTACTCCCCCATGGACAGCATTCTTCTTTCCGGAGCTCGGGCACGATTCAAACTACCCGCCTATTTCGTCATCGCTATGACGCGGTCACATGATGCCAGCCCCACGCCACTTCCGCCCGTCGTATCGCTAGGTGTACTAAGCACACAGGCCGCCTTCGAAATTCCAACTGCATCTTCACCCATTCCCTGTAGTCTGTCTGGCCTCATGGGCAGGTTCCTCTGTTTTTTACTAGTGTGTCCTCACCCACCACTTGTAGACTGTGAGCCCTCACAGGCGGGATCCTCTTTTCTCACCTACTGAATCCACACCCATCCCTTGTAGACTTTGAGCCCTCATGGGCAGGGTTCTCTCTCCTCACCTACTGTATGTACATCTATCCCTTGGAGACTGTGAGCCCTTGTAGGCAGGATCCTCTTTTTTCACCTACTGAATCCTCACTCATCCCTTGTAGACTGTGAGCCCTCATAGGTAGGATTCTCTCTCCTCACCTACTGTATCCTCACCCATCCCTTTGTAGACGGTGAGCCCTCAAGGGCAGGGTCCTCCCTCCTCACATACTGTATCCTCACCCACCCCTTGTAGACTGTGAGCCCTCATGGGCAGGGTCCTCTCTCCTCACCTACTGTATGTACATCTATCCCTTGGAGACTGTGAGCCCTTGTAGGCAGGATCCTCTTTTTTCACCTACTGAATCCTCACTCATCCCTTGTAGACTGTGAGCCCTCATAGGTAGGATTCTCTCTCCTCACCTACTGTATCCTCACCCATCCCTTTGTAGACGGTGAGCCCTCAAGGGCAGGGTCCTCCCTCCTCACATACTGTATCCTCACCCATCCCTTGGAGACTGTGAGCCCTCGTGGGCTGGGTCCTTTGTCTTCCTATACCTGTGTGTGTGTATTGTTCATAATTATTGTACTCATCTGCGTATGCACTTTTAACATGTAAAGAGCCATGAAATAAATGGTGCAATAATAACAAAAAATATACTACTACTGCTACTACTACTCAAAATAATACTAATTAGCAGGCAAATTTTACGTTTAGGCATTAAAGATGGTGGTAAAAGCATTGTCAAACATTTGCAAAAGTTATCTAAATTTACTGAAAATAGAACTAAAAATGTCTAATTAAAATGTATAACAGAATGAAAGCAAGGTTCCTTATATGTTTTAGTATCTTATGATAGGTGCATTCAAAATAATGGTAAGCAACCAGAATTTGTTTCACAATCAATGCCGGCTCTGTGGATTCCCATTGTGTAATAATACATTTCTCACAATGAGTCTGGTGTGGCTTGTGGAAGGTTCATCGAGGAATTTCAAATTGCTATAAAAGTAAATTGATGCTTTTTTATGCTTAAAACTTTAAAGTAAAAAGAAAGTCTAAAGTTTAATGCTCAATACATTTCTCTACATGAGAAAAGAGTAATAAGCGAATATTCAGCATAAATCTAAATATGGTTTATGTAAAACAAGTGGATAGTTGTGAAATAGAAAAATGAAAGTGGTATAAAATGCTGAATAGTGATGGTTCAATTACTTGAAATTCAGACTTGCTGGCTTCACGGATTTTTCACAATATGTTTGATTCACATCAGATTAATTTGCTGTTAATGGAAAAACAAAAAAAGCTTCTAATTGTAACTGTAATAAATCCCATTAGTACAAAAACCCAGCATCATAACCCTCATCAGTACTTGGTGCATCAATGTCAGGCCGGACCATACACATATGTATCACATGAACCTACAACTCCCAATTTGTCCTTAAAGTGAACTGACGCTATTACCTGTTTTGGGGGTTCTAATCCCTGCCCACCACCTTAAGCATGATTAAATTGGGGTTCCTGTAACCACTTTAATCCCCAGACATGCCCCTGCATACCTCATAAAATTACTGGGGTGAATCACACTGTGGTCAAATCCACCCCTTTGCATGGAAAATGCACCCACTCCATCCCAACACCGCCCCACTGCATAAAAAAAAGCCCCTCCTGTGTATGTAAGGGACTGACAGCGACATTATTCACAAGTCTTGTGCCTGCGCAGTGACGCGCCTCACTGTGCTCTGCTCATGAGCCAAAAAAGCCCAAAGTCTCACAAGACTGAAGTCTTGCTCCTGTGCGTTTGAACCTCACGAGACATCTGGCACTGTGTGGCTTCAATAGGGCACAGTGAGGCATGCCACTGTGCAGATGTAAGAAAAAGGGGGAAGGGGAACAAGAGGCGCAATAGTGCCTTATCACTTAGACACTGACAATCCGGTGGTATAAAGGAACCACTCACCTATTTCAGTTGTGCGACCCACAACTGGTATGCAGACATGTAGTGTTTTATCCGGATGGCTGCTGCTGGACTCCCACCGACCACTTGCACGTGGAATCACACAGTAATCCCTGAGGAAGACGCCAGGAAAGGCGTTGAAACGCGTTGGATGCAATAAAAGGTTTTGATCATATCACATCTGATCGTGAGTTTCTTCCCTGGAATAAGTGGATCCTGGCAGCGCGGACTGGTGAACACCGTTTCCTTTCCCATTTTTTTTACTGTGCAGATGTGAAACTTGTGAATGATGTCCCTGGAATTCACTTACATACACAGGGGGTGTGGGTTTTCCATGCAGCAGGTGGTGTTGGTGTGGAATGAGGTGGGTTTTCCATGCAGCAGGGCGGGTCTGATCACAGTGTGCCACACCCCATATGACCATTAAAAAGTAATTTGTATATAGTGTGGGACAGATTAAAAGTCATTTTATGAGGTATATAGAGGCACTTGTGGGGATATAAAGAGGTTACAGGAACTCCAATTTTATCTTGCTTAAGGTGGTGAGAAGGGTTTACAACCAACAAAACAGGTGACAGGTTCCCTTTAACAATGGTAAGAAGTACTGGGAGTTGTTGTTATCAGTCACTATCAGAGTGCAGACCATACCGGAACAACAGTACTGATGAGAATAAGTCAGATTCCAAAATTATCATTTATAATCATTTTCATTTAAATAGCACTAACATCGTCCACAGCACACTGCAATTCACAGGGAACATGTACAGACATTACAGAGTATGGGTGGGTCCACATTAAGTTTGTGCTGTGTGTCTAACAGCAGCGCAAACACAGTGTAACAGATGTGTTAACACATCCACAGACTTGCATTGAACAAACACATACTAACGCATGCTTAAATAGGCATGCGTTTGCAAGTATGCGTTTGTTGATTTGCACTGGATTTGTGCAATCTGCAGCATTGCATTATGCTGCATTTGCAATAGATGTACTGTATAGAAAGAAATAGGAATATAGATTGTAGGAAAGCATAACCAGTGTCCCTGCTCTGTCTGCTGCTTCTGGTGCCGCTCATTAAAGCTCATTAGTATTCACCCATCAGCCCAGGAGCAGCAAGAAGTAGCAGACAGAGCGGGGAGACAGAGCAGGAACACTGGTAATGGTTTTCCTGCATTTATATTCCTATCTTTCCTATCTCTTCCTATCCTATTCATCTATCTATTTTTCTACTTATCCTATTCTTCTATTTATCTCATGTAGAACATATGTTTTTGAAGTATCAAAATCGTATGCGCTATACAATGACTCAAATGTCACGTTTGCTGTCTATTACAATAGAATCTGTTAACGTTTCCATTGTAACGGACAGAAAAACAATATCTGAACCCACCCTAACGCAGTTCAACAGATACCAAGAGGAGTGAACTTCATACTCATAAACTTTCTGTCTATGAGTAAATAGGGAAGGCACAAAAGGTAAATTGTAAAAAGTGCCATCATATATGGACCACATATAGGGGATTCACATAACACTGCATGAACTGGTCACTAGCTAGTATGCGTACAGATAAAGAGTGATATTAAGTAGATGGATGTTTTGGTTCATTGGGTTTGGCTAGACTTTAAAAAAAGTATGGTTCAGGACCTGGACTTGACCCTAACTTGACCAAAGACCCCAAACTCCACATAAGTTGATGTGGACACAAAGTTCTGTGCTGTAAAGAATCTGTTAAATGGTCGTAAGCAGGCCTAGGGGGTTGCAAAAGGAAGCGAAACGGGGACAATTGCTTTACAAACATCTGGATATGGAATAAATAAAAAAAAAGATGGTGTGGGCTCTCACTTTTTTTGATACCCAATGCAGGTAAAAAAAGACAGGTACAGGCAAAACCCCCAGCTGTCTGCTTTATCATGGCTGGTTATCAAAAACAGAGGGGATTCCCATGCAGTCTTTTTTAATTATTTAAACAAATAATGCTATAAAAGTAATGGGATCTGCCCTATATTTGATAACCAGCCAAAGTAAAGCAGACAGCCTGGGGCTAGTATTATGTAGGAGGCAAAGGCCATGGTTATTTGGTCCTTCCCAGCCTAAATATACTAGCCTCCAGTTGCCCCAGAAGTGGCGCGTCACATTAGATGAAAAATTATGGGGCTTTAACTGGCTCTTCCTGTTTGCCCTGGTGCACGGATAATCAGACTAATAGGTTAATGGGGTTTATGTCAGCTGTGAATTGTCAGCTGGCATCAAACCATAGAGATATTAATGAAGAGACATTTATCAGACACTTTCATCACTGACTCGGCAAGTATAGAGCTAAAAAAGACACAGATGCAGGTAAAGTAAAAGTTTATTATAATAAAGACTCTTCCACATGCCCTCTTTCGCTAATGTATTATTTAAAAAAAAAAATCTGGAAGTTCCGACGTAATCCAAACAGTAATGTCCCATGATGTCCATCAGTTCCTATAGAACTTTGTTCTGAAAATTTTCTCAGAACAAGTCTCCAGAGGTCACTGCCAGTCAGTGTCAGGCACATGCATGAGGAGTTCCATTCATTCGTTGACCGGAAGTGACCTCCACAGCAGAACTTCATTCTGAGAAAGTTCTCAGAATGAAGCACCATGCGAATCAATGGGTATCATAGAATTTTCTCAAAACGAGGCTCCACTACTATTTATCCATTTACAATACTCATAATTGAAATAATAAAAAAATACCAAAAAGTTTCTGAATCTAATTTTGGAATGCTATACTTGATTATGATATTGTAACCTGAAATTAATTGCAGAAATTAGTAAATTAAATTATTGCTGAATTTTAGGAAATTCATTGGACTTGGTGAATTTAAACAATTTGTGATTCGATTAGTGTGAACCACCATAAATGCTATTTTACACAATGCAGAATATTACATAAGCCAGAAATCGTTCACCAGATCTTGGCGATGACTGTAATACTATGTGTAATGGAACTTCCTGTTGTCCGGTACTCAAGTTGGCTCCCACACCATAGTCCAATAGAAAGAATTACTTGGCACTTGAAACCGTTTTGGTTTTCGGTGATACTTTATTTGGTGAAAATTAGAGCAAAAAAAACATTTCGGCCCCAACTTCATGGGCCTTTTTCAGTGTGCTCAAGTATTTGTTCAGAGAGAACACAGCGTGGATATACGGAAGAAACAGCATGATTTGATGGTGCCACAAAACACATGGCCCAGAGGATCTAAAGGTACCGTCACACGCCGCAATATCGCCTGGCGATATGCAGCGATCTAACGTGTGCGCTCCCGATTTTCTTGGTCTCCTCAGATCGCCAATGGTGGCATCATACGAAGCAATGACGCCCTGAAGCTAATGCGATGTGTCGCTCCGGAAATTGCCTCACCTACAGCGGAACTAATGTTGCCTAGTTCCATCGCCGCAATCTCAAAGGCAATGTGAGCGTACATGCTCAGCGCGGCGAGGACACAGGCGTGCCACAGTGGTTTACACCGCACTCCATACACGTTCATTGGACAACGCAACAGCGTTACGATTGGTCAGCCTGCTCTGGAAGGCTGGCTAATACATGATGCCATTGTCTATCGGAGTTTGTGGCAAGTACACGCTCGTGTCGTCAATTGTGGCTCCTGCAACACACCTTCAAGGCGCCAAAGCTTCCCACAGGAGCGGTCTTGTGCAGTACAGTGGATTACACTAAAGAATGGCTATGTGTGCGTCTGTAGGTGATGGCGGTAAGATATAAACCACACTATGCACATATGTGCCTGTATTGGTCCACGCCATGCCAAAGTTGCCATGGATGAACTGAAGTATTTGGGTGCACTCATGTTTTGCGTGTGTGTGCTGACATGTACCTACATCCCGCACAAACATCATTGCATTCTCCATGTGTGTGGACACGTTACCATGTGGCCAAACACATCATAATGGACATGTACACACAGTCATGGCATACAGTGTGGCCCAAAGGGCTGGACCTGTGTACTGGACATTAGCAGACAATGCTGCACTGACCCATCGAGACGATTTTACGGATCCCATACCTCTGTGCACAGCATAAAGATTTGTGCAACTGCCCTGTATTCAAAAGTAACGACAGACACAGGTTTTTGAACAGCAGGCCAGCACTACCACATCGATAGATTCCAGTTTCATATGCAAAGGCGTATGAAACACACGGAATCTATTAGCCATGATCCCGAACGCATTTTCAACCACATGGCGAGCCCGGGATAGCCGGTAATTGAAAATGCGCTGCTCAGAAGTATTCGTCCTCTGAGGATATGGCCGTAGTAGGTGAGCCTGAAGTGGGAAAGCTATATCACCCTCAAACGCAAAGTTGAGATGACTGGTTTTCTCTTCATTTGAGATCAAGTTCAGAGCACCTCTCCTTAGGTCTTGGGCCAAGGAGCAGTGTGCAAACACACCCCTATCTGAGACACGGCCGTTCATGCCAACATCCACGTACAGGAACTCATACTGAGCACCAGGGCCATGAGGACAATGCTAAAATATCCTTTGCAATTATAATACAAGGACCCCGTGTTGCGGGGTTGCGTGATCCCCACTTTACTTACCATCCAATGCACTGCCGCAGTTTGGAAATTGCCATCGATCTTCAAAACCTCTGGCAACATCCATCCATGCAGCGGGGGTTGTTGGGAACTGCATGTAGGATGGCAGCCGACAACTCACGATGGCCTCACACGTCTCAGGGATCAAGCGACTGAGCAGTGGCCATGAGACTGCTGCAGTGTATTGCAGGTCTGTCCTCGAACGACCTGTTGCTCGGAACCTCAAAGTTAAAGCCAAACGCTCCTCAGGTGGCACAGCTTGATGCATCAAAGTGTCCTGTCAGTCTATCAATGGTGTTATGCATTCCAAGAGGAATGTGAAAGAGTCCTCCGACATACGGAGATAGTTCCTGAAATCATGCAGACTAGTATCCTAGAACCCACATATGCCGTGGTCTGCGAGCCCGCAACCTCTCAGCTCTCTCCTCCAGCCACAAGTCCTCTTCCACCAAGGCAAGAGCCACGATAAGATCTCCATCAGGGTCCATGATGATCTCACCTACCAACCACTGTAAAAGGATAAAAAAACCCTGTCTAGTAAAGGCCAGTACTATGTGCCCATATTTCATATGTTCCACTAAACTAACCACAGAGGCCTCCTTGGTACATGATCCTGTATGGCAAAGGCAAAATGGATTGTCAATGAGGAGGGTGTTTTGTGGCAAGGAAAGCCAGCCATCCATTTTCCAGAACACAATAGCTCCATCAAACACATCATTACAAACTACATACAACAGGACTTGGGTATCTGCTACAGTGCAAAAAAATGATCCGTAATGCATAGATGTATCCAACGCTAAACACAGCCATATCAAAAATCATGTGTGAACATCAGTACTTACTTAATGACTCTGGGCAGCAAGCGTGCCGTAGCTCTGTCGCTAGTGTTTTTTATGTGGTAACCATCCAATCACAGAGCATCTACGTCATCTAATTGATGTTGCTGCCTGGGGGTTGCCACCCACGCCTACTGATCAGGCGCCTGGGCTGCTTTGTGATTGGTCATGTTGCGTATAAAATTGTGGACAGCTGGTCCACCACCCATGCTCCTACTTCAATGTGCATTGTTCAAGTAGCGTCTCATCACCAGAACTCTGTTGTACAGACGGTAAGTCGGTGGATATGCTATTGTGCTTCTCATTTATGGTATATACGTTTCGGCTTCAGAGTCATAGTTTGCAAGATGTATGGGCGACTTATGTACAGCTTCAGGTAGCGTCATTTAGATGTGTGGTTTGCGACGGGTATGCATCATTAACCTCCTCCGTGTCCTGCTTCACATTCACACATAATGATCATTACCACCAATGACATGATAATGTGTCCTACAGCACTACATTGTTACATAAATATGTGTTAAGGTCATTCCTGTGTGTACATTTTGTGTGGTACGCCATGTGTGCCATTTCTACATTATACAGCTTTGTAACTTGCCCGGGCCAGGCCAAAACCACATATGCTGTGTAATGTTCAGTATGTTTGATCTGTGAACACATGTAAAGTCAATTAATGCTTCTGCATACACAAGCTAACTACCACACCACCTGTCATTGCTAGTGCTGGACATGGATTGGCCACACAGAGTAAGGTGTGACCTGATATGTACATGTATGTGTTTGGGTAACACACTATGTATTTCTTTGGCAGATGGCTGAGGGTCCCCAATTTGTGCGTGACTTCCTAGCCATGTACCAGGACCAGGAATGCCTGTGGTGGGTGGCATTGCCTGACTACAAGAACAAGGCGGCGTGGGCTGTGGCCTACAGGCACCTTGTCGGGCTGGCAAACCGGCTCGACCAAACTAAGACCTGGACGTTGGCGATGGTTGTGGAGAAAATCAAGTGCCTGCGCACCGTGTTCACCAAGGAACATAAAAAGTGGATGGACGCTTGGTCCGAGGCTGGAGCTGAGGAGGTCCCTAAGCCACGTCTTTGGTATTATGACCTCCTCACCTTCACCCTGGGCCAGAAGGGTCCTTGGCCAACATGGTGCAGCAGGCGCCTTGCCCAACCATCTTCAGCTACAAGCCAAGAGCTTGCCCCGTCACAGGAGGTGCGCACTTGGTGTTTTGCTACCTATAACCACACCTTGTTTATTGCACTGATGTGTGGGTTCGTGGACATGTCGAAGGCACAACCGTCTTTTTCTTTCACCATTCTTCTGTTTCTTCTGTGTGTTGGGTCATGGCTGTTGGCACAGATTGTGCTGTGTTTTGTTGGGTCACTTGACATATCATTTTGGAGCCTCAGGTGAGTCCACAGCACTGGTTTAGTTATTTTTTCATCTCTCTTTCCAACCCTGCTACTGTTGATTTTGTTGTTTGGCATGTTCTGATATGCGCCATCTGGTGCTGTGTGTTTCGTTGTGGTAATTTATGTCAGTACATTGCTACTCTTGTTAATATTTGTTTTTTCTCTGTTTGATTTACAGGCCCCTCGGGAGTCTAGCTCCAATGCAGATGACCCACCCGCTGACCAGGCTCCACCCTCAACATCTTTGGGAAAGAGGGTGCCTGATCCCAGTGGTGGGGGGCCATGCCCAGGGCCCAGCTCCGGCATTCAACGCCGACGCACACCTGCCCCACCCAACACTGAGTTGGGTATCTGGGCAAAACGGGTCATAATGGACCGAGAGAGGACCCCCCCACTGCAATCGGGCACATGGCCAGTGAGATGGTGTCCCGCATGGAGCTAGAGCAATGTGCCATCGCCGAGAGGGCCATCATTCGGGTCCTGGAAACGGGCGTGGATGGGACACTGAGATGGGTTGATTACCTTGCCATCCCCTAGAAATCAACCACCATGCCCCCTGCACCCAAAAAACACATGACTAGAGGTTGCCAAAATCAGGGTCCTCCACGTTTCCCACGAACACTCCACCACAGAAGGGCCCCCAATGTGTGGGACTACGGGGATGAAGGGGATGAGCCATTGTCTGAGCCAGCAGAGGACGAAGATGAAAGACGCTACTAGGCACAATGCACGACATTGCGTCCTGGACTGTTTAAAAAAAAAAAAAAAAAAAAACAAGTGTGTTGTTATGTTTATTTTATGGAAATAGACCAGACTCTGATTTGCCATATCTACGTCCACATATGTGTCAGGTTCAGCAGTATGATTGTGTGTGTAGTGTGTTGTGGGTGTAATGGTGATGTTTGTGTTGCAGAAGGAGAGGCCTCATGTCCACAATAACATAGTTGTGTCATTGTAGCAGACAGGAGCCTATCCCTAGGTGACATGTGTGAGTATTGAGAGTCTTCTCTGGGCAACAGAGGCGAGTATGTTTGTATGTGTGTGTTTGTTAATGTGGGTGTGATATAGTAGACATTGATGTAATATAGGGCGAAATGGTACAGTATGGTCATATCTTTCTCATGTCACACTGCATACCTACGCAAATTCCTTAGCCATGTGTTGGTGTTAAAATTTCACCTCCCAAATGTGTCCCTGTGTTTGCTGAGACAAGGGATCACACAGTATTTTGGTTTTCCAGCACATTTTTGTTTTTGTTGTTTTTTTGTAAAAGATGTTTTTTCAGATTAGTAGTAGGCAAAACACAGTACCCACTTTCCCAATGTGGGATACTATAAGAAAAGAGGCCAACGGGGCCTAACAAACAAGGGTGCCAACATGGCAAAAGTGAAACAAAAATGGTCCAACATGCACAACAATCTAGAAAGGCTATTGCCAACATTATTGGGAGGGGATATGGTGGGGTAATGGCAATGGTGGACTGGGCTGCCTGGAGGGACATGATCATTGCCCGCAAGCGGTCCAGGTGCTGCTGGGCCTCTGTGTGGGCCTGGAGCATTTCAGCCCGAGTTGGTACACCTGTATAGGAATAAAAGGCCATTAGTCAGTGACATGTGTCGGTGTGGGTGGGTGATGTGATTGGTGAGGTTTTCACTTACTTTGTAGAGCCCCATACCAGGTTCCATCATCCGGAGATGGGGATGCGCTGACATTCCATCTGGCAGCGCGAGTTCTTGCACCTTGACAAATAAAGGGAACAATAAAACATCATTACTCACATACTGAGGTCAGGGACACACACCAACATGTATATTACAAAGCTTGATAACACTTCCCACCAATACCAAGGCCAGCAGACACCATTTCAGGGTGTGGCCCACGTGAGCTGGAGATGCTGGGGGGGGGTGTGAGCAGGGGGTTTTGTTCTGGACCCACACGACTGGCCTTCTGGCTCCCTCGCGGTAGGGTGATGGTATGGTCCTAGGGGGTACAAGACTTGCTGGGCCCTCCAGAAAAGGGGATGGTGGTGTCCTCGGGGTGGCCAGACTGCCTGCGCCCTCCATCGCAGGTGATGGTGGTGTCCCAGGGGGGCCGGACTGGCTGCGCCCTCCATCGCAGGTGATGGTGGTGTCCCGGGGAAGCCGGACTGCCTATGCCCTCCATGGCAGGTGATGGGAGGGTCCTGGGTGGTATAGGGGACCGTCGCACCTCCTCTCACGGGGAGTCATCCTCATCTGTAATTTAACAATTGACAAGACACGTAATTTACTAAAGGAACACGACATAGGGCAAACACATACTGTGTGTGTATCAATGTCATCATGGCGTGAAGCCTAGCCTGAAAGGTTTTGGTCTTGAGAGACACTATGGTTAGGGGTCAGTCTGTTTTGTAACAAGACCACAACACCCGTGACCACATATTTGGGATGTAAAACACACTTGGATTACCAGAGGATGCATTTGTCAACAAAAAACAAGAGCAGACAGTAAGCATCTGGTGGTGCCACCATGGGGGCAAACACATAACAGTCAGCTTGTAGTTACTTTTCAAGATTGAGATCAATGTGTTGTGAAATGCTATGTGTCAGAGTGCTCACATGTGTGCTGGCAACTTTACTGTCATTATAAACCTATGTTCGGGCACACACAGGTCAAGGACCACTATAGGCATCAGCATTACCAAAACATATGAGTGTAATCTGCACCTTCATGTTGCAGTGTGACCAACATGCAAATGCACATTGGTGACAGATCCACAAGGTGCTTTATGTCACACTATGTGCCATGGCACAATACCACATGATGGTTGGGTAGTGTTTTGAGTAGGATGCTTGGCATGTGTGTGTTTGGCATTGCCACATACTCACCACGCAGCCTGGCAATTCGTCCACGAATATCCACAATCCGCCCTGGTGACTTGTGCTTCAGATCCGCAAGTTTCTTTTGGATCTGTTTGCGGGTCCTCACCACACCCACTTTCTGGAGCAGGGCCCGCTGGATCCTCCTGAGGATGCGCTGCTTGTGCAGGCATGGGTGGCGGTGATGCTGGTGGCACCAGTAGTCATGGCGGTCACACAGGTCAATGAGGATCATCAATTCTGCCAGACCCCATGTGGCAGCATGCTGTGCGGCCGCCATGACTCTTCTGCTATGTGCAGGGGAGGGGCAGGCACCTGGCAGGCAGGGGGGAAGGAACAGACACGTAATAATGTCACCATGCACACTGGCGCCACCAAAGTAAGTTGAGGGCGCTAACAAGGTAGACATCCGCGGAGTGGAAGCAGTATAATGTAACCAGCAGCGTCACCAAATTCACACACATAGGGCGATTGTAGTGTGTGGGCCATGGCACCCATCTATGATGTGTCGGCCAACATCTGAGCTGTCATGTGTGGCACTAGATTCGACACAGCGCAACTTCATACACGCGGATAACATAGCTTGTGCTATTCAATGGCGCTTGTAATTGCACTGAGTTTGAGTACAGTCGGGTAGCTGAAGATGTGTGTGGTGCTGAACGGACAACTCTTCAAATATGGCGCGGTGTCAACTGACAACCAATGGGAACACAGTAGCCCACACCAATCATCTCAGATGGGGCACAGACTCCAGCACGCTGAGAAACGCCTACGGGAAATCATAAGCAACGCTTTTTCCATCACTATCACCCTATCACACGCCACAACAAGGAAATATCGCCTTAACGATTGAGGCTGATTACTGAGCACTGTTCAGGAATCAGGCGACGAGCGAGTGGCGATTTATCGCCCTGAAATTCCCCAATCACACGCCGCAACCGTGAGGCAATTTCACGGCGATTGCTTCGGGGCGACATATCGCCTTTATGATCTCCAGGCGATATTGCTGCGTGTGAAGGTACCTTAAGGTATCTGCAAAATGTTTAAAGGGACCTACAGGGATAAGCCCACTGTATGCTGAGGGGTTGCTGACAAAGGTGCCCAATTGCAGGTTGGGCAGGGAGACTGGTATTCACAGCTAGTTATATAAAATACATTTGATATACCTATTGGTGGAGACCACGGTCTTCCTGCCACATTTTGCAATTGGGCATTAGTAGTGGGAGTATCTAAATGCAATTCATCAAATTTATTTACAGTCAAAAATTTTGGGGGGAAATCTAATTAATTCAATTTTCAAAAAGGTTTGATAATTTCTAATAACTATTAAGTAACTATTCTTATAGATACCCTTTTCAACATTCATTTTATTTTTCCTTTTTTGCTGAGCGAAATATGCATATTCTTGGTTGTTTTGAATCCAACATTCGAGTGCCACCTGGTGGAGCAAATTGGAAGTCCCAGAGGGTAAGAAAAGACTTAAATGTATTAATGAAACAAACACAAACCAAAATTTGACAGCCAAATACGGTAGGGATGAGCGAGTAGTGAAATATTTGGACTCGCTGGAATTGTAATGAGTAGGTTCTAATACTCGCCTATTCATTACGAGTAGCGAGTACAATGCAAGTCAATGGGAAATGCGAGTACTATTTTGCTAGACCCTACAAAGTGGTCTGAGGGCATAAGGAAAAGGCTGAAATGGATGCATGATTGTTTAATATCCTGGCAATAAAAAGCCAGCAGGCTATTTTAATTGATTCACTGATACATCAGCTTAGATCATTGAAAAAAGCCACCCGGCTTTTTACCGCCCAGCTTTCAACACCCGGGGTGGAGGGGCAGGCTGGGTACTGTAGTGAAGGGGATAGGCTGGGTGCCAAGGAGGAGAGGGCAGGTTGTGTGCTGGATTGAGGGGGCAAGCTGTGTGTGGTTGTGGAGGGGGCAGGCTGGGTGCCAAGGAGGAGAGGGCAGGTTGAGTGCAACGGTGGAGGGGGCCAGCCAACTTTTTACCGCCCAGCTTTTAAACAGTCATGCATCCATTTCAGCCTTTTCCTCAGGTCCCAGACTACTTTGTAGGGTCCAACAGAATAGTTCTCGCATTTTCCATTTACCTGCATTGTACTCACCACTCATAACGAGTAAATTCGATGAGTAACGAGTATCCCGAATACCATACTATTCTGCGAGTAGTGAATAGTTTTGAGTATAATTGCTCATCCCTACAGACATACTCTTGTCATTTATTTCATTTTTGTCGAGATCGGTTATGCTAAATGAGGCATAATTTTGTCTTATTTCGCACCAAAAAACCATATCATACATATCAAGAACCTGATTATGTGATTTAGATATTGTTTTTCTATCATGCTCAACAAAGAGGTGTAGTCAATTGGAAAGTGGGATTAACTTGAAGAGGAAAGGGGCAGCTTGAAATGAGAAAAGGCGTGCTAAATATACATCACAATTTTAGATGATTCTAGTCAATCTGCTCCATTATTACTTAGAATAAAGCATGTTTACGAGAAAAGTAAACGGGCACCTCCAGAATTCATGCGGTATATATAGCACTTATGTACCTAGTATTTCCACTACAAACCCCTGTTAATGGTGTTGCAGCGCCTTATGACAAAAGTCCAAGTATATCAAAAAATTCAAGAAAAAAGGTGGCACTCACCATTGGTAGATCTTTTGCTTTATTGCATCGGTGTGGGGAGAGGGTACAGAGAGCGCGGACGACAGCACGCCGTTTTGGAGGCTCAGCTCCTTTGACGAGTCCACTCGTCAAAGGAGCTGAGCCTCCGAAATGGCGTGCTGTCGTCCGCGCCCTCTGCACCCCCTCCCCACACCGATGCAATAAAGCAAAATATCTACTAATGGTGAGTGCCACCTTTTTTCTTGAATTTTTTAAAGCATATTTACTGCGGCACGGTGGTTCAGTGGTTAGCATTCCAGTGCTGGGGTCCTGGATTCAAATCCTATCAAGGACAACATCTGCAAGTAGTTTGTATGTTCTCCCCGTGTTTGTGTGAGTTTCCTCTGGGTTGTCCGGTTTCATCCAACATTCCAAAGACTGTTAGGGAATGTAAATTGTGAGCCCCAGTTTTGAGTATTGCAAATGCATGTAAAGCGCTATGGAGTTAATAGTGCTGAATAAATGAATAAATATTATTTATATGGTTGTTAAAAGCTAGGTTTGGGGTTTTTCAAAAAAATACTGCTATTAATAGAAAATACTATCCCTACTAAAAGAAAAAAAAATCTAAAATGGGGAAATTTATAGAATGTCTTTAGGACAAATAATTCTAGTAATGCTAGAAAATGAAAAAGGTTTCAAAAGCATCAAATATTTTTTCAAAAAGTCAATGTACCTGTTCGTTGGTTTTTGCAGTAGATTTCTTGCTTTCTTGGTGCAGTTTTGGCACATAACTGATTGCATAGTGTTCAATGTTTTCATCTGCATCTCCAGGCCCAAAAAAGCAACAAAACCACAAAATGTTTTTTTGCAACGGATTTCATGTTTTTTTGGTGCATTTGTGGCATAATGCATTGTATTCAATGTGTTCATCTGCATCTCCTAGCCAAAAACAAACATCAAAACCATGACACAGATTTGGCTACGTATTTCAGGCTTTTTTGGTGCAATTGTTGGCACAAAACTGGCCAAAAAAGCACCAAAACCACATCACAGTTGAGCCTTTTATTTAAATAAAATTATTCATTTAAATAATAATATTAAAAAAACTACGTGGGGCTTCACCATATTTTTGTATGCCAGCCAAGTGCAGCAGGCAGGTATGGGCTGCACCAGCCAGGTACAGGAGGCAGGTACAGGCTGCGACCTACACCCAGCTGTCTCTTTTTACAAGGCTGGAAACCAAAACTATAGGAAAGTCTTTTTTTTATAATTTTATGAATTTCATGAATTCATTTAAAAAATAAAGTGAGGCTTCACCATATCTTTTGTTTCAAGCCAGGTACAACTAGGCAGCTGGAGGCTGGAATCCTCAGTGCAGGGTGGGTCAAATTTTCTGTCCCTTCCCCACTGCAAATTGCAGCACGCAGCCACCCCAGAAAATGGCACATAAATTGAAGCGCCATTTTCCCACACTGCATCCAGACTCTTCCAGTGGCCCTGGTGGCAAACTGGATAGTAAAGGGTTTAATGTCAGTTTTGTATTGTCAGCTGTCTATAAGTCTGAAATTAATAGTGTAATGTCAATATTAGATCCGGCCACCATGAATTTCTAATGAACATAAAAAAACAAAAAACTGAGAAAAAAACATTTTAATACAAATAAAACTCAAGACAACCCTGTTTCCCATCTTTAAATAACAAATTAACCCTCAGTCCGATGTAATCCACAGAGAATATCTGCAACTCTGCTTCATATCTGTGAACAGACACATGTCTGCTTGCAGCCACAGCAGACACGTACTGATAGCCAGCCATGTGAAAGATCATCTAAGTTCACACTTGAGCTGCGTCAGGAGTGAACTCAGATGACCCCATGAACAGCATGACAGCAGACAGAGCCCAGCCGACATTGATGAGAGAAGCGTTCACTTACGGCTGTTTATAATGTGCCATCATGCTGTTAATGAGTAGCCCCAGAGTTAATGAGTTAATGATGAGTGGCCCCGGAAGTAGATGTTGGGGGATGTGCTAAGGATAATGCTGTTTAATCACTTTTTTTTTTATAGGTCCCCTGCCCCCAAACCTGAAATATAACATGGACTTCCCATGGAAATCTGTGTTCTAGATCTGTTCCCAAACATTTGGTGTTCTTTACAGTTTGGGTTCACCCATCACTACTCATATATGCAAGTAAATTGCATTCCTCAATGTAATTTCTGTGGGGAAGCGTTGAATGTCGTTTTACCAATAGTGGCAGGTCTTGGGGGTCTCTACTGTGAGGGACACTGGGGTCGGATATTACTATGGGGTTCTACATGTTGCTTGCAACCCTCCCTCAGACCCATAATGGGGCTCTTGAGGTAGGAAAGGTTGGGGATCACTTGTGTAGACCATTAGTGACCAAACATTACCTGTTAATCTAAGAGAAGACTTCCAGTAAAGAACCAGCACAATATTAGACCACATAGCTAATCTCTGGGTAGCAAGGTGATAGAGCTGCATTCATATGTCTAAGTGTCTATATCAACAATTTTCTAGTAAACTGTACATTGGTGGAACACATATGAACTTGTGAGTCTCAATAGGCGGTATTTTCTAAAATGTTTCTTCATTGATGGCTTGATTAAATACCAGCACAATGCAGGATAAATTGGAAGATGAATATGATCATGCAGATTTTTTTTCTCTTAGTTTTCCTTTGGAATAGACAGATTCCCTGGTGACTTATGAAAGATGGATAGCTTCGAAAACAAACATGATTTTGTGAGGCTCTGTTGTGAGATGACTTTTCCAAATCCAAAGTGGAAGTGATGTTAGGGTACCTTTACACGCGGCTACATTTCTAGGGTGGCTACAGGTAACTTACTGGTTGCAGTGAAATCATGGAGACAAGGTTCTATCTTGTTGCTGTTTACAAATGGAATAATCTCTCCATGATTTCACTGCAACCAGTAAGTTACCTGTAGCCACCCTAGAAATGTAGCCGCGTGTAAAGGTACCCTTAAGGATGTTTTAGTATGTCATGAAATCTAACAACTTTGTAATTTAGAGACCTTAAAGAAAAAAAAAAATCAGGATTTTAAGGATGTACAATTAATTATGTATAAGAAAAAGTTATCATAATAAAGCAAAAGTACTCAAGGCCAGAATGGGGAGCCAAGGGCCCATTAGTAACATAGATTTTGGGTGCTCATTGTTCAGCTACCTGCAATATTACATGACCCTCGATTACAAATTCCCCCCAGCTTTTTTAGAATAATGAATCATATGAAAAGACTTCTAACATCCATATAGTATGAGTATCTGGCATTATAGTAGATCACTTAACTCAAGCTCCAGCAAAGATCTCCCTGATTACAATGTTATCCTCAATACCCAGTTCTCAGACGGTTCAAATGAGCCATTGATTATTTTCTTTGCTCTTCTGTGTGTTCAGCTTATTTGAACCTTAGCAAAGCTATCTGTGTACTTTCATGATGATCAACAAATTTTTTGGGCAGCAGAGTTGTGTGTCTATGTCTATGTTTATGCTACAGACGTGTGTGTGTTGTGTTGATATGTCAGAGCTGTGTGTTAATGCAGCTAAGCTATGTGTTGATGTTGTAAACCTATGTATTGATGTAGCAGAGCTGTGTTATGTTGCAACCTTGTATGGATGTAGCAGAGCTGTGTGTTAATGAACAAAGCAGTGTGTTGATGTAGCAGAGCTGTGTGTTAATGTTGCAAACCTGGTATGATGTAGCAGAGCTGTGTGTTAATGTAACAAAGCAGTGTGTTGATGTAGCATAGCTGTGTGTTAATGTTCTAAATCTGTGTATGGATGTAGCAGAGCTGTGTGTTAATGTAACAAAGCTGTGTGTTGATGTAGCAGAGCTGTGTGTTAATGTAACAAAGTGTGTGTGATGTAGCAGAGCTGTGTGTAATGTTCTAAATTGTGTTGGATGTAGCAGAGCTGTGTGTTAATGTAACAAATGTGTGTTGATGTAGCAGCTGTGTGTTAATGTACAAAGCTGTGTGTTGATGTATAGCTGATTGTTTAATACACATGCTGCAGTAAAAAGCAAACACATTTGTTACCTTCTTACTCTATCACTGGTGCATTAAAAATAGTAATATTGACTAGGGATGGGCAAACCTGCAAATGTTCGGGATTGCCAGATTCAGTTGGATTTTGAGAAAAAGTCCAAGTTTGGGATTGGACTTGATCTAAACTTGTGCATGGACCCCGAACCCACATAAGTCTATGGAGACCTGCATGGGGTCTCCTGTACTTTGATACTCAGCCATCCCAACGCACACAGCTGGGGGCTGAAGCTTGTAGCCATGTGCTTTATATGTGTTGTTTATCAAGTATAGGTGAACAAATCACAGATGCCAGCACAGAGAGTGGGGGCAGAGGCTGACTGCAACCAATCACAGACACTGTCACAGAGAGTGGGCAGGGGATGCAGTGAATATTCATGAGGTTTAATGAGCGGACCCAGAAGTAGTGTTATAGCAGCGTGGAAAATGGTAAGTATGATTGTCTTGCTTTAATACACATTTTGTACTGGTATAGCTTGAAGATTGGCTGCGTTGCAGCTTTTCAACAAGCTTTATCCAAGCGGCAGAACCTGAAAAGTAACACAAACTTCCCTGAGTTGTCTGTGTTCATGGTCCATGCATGGAGACTAGGTATCTGGAACAGACCCCAATCTTTACTGTTCGGGTTCTCCCATCACTTATATTAAACCATCAACTTCTTTATACAAACCGGGTAGTTTTACTTAAAAGGAAATATATTTTTTTCCTGATTTGTGCTGTCTAAACATGGGATGGACTTTATGGTAATTTGTGTCCTATAGTTCAAAAAATACATTCATTTTCCTAACTTTAAATCTTTACTCTGTAATGCAGGGAACATATGGAGGTCGAGATATCCTTAAATTACTCTGAAAAACAAATCTTGTTTTGTTCTTTTATTGGCAGTCAGGATTCAGCTGTCCTCCCACTGTATCTCATCATTTTGGGATATTTTAAGAAATGAAACAAAGTTAACAAAATATTAAGATGTCCTTTATATCACAATGAGAGAAAGATATGTTGCTGTTATCTGAAACCCAGAACTGGAGATGGGCAAATTTATTTGAGTAAAATTGAATATAAATAGTTTTACAAAAATCAGCATTATGGAGAATTCAGATTTGTTTGCGATTTGCTCAATGCAAAATCAGAAAAAGGTTGGCCACCTGCAGCCACCGTCTTGCTAAACAATAAGACTAGGTTCACACCAGCGTTTACCACTGCATTCAGGAGGGTGTAAACCGGACAGCCCCGACCCGATTTTGGGGTGGTGTAGCCCTATGGGGCCGGATGGAACCAGATGGCTGCTACGTGCCATCTGATTTCCATCTGTCCGGGAGGATCCGGGTAAATTTGGATTTTCCTACCGGACACAAAAATGTTGCTTGCAATGTTTTTGTGTCTGGGTGAAAAATCTGCCCAAATCGGATCCTTCCGGATCCTCCCAGATCTAGGGCAATCCGGTGCTCCCTAACATAGGGGTTTATGGTGCTGGATTGCCCCAGATCCGGGAGGATCCGGGACCAGGGTGCAGGAGCTTAGCAGCGAGCGCTGCTAAAGTTCAGCAGCACCGACTGTCCACTGCACAGATTTGAGGACCGCAGCTAGCTCCCCGCCAGCTGCAATCTTAAAATTTCAGCAGCTTCGGCTGCAATTGAGGACTCCAGCTGCAATCTGCCCTCCAGTTCTGTTTGCAAATCAGGTCCGGCGCTGTCCAAATCACATTGGACAGCCCTGGACCTGATCACACCGTGGTGTGACCGGCTTCACACCGTGGTGTGATCAGGTCAAGGGCTGTCCGGTGTAAACCTGACAGCACCGGACCCGATTTTGCAGAAATGCAGCCCTATGGGGCCGGACGGAACCGGATGGCAGCTATGTGCCATTCGGTTTCCATCCGTCCGGGAGGATCCGGGCGAATTCGGATTTTCCTCCCGGACACAAAAATATTGCTTGCAACATTTTTGTGTGGGGGGGGCCGAAAATCTGCCCAAATCAGATCCTCCCAGATCCAGGGTGGTCCTGTGCTCCCTAACATGGGAGCCTTTGGCGCCGGATCGCCCCGGTCTGACAAAAACATCGGTTCCGGGAATTGCTAAACTTTAGCACCACCAGCTGTCCCCTGGTGAGCTTTCCGGACTGTGACCAGCAGGGCTGCCACTAGGATTTTCGGGGCCCCTTACTGCCAAAATTTTTGGGCCCTGCTTAGACTCTGCCCAGTTCTGCCTCCACCCATGCTCCGCCTCCACCCAAACATACATAATATTTATAGTGAAAAATTGGAACTGCACCAAAAATTACCTCACTTTATGTGCAAAGCTTTCCCAACCAGCAATCCAGATGATTCCTTACAATAGAGTAAAAAAATGAAAAACAATACAAAAAAACTGAAAAAAGTGGACTTTATTACCCAATGTGTGGCCACGCCACTGGGCAATAAAGTCCACTTTTTTCTACATTTTTGTGCTGTTTTTCCTTTTTTTTTTTTACACTCTCTCTCTATTATATATTACACACACACACACACTTGAGACTGCTGTGGGCTGAATACACAATAGCTGTATACACAATAGAGAATACACAATAGAGACCACTGCTAGCTGTATACACAATAGAGATGGCTGCGGGCCGCATAGATAATGTAGATGGCTGCTGGACGTATAGACAATGGAAACAGCTGCAGGCTATACACACAGTGGAGAATACAAAATAGAGACTGCTGCTGCCCATATACACAATGGAGATGGCTGTGAGACAAATGCACAATGGTGACGGCTGTGGGACCTATGCACATTAGAGACTGCTGGGAGAGATATGCACATTAGAGGCTGCTGCGGGTTGTATGCACATTAGTGACTGCTGCAGGATTTATACACAATGGAGACTGTGCAGGACGTATACACAGAGACAGCTGGCCGTATGCAGAGACTGCAGGCTGTATATCTTGTATATACAGACAGCACTCTACTGTATATACAGGTCCACACTATATACATACAGTATATAGATACACAAATTCAGCATCCAGTGTGGACCTGCATATAGGAGTATAGTGCTGTATATAGAGTATATAGTATAGACAGACAGAGGCAGACAGAGGCAGACAGATAGAGGCAGACAGACAGAGAGACACACAGAGAGACAGACAGAGAGACAGACAGAGAGAGAGACAGAGAGAGAGAGACAGACATGCAAAAATAAAAATAGAGAGGCGCACTTTTATAAGTGGGGGGTTGGTCGCTCACCTATTCCAGTTGTGCACCCTTGCACAACACCGGTATTTACACGGTGGTGGAGGACAGTGGGCTGCTGCGAGACCGCTACGAGGCGTCTTCCTTCCTGGTGCGGTCACATGTGAGATCCCGATCACCTGACGTCGCGGTCACCGGAACTTCGTCATGCGAGGTCCTGAAAGGCTGTTGAGAGCTCTCTAATGGCTCCAATCTGCTCCGACCACAATCCCAGGGATGAGAACAATTAAAATAAAGATACATGAACTGAGTGGTCATATTAGGAGCACTAGGTAGCAAGGAACTCTCAAAGGGAATTATCTTACAGACCTGTTTATTATTACTATTATGATTTTCCACTATGCGTTTCAACAATGGCCTGTTGTCTTCCTCAGGGGGGTTTTCAACAGACCGCTGTTGAAATGCGAAGTGGAAAATCATAATAGTAACAATAAACAGGTCTGTAAGATAATTCCCTGTGAGAGTTTCTTGCTACATAGTGCTCCTAATATGACCACTCAGTTCATGTATCTTTAAAGAGACAGACACAGATAGAGAGACAGGGAGAGACAGTCAGAGAGAGACAGAGAAAGACAGACAGTCAGAGAGTGAGACAGTCAGTCAGAGAGTGAGACAGCCAGAGAGTGAGAGTGAGACAGCCAGAGAGTGAGACAGAGAGTGAGAGAGAAAGTCAGTCAGAGAGACAGTCAGAGAGAGAGAGACAGAGAGAGAGAGACAGAGAGAGAGAGAGAGATAGTCAGTGAAAGAGACAATCAGAGACAGTCAGAGAGAGACAGTCAGAGAGAGACAGAGTCAGAGACAGAGAGAGACAGTCAGAGAGAGACAGTCAGAGAGAGACAGAGAGAGAGAGACAGAGAGAGAAACAGAGAGAGAGACAAAGAGTCAGAGAGAGACAGAGAGAGAGACAGTCAGAGAGAGAGACAGAGAGTGAGAGAGAAACAGTCAGAGAGTGAGAGAGACAGTCAGAGAGTGAGACAGTCAGTCAGTGAGAGACAGTCAGTAAGTGAGAGAGAGACAGTCAGTTAGAAAGTGAGACAGTCAGTTAGAGAGTGAGACAGTCAGTCAGTGAGAGTGAAACAGCCAGAGAGTGAGATAGCCAAAGAGTGAGAGTGAGACAGCCAGATAGTGAGAATGAGACAGTCAGATAGTGAGAGAGACAGACAGAGAGTGAGAGAGAGACAGTCAGAGAGTGAGAGAGAGACAGTCAGAGAGTGAGAGAGAGACAGAGAGTGAGAGAGAGACAGAGAGTGAGAGAGAAACAGTCTGTCAGAGAGACAGTCAGTCAGAGCGAGTCAGAGCGTGAGAAAGACAGTCAGTCAGAGGTGAGACACAGTCAGGAGAGAGAGAGACAGACATACAGCAGAGAGTGAGAGAGACAGTCAGAGAGTGAGAGAGACAGTCAGAGAGTGAGAGAGAAACAGTCAGAGAGACAGTCAGAGAGAGAGACAGTCAGAGAAAGAGATACAGTCAGAAAGAGAGACAGACAGTCAGAGAGAGAGAGAGAGAGAGAAACAGTCAGAGAGAGACGGTCAGAGAGAGACGGTCAGAGAGAGACGGTCAGAGAGAGAGAGACAGACAGAGAGAGACAGTCAGAGAGAGACAGTCAGAGTGAGAGACAGTCAGAGTGAGAGACAGTCAGAGAGTGAGAGTGAGACAGTCAAAGAGTGAGACAGTCAGAGAGTGAGACAGTCAGAGAGTGAGACAGTCAGAGAGTGAGACAGCCAGAGAGTGGGAGTGAGACAGCCAGAGAGTGAGACAGAGAGTGAGAGAGAAAGTCAGTCAGAGAGAGACAGTCAGAGAGAGAGAGACAGAGAGAGAGAGACGAGAAGAGAGAGAGAGTGAGACAGCCAGATAATGTGAGTGAGACAGTCAGAGAGTGAGAGTGAGACAGTCAGAGAGTGAGACAGTCAGAGAGTGAGAGTGAGACAGTCAGAGAGTGAGACAGACAGTAAGGGAGAGAGAGACAGACAGTCAGGGAGAGAGAGAGAGACAGTCAGAGAGTGAGAGAGACAGTCAGAGAGTGAGAGAGACAGTCAGAGAGAGAGACAGTCAGAAAGAGAGACAGATATACAGTCAGAGAGAGAGAGACAGTCAGAGAGAGAGAGACAGTCAGACAGAGACAGTCAGAGAGAGAGGGAGAGAGACAGGGAGAGAGAGAGACAGACAGTCAGAGAGAGACATTCAGAGAAAGACAGGCAGAGAGAAAGAAAGACAGACAGACAGAAGACAGAGAGTCAGAGAGACAGTCAGAGAGAGAGAGACAGTTAGAGAGAATACTCACCAGCAGCAGCAGCTCTGTGTCTTCAGTGCAGTCTTCTTGCATCCTACCGGTGCCGGAAGCCGCTGAAGAGGTGAGGAGATCAGGCCCCGCCCCCTCATCGCCAGTCCACGCCGTGTGATGCGGGGATGGACAGAGCCTGCTGAAGAGGTGAGGGGCGGGGCCAGGTGGTGATCGACGAGAGGGGGCCCGTGAAAGACGTGAGGGGGCTGGGCCTGGTGGTGATTGGGGCCCACCCCCTTATGTCTTGCAGGGGCCCAGCAAAGCAACTTCAGCCAGCGTGTGCCGGTGGGGGATTGGGGGCGGGCCTCCTTGCTTCAACAGCCACGCCCTCCGCTAGCTCGCCCGGGCCCCCTATAACCATGCCCCCTCCAATCATTAGCTGGGACCCCTTACTGATTAAGACTTATAAGGGTCTGATGGCGGCCATGGTGACCAGCTCCCGCTAGCCGCGATATTGAAAAATCATCAGCTGCAGCTGCGATCACCGGATTTGCCCTCCGGTTCTGTTTGCAGATCCTGTCCGGGGCTGTCCGATTCACATCGGACAGCTACGGACCTGATCACCCCGCGGTATGAAGCCGGCCTTGGTTTTGGGTCCTGCAGGAAAGGCCACCTGAGCCATCATCATATCCCAGGAAAAGGCAGATTCAAATCCTAAACCCGCAGCACAGACAGTGACCTTAAATTGGATTTACCAGAACATTCAATGTTAGTACTGGGCTTCATTATTTTCTAGAATAAATTAGGAAAACTTGGATTTTAGAGAATCTGTTTTTACTTTATTTAATCATTTGAAAACATTTTAAATTAATTTTTTTCCCTAAACATTCCAGCCTCTATTTTGGACTCTTAAATTAGATCCTGTTATTACATAGATTATGCACTGATCTACTGATATGTATTGTAGTGGTGTCAATATTTTACACCATTCTGTATGTTTGACACTCTTGTGGGATCTTCTTGACTGCAAAGTTTAGCAAACTTGGCAGCCTTTGTCATGCTACCGATTACATCGCTGGGATGCCGATAAGCTTACAGAAGGTGCTTTCTCCTCCTGTCAAATATTCTTTTTAGTCAAATGGCACCGTTATATGTACTAGTATAGACTTCCAGTGTTTTGAATACAATTAATTGATTATCTCAATTTAAAAAGGTACTTCTCATTGTATCACAATAACCTTAATGGTACCTTTACACGCCGCCACCGAGGGCAGCAACAGGCAGGCACCGAACGTGCACGTGCGCGTTTTCAACGGTTCCTAACGGTGCCTGATGCCGCATATACACGCCGCCACAAGGTGCTCCACAGAAGGTATTTTCGTTCCCCGGAAGTGCCGACGGGTGCCGCAGGTTACCTTCTGTGGAGCACCTTCCCTGATTTACACGCCGCCACCACAAGGGAATCTGGGTGTACATATTGTGCGCCGTAACTACATAGGTGTGACAGGTGTATTACGCGACGCTCGTACGGTGATTGGACAATGCAATAACATCATGATTGGCCAGCCAGCGCAGGGAGGCTGGCTAATACATGACGCTATTGCAAATGTATAGTGTGACTGGTCAGCTCATTAAATATGCCGCCCTGTGCAGGGACAGCCAATGGGTACACAGTAGCCCCCACCAATGATAGCTGATGGGGCGTGGTATACATGACTTTGTGGCACGCCCCAGGGAACTCAAATGCCGTGCCTGTGCCCCGATTACACACTGCCACCATAGGGATTATGCCTGCTTGTTTTTGAGCACGGCTGAAACACAGGTATCCAAAGAGACAGGAAGGTGCAACCTGAATTACACGCCGCCACTTCGCGGTGTTTTGAAGGCAAAAGGTACAATTGCGTCCGATGCCTGCCGGTTTCTACCTCTCGGTGGCGGCATGTAAAGGTACCATAATAGATTAAATGGGACATTAAAAAAAAAAAACAGTATTTTTTCTCACACTCTATTTAATTTTTTTTTAAACCACGGTGGTTGGCAGCTGTAATATGAACTGGTGAGAATTATAAAGACATTACATATCATAAAATATCATAAAAACACAAATGAAATAAAGTATGTGTATTATTTCAAATACAAGGCTTGACTGCTGCCACATTTCATGGGATTATTAAGGATTATTTATATCACCAATGGTACAGATATTTATTCAGAGGAATGAATACATTTCTGCATTGTGAATGCAGCAGTAACAGACTCCATCAAAATAGATGAAATATTACATATCTCTGTGTATGGTTGAGTATTTTGTGTAAAATAATTATAGTAGCAGTAAATAATATCATGTTGGGTGCTGTTTTATAAGCATTATTCATTAAATGTTTCATTT
This sequence comes from Allobates femoralis, assembly GCA_033576535.1. NCBI lineage: Eukaryota > Metazoa > Chordata > Amphibia > Anura > Aromobatidae > Allobates > Allobates femoralis. The sequence continues at coordinate 819,789,591 of JARQOC010000003.1, forward strand.
ATTTTCTATTCATTTTACTCTTCTGCAATTTGGAAAATAATGTGACCTAAAAAGCATCATAAAGTTGCTGTTGATTGATCTGTAAAGGGGAACTCTGGGGAGATAAAACTTTTTGTACTGTCCTTGCCCTCCTACATGATAAAGCTGAGTGGTACACTGCAGTTCTAACATCTATAGATTGCTTAAGGGCTATTCTCTCATTTATCCATCATCATTTAAACAGGTAAAAGGTCAGGAGCTGATTCCAGGTGTGGCATTTGCATTTTGAAGCTGATTTGGGGGGGTATAGCAAAGATGGTAAAAGAGGGATCCATTTTTATTATTTTACATATAAATGATTTTACACAAGGTGGTGTATTATCTACTATTTACTTATAGGTTCATAATGGCCAAGTCTAACATTGGACTGACATTATGAACTTCGGGCTTAGCGCCAGCTGGCAATATTCAGCTGGAATTAACCCCTTATTACCCAGTTTGCCACCCGCATCAGGGCAACTGGAATAGTCGGGTTCAGCGCCAGAAAATGGCGCTTCTATGAATGCACCATTCTCTGGGGCAGCTGTGGGCTTCAATTTGTGGAGAGGGGCAGAACACTTGGGCTTCCCAATTCTGAGGATTCCAGCCCTCAGATGCCCAGTTTTACCTTGCTGGCAACCAAAAATATGGCAAAGTCTTTTTTTTTTAGTTATTTCACAAGATAATTAGAAAAAAAAGCTCATCTGTATTTTACGTTTCCTGCCAGGTAAAACTAGGCAGCTTGGGGTGGGTGGCAGCCCATACCTGCCTGCTGAACCTGTGATGGTGGCCAAAAAGACAGCAGAGCCCCATGTCATCAGTGCAAAATGATGGATATATGCTATTTTTTTCTGAATTGTTAGCAGATAAGTGTAGAAGAGGTAGCCTTGCAAGCTGCTGACCCTCTGCAATAATAAAGGTGAACTCATTAAAAAAATATATATATATTGAAAAAAGATATAAAAAAAATACAAAGCTTTCTTAAACAGATATTTAAAGGATTTGGACTTCACAGCTGCTGCCACATCTGGTACTGTTTCAGAAAGGTTAAGTATTACTCCCGGTCATTGTGGCTTCCAACAAGTATTTTGGTCCCAAAGAGTCAGGGACAGTTTTAGGGCCATTTCAAAATTTCTAACTTTTCCCAGAACAAAGCTGATTTCGACGATTTTTTAGTAAATTGTTCGGGTTACCGATCATGAACCGAATCTGCAATACTCATGCCAAATTTGAAATTGACGAACATCTCTAGTCTCCATTACCACTTGTAAAAGAGCTCCAGTACAGTCCATCCACAATAGCTGAGCAATAAGTAATACAAAATAGAGGGAAAAAAATCTGATGTCTCCATAAAACAGCGACATGGCTGGATCACTAAGTGCGAAAATCCTCAGCATGAAATACCAGCAAAGGGAAAGTATTTAAAACTACACCGGAAAGGTGATGTGGAAGACATATTAGCTAATAAATTAACCTGTTACCCTAATGGAACTAAAGCAGTAATTAAAGAAACTAAACAACCAAAGAAAAGTTGTATAGATGTGGTTCAGTGAACAAAAAAGCCAACCACAGACTAAAGGGTTTTAATCCAGAAGCCGGACAGTTACTCAATTAGTTAATCTTCTGGGATGTAAAATTGGGATCCCCACCCTTCTTACACTACTTTGATGGCCTACCCTAAAAATGTATCATCATGTCAAGGAATAGTAATGAATAACTGGGGAACTAGGTCTCTTAGGCTAGGGAGGCCCTAGCTAGCCCTTATCCAAGAGTTACCTTTGATAGTGAGAATGTCTGAGTTGCCACCCTTGCACTGCTCCTGACCAGCCCTTGTCTAATACCCCCTCTACGCCCACCCATGGGGGACTAAGGCAGGAGGGTAAAACTCCACAAAAATAGAACAACTAGTAAAAAATTATACCCACTCACAGCAATAGCAGCAGAGGTATAAGACAATACACACACAGGACAATACAAAAAGTAGGGAGGAAAACCAGACAAGAGGATTTTCACAGCACACCAAACAGCACTTTAAAATGTCACCAGCAACTGGATCACCACAGCACATAGCCAAGTATTGCAAAGCTATAGTTGGCATGTGGAGACAGATTGTACCATCTTAAAAAGGCAGGGAGCAACTGTGATAGGTTTCCCAGAACATGTGATCCTATAAATAATCAGGAGTCAAATAGAGATTAACTACTTCTAGCTCAATCACTAATGAGAACAAAGCTGGTCAACGCCCGAGCCTGCCTGAAGAACTTGGAAGCATCAGAGAAAGCTCAGTGTGGAGCGTCAGAATCTGTAGTGTGAACAGCGCCAGATGCCGCCATCACACTCAGGACGCGAGTGTTGAGCTAAACATTGTGTCACACATCCATAGTAGGGATATATCTTAAGAGTCCTTAGAACAGTGTAATAAACAAGTGAAATCATGTAAAGGAGTATAGGCAAGAACTGACAATACCAAATGTGTCATATAATGGAGTGTAATAAAACCTCTATAATGAATATTGAACTGAATGAGTCGTCAGAAAACAACCTATTGTTTAATTCAGACTTACAAGTATCGTTCTGTTCTATACTAATGACATTTGAGCCTTGCGGTACTGCCATTATTCTCACAGACAATATTACAATGAAACATTGCAACTCTTTATAGTATAGATAAGCCTGGATCCACCATTCAGAATAGGTGATGTCACATTTCCCATTGCCCCCACACACTACAGTGACATTTGCGTAAATTAGAGCATGCTCAGATAAAAGCATCCATAGACATCAATAGGGTTTGTGTCAGTGTACTGCTTCTAAAGTCCATGTAGGAAGTAAGAGTCTATTGTTACACCTACTGCCAGAGTGAAAGTGACAAGAATGGTTTTAACCCCTTCATGATATATCCAGCATACATATGTAATGAGGTGAGCAATTCAGATTGTATTATTGAAATGGACACTGAAGTGAGCATTACACAGTCCGATACTGCCCCCTTGTGGACAATTGCTGGAATGACTGCAGAGAGAAAAAAAACATTGTTTGCTGATCCCCTCCCCCAAGAGCCTTGTGCTGAGGAACAGAAAGGGCGGGAAGTGAGTATAGATACAGAGTTGAGCCAGAGAAGATCTCCCTGTGGGTGTCTGTTGAAAGTGGACTACTTTGCTACACCTTGCCGGAAAAATCACCCCGCAGAAGCCCCTGCGACTGATCCTGGGCCACTGGACTTTGGTGCTGTGTATCTGGCCGCTCTGCAAAACCTTGCCCGCCGAGCACCCAGAGTGCATGTGCAGGGGCCGTGACCGACATAAGGGAGCCATTTGGCTGTTGTGATCTCCCTCCTGCTGCTCTGTGTGCCCTGAGACTGGGAGAGACATTAAAAGAAAAATTCTGTTACCTGCTGAAGGAGACCAAAGAAGAAGACTGAGGAGACCCCCAGGCCTGCGACGTGGGAGTGACATCTTCTTCTGTGATAAACTGGTACGTGATTTTAGGGAAAGTTAGGGAAAGATACCTTCATTGTTGTGTTTTTTTTCTTGCTGCGTACCCGGCAGAAGTGAAGATTCAGAGACTCTAATATATATACAAGTGCACATATAGTTCGGTTGACTGTGATATAAACATGTTTGCCAGTAAAGAAAGTTATTATCGGTTAAACCTGAGTATGGGGATTCTGTTGAGAAAGATCATACACACACACCCGCGGCCTTACCCCCGGTCACTAGACATATACAGTGCAAGTCGGAAACGTGTATGGCATGGGCTCACAAGGAGAACATGCCCCATGAATCCATAGACATAAATAGGGTCTGAGTTGGTATATTGTAGCTAATAACCATGTAGGAAGTAAGAGTCTAATGTTACACCTACTGCCAGTGGGAAAATGACAAGATTGGGTTTTAACCCCTGCTTCTCTTTAGCGTGGGTGATATTGGTCATGTTGCTTCTCAACTGCTTTTCCAGGTTTGCTACAGCCATAGACATCACAGGAGAGGCTGGGGGCATATACCTCCCTGGGGAGGCTGATAGAGATCACAGGAGAGGCTGGGAGCATATGCTTCACGGGGGAGGCTGATAGAGATCACAGGAGAGGATGGGAGCATATACCTCACTGGGGAGGCTGATAGAGATCACAGGAGAGGATGGGAGCATATGCCTCACTGGGGAGGCTGATAGAGATCACAGGAGAGGCTGGGAGCATATGCCTCACTGAGGAGGCTGATAGAGATCACAGGAAAGGCTGGGAGCATATACCTCACTGGGGAGGCTGATAGAGATCACAGGAGAGGCTGGGAGCATATACCTCACTGGAAAGGCTGAGGCTGGGCATAGCGATCACTGGAGAGCTGGATTTAAAGGGCAGACAGTCAGCAAATCGTGTCTGCCAGCCTGCGCACTGTTTTCCCCAGGAATCTGCCCGGGGCCACAAAAAAAGTCATCAATGGCCGCATTCGGCCATGGGGCCTGGTTTAAAGTCTTTGTTCCAATAGCATTTACAATGTATGAGTGCAATCCAATAAAATTTCAGGTTGCACTCGCAACATTGTTAAACAATGAGGTAGTTTCCATCTGCAAGTGTTTTTTCATGCCTAATTGACATGAGAAAAATTCACAGCAAGCTGCGTTTTCCAGTAAGCCTCAGATCACATGCACCCATACAAGTCTATCTCACTACACTTGAATGACATCAGAGTGCAGGGCAATAAACGCCAAGACTGGCAATGGAGAAGATGGAGAGATTAATCTTTCCCTCTCCTCCGCAGCTGGGATCTGATATCACATTAGGGTATCACATCCAATGCTCACTCATTAGATGCTATACGCTAGTAGCCGGAGACGCACTGAGCGAGAGACATGCAAGATACTGGCATGAGTATTGCAAGGCTCACCCAGAACAGTGCTGCCTCTCTGGACAGGAGCATGTCAGCGGCATGTGTTTCTATGCAGTTGACATGCTCCTGTCCAGAGAGTCGGCGTCAGTTCTGGGTAAGTCATTTGAGACTCATGCAAGTATCTAGATAGTTCCAAATGGACAGTGATTTCACGATCCGCGCAAACTGTACGTTGAAAAGGACCACAAGGGATCTAAGGGAAAACGGTGCTTTATTCAATGCATTTCAGAGCATGCCCCCACTTTTTCATCAGGAATGCACATGATCCTCTTCTTTAGCCATATTCATGCGAGTATCTAGCATGTGTCTCGCTCAATGTGTCTCTGGCCTTTGCATGTTAAACTGACCATGTCATGGAATAGTGATTACAGAGCTGAGTAAAACTTTTTTTTAATTAATATTATATCTTTTATATATTTTAGAGATAGTAGCTTCTAGAGTTTAGGTTATAATTTATGATAAGTCCAATTGGGCATCACCAGAGATTGTTTTCTGGGAGCATACTCGGGTCTGGATAGAAGAAAAAACTGTTTCATTCTGTGCCACCAAATAAACACTGGTCTGGATGCTTTTCTTGGTACTTTGTTGGAGCTGACACGTTTTCGTAGCCCTCTGCTACTTCCTCAGGGCCATTTACATTACCTTTACTTGAGCTGATGTATTTCGTAGTCTTCTGTAATGTAAATTGCCCTGAGGAAGTAGCAGAAGTCTATGAAACGCGTCAACTTCAATACAGTACCAAGAACAGCATCCGGACAAGTCTTTACTTGCTGGCATGGAGTGAACCTGTTTTTCCTTCTATCCAGACCAGAGTGTATTCCATGTGTGGATCTGCAGCAGCCATACATATTGTCTTAAGTTGGTTGTTACTCATACACAGTAGTGGACCTTGACCCCCGGGGGTCCTGGTGCAGCCATGGTGAAGTGAGGAGCGAGGGGGGGTGCTGGTGGCCGTCGCGCGGTCCGGGGGGGGGGGAGGTTGGGGGGATGCTGGTGGCTGTCGGGGCGGTCCGGGGGGGGGTAGGTGCTGCTGGCTGTCAGAGAGATGTTTGCGGCGGCTCTCCTACCTGCTGAGCCGCGTCGAGCGCGCTCCTGGCAGCCGGAGGGGCAGAGGAGAGGAGGAGCGGGATCAGGCAAGGGTAGCAGGAACCTTTCTGCTTCCCTTGCCTGATCCTCCTCTCCTCTGACAACGGCTTACGGGGGTCAGCTGGGGGCCCCTCTGCAGGCTTGAAGGGGCCCCCTAGCCGGTCGGAGCCCTGGTGCAGCTGAACCAGCTGCACCACGGTAGTTCCGCCCCTGCTCATACAACCAAAAAAGGTGAGTCAGACCATAGATATTTTATAAAACTATACCATGGATAAAACCCTATGCGTGCTTCCCTCTCTCTCTTCAGCTTTTCTAGGGGCATGAGATAGAATAATCATAAAAAGAAAGTAACATGCAGGGAAGAAAAGAACTCATTGTACTATAAGCTCTGATCTCTTCACTTCTGTGTAGCATAAAACAGAGCTGAGTGTGATTACAAATACAAACACTTCTAAATCTACTGTCACAGCAGATAGTATGAATGGAAGAGAAAGTAGCTGAGGTATTCCATGATGTGGCCAGTTTTACATGAAAAAAATGGTAAAAAATCATCTGTCTTATCCACAGCCAATTTGCATGATTCGTAAATGCCAATAATGGATAAAACATATGACCTACGTAAAAATGCCAAATAAAGCTAAAAGAAGCCAAAGAGGCAAATAAATAATGGGATCACACCTGTCATCCTAAAATGAACAGACACTGATATACCAGTGCATCTCAATGGATTAGAATATCATCAAAAAGTTAACTTATTTCGATAATTCAATACATGTAGTGAAATGCATATATTATATAGCGTCATTACACACAGAGGGATCTATTTTAAGTGTTTATTTCTGTTAATGTTGATGACTATGGCTTACAGCCAATGAAAACCCAGAGGTCATTATCTCAGAAAATTAAAGTAGGGAGGATGAGGGGTCTGAAAGATAAAATATGATCTAAATAGGTGTCAGACGCTTCACCTTGTGTGGTTGTGAGAGTCACAACCACTATAAAAGCAGATCGCAGCTGCTGCAGTCCCCAGCATGGTGCACAGAGTAGGGAGGACGAAGGGTGTAAAACCACGCTGCCTTATTCCATGAGATATCAAAGGGTGAATATAATATTGATTTATTAGTCAAAGTGTTTCAGAACTCCCAGAAATGCCCTGAAACATGACAATATTCCATTGATTTTTGATAATATTCTAATTCATTGAGATGCACTAGAATGTTAACCGACAGTCTCCTGTTAGGTGGTGAATGGTGATACATCAACAAGTTGCTTTTGTCAAAGTCATAAAGTGAATATATTTTAAAAGTAAAAAATAACAGAAGTAAAAATGAAAGTTTATTAATTCTGAAAAATTACAGCAGATTAAACTAAGAAATTACTTTTCGTAAATTGACCATTCAGCTTTCCATTGGGTTTTCCTTTTTAGGACATATATATTAGATAAGTGAATAATAAATACAGTAAAATAAGATGATGGCGGCATAATTCAGCTGGTGGAAAGTTTGTTGAATCTTTCAGAGATCATAACTAAACTAAATAGCTAGTGCAAGTCCAAAAAAAGTCTAATATATCAGTGTTGTTTTGGCAAGGAGTGTTGTGTTACTGGAGTAACATGGCAGGCATCCACTTCTTAGCTCCTCATGGTTGGAAACCTGAATATTTAATGCACTATGCATTTGATGGGCTCTAATTAGCATTTGGCACTTCTCTTTCGCAATGTGTTGAGAACTAAATCTTAACATTCATAAGAAAAGAAAAAAAAAGACATCTTTATGATAGCAGCTTCTTGTTTGGTTCTTCTCTCCATTTATTCATGTCACCATAGTGACTCCTTACCAGTTCCAGAAAATAATATACAGCAATTGGCCCAAAAACTAATTCCAAGAATAAAATGGATAACATGAGATCATTCTTGCAAAGACATTGATTTTCTTTTTTCTTTTGTTTCGGTAGGATAATTCCTGGTATTATAAATACTGCGAGAAATAGATGGAAGAAACATTAAAGTGAACCTGTCACCTGTTATGGGCGTTACTAATCCTGCCAACCACCTTTAACATACTGTAATTCGGGTTCCTGTAACCTCTTTAAATCCCCAGACCGGCCCCTGCATACCTCCTAAATTTACTTTCAATGTGTCCCACGCGATATGTAAATGAGTTCTTAAGAGTCTGATAGGGTGCGGCTCACTTCAGTCAGAGCCGTCCCACTGCCTACAAAACACGCCCCTCCTGTGTATGTATGTGAATGACATACGCCATTCACAGCTCTCGCACCTGTGCAGTGGCACCGGTCACCGTGCTATATTGAAGCTGCACAGTGCCCGAAGTCTCACGAGATTCCACTGCACAGGCGCAAGACTTCATAAATCTCACGAGACTTCAGGCACTGTGTGGCTTCAATATAGCACAGTGACCGGTGCCACTGCACAGGCGCGAGAGCTATGAATGGCGTTATATGTCATTCTCATACATACATTGGAGGGGTGGTGTTTTCAACGCAGCAGGGTGGGTTTTCCAGGCAGTGGGGTGACACTGACCGAAGTGTGCCGCACTCCATCAGATCCTTAAGAACTCATTTACATACCGCACGGGACACATTAAAAGCTGATTTATGAGGTATGCAGGGGCAAGTCTGGGGATATAAAGAGATTACCGGAACCCCAATTACAGGTATAACAGAAAGAAGCCTCACCATGTCCCATTATATGGCTCAGTCCATCCTGTAGTGCTGTGGGTCTCCAGCCAGTAACCATGACTTTTGGCTTCACATAAGAAAGGAATTTTGGCGAATCCTCAAATAATTTTAAAAGATCATACAAGTTGGGAATGCATCTTAACGCGTTTCTGGCAACAATCCCTTATTCACTAAGATACATATTCCTTATGATACATGGTATAAAGACAAATGGTGACCAACTGTTGATCAATGAACATGGGTCATTGTGCTCTATTAAAGCCGCCCAAAGTCTCACGAGATTCCACTGCACAGGCGTGAGGCTTCATAAATCTCACGAGACTCTAGGTACTGTGCGACTTCAATAGAGCACAGTGACCCACGCCACTGCACAGGCACGAGAGCAGTGAATGGCGCTGTATGTCATTCATATAGATACACAGGAGCGGTGGTGTTTTCAATTGAGCTAAGTGGCTTTTCCAGGCAGCGGGGTGGCTCAGACTGAAGTATGCTGCACCCCTTCATACTTTTAACACCTCATTTACATACCGCGCAGGATACATTAAAAATTGATTTATGAGGTATGCAGGGGCACATCTGGGGATATAAAGGGGTTACAGGAACTCCAATTACAGTATGTTTAAGTCAATGGGCACAATTTATAACACCCAAGCCAGAGGACAGGTTCACTTTAAAAGGCTTTGTATGTACACATTTGATGATTTTGTTTTATTAGTAATAGGTTGCTTCACATAACTTATTAGTAAAAGATGATTCATTTAATTTATGCCATTAGACTAACTTCCAGGTGGGTTAAAAAACTTCCATACAGTGCAAAAAAATTCAGCGCAAACATAGAAAAAGCTAAATTTATTGCTGGTCATTCCATTTTCAACATACAGGTCAAACATTTTCACTACTTTATATTAGTGATGGATCAAGCACTACCATGCTTGGTTGCTCGGTACTTGTAATGAGCAGTTGGTCACTTAGGGCCCTTTCACATCAGCGTTTTTTTCAAATCGCGGCAGATGCGGTGAAAAAAACCGCATCTGCCGCGATTACCGCATACCGGCTGCACTTGCGGCGCGGTTGCGGTTTTTGCCATGCAAAGTATAGGCGGACTTGTGGCAGGTGCGGCAAGTGCGGTTTTGCACTTGCGGCAGGTGCGGCCGCGAAAAAAAAACGCGGCTGACCGCGGTTTTTTTCGCGGCCGCACCTGCCGCAAGTGCAAAACCGCACTTGCCGCACCTGCCGCAAGTCCGCCTATACTTTGCATGGCAAAAACCGCAACCGCGCCGCAAGTGCAGCCGGTATGCGGTAATCGCGGCAGATGCGGTTTTTTCACCGCATCTGCCGCGATTTGAAAAAAACGCTGATGTGAAAGGGCCCTTAGATGGTTGTGACTCGAGTACCCAATTATAATGGAAGTCAACAGGAAACTCGAGCATTTTTTGAAAGATTTCCAAGAAAAGTTACTCAATGACCTTCATATTAATTTTTCTGTAAATTAAAGCCAGCAAAATAGTAGGTAACAACATAAAGGAGATGTACTCATCCACCAGCCTGCTACCCTGCCAGCTGTGATTAAAGTCAGTTAGACCAAATCGGTGGCCTAAACCTAAATTGTGCAGCAAAATACAGTTGAAACTGGGGTACCGTAGAACATCAGAGTTGTATTACTTGGATGACACATGAAACAACATGAACCTGTCGAGCAGGATATGCATTCAGATACCTTAATATAGCAGAGCTGAATGTGCAGACAGCACGTTGCAACACAAGAGCCGGATATGAAACATGTACTATGAGACAGCAGAGAACTGTGTGTGGACTGCACTTTGGAACAGCAGAGCTGGTTATGCAGACAGCAACATTGATACAACAGAGCCCCGTGTGTGCACAGCAGACTAAAACAGCATAGAAGAGTATACAGATGAGTACGTTAAAATAGCAGAGTTGGGGGGTGGATTTGTAAAAATGAGTTTATCTAGAGGCATAATTTGTAGAAACTGTAAAAAAGCCCAGTGATAGCATAACTGGCTTTGTATTGAGCATGGGTGGGGAATTCCAGTCCTCCAGTCCACAAACAGTGCAGATGTGCAGGATTTCCTTAATATTGAACAAGTGATAATATAATCACCTTCACAGATAATGATTCCAACACTTTATGCAATGCTAAGGAAATTATGAAAACCTGTACTGTGTGAGGCCCTTGAGGATTGGAGTTTCCCACCCCTGGTCTAGAGGCTAAGTAAATATGGCAATACATGATAGCAGCAAAAATCACTATCTGAATACTCAGTGTTTGATTTGTATCATTATTATTGTTATTATTATTATTATTAATATTATTATTTTTTATTACCAGCCTTCAGCTCAATCTCAAGCCATGGTGACGTGATGGATGAACGATCTGTAGGAAGATCGATCTTGTGCAGCCTAGATGTGTCCACCAGGGTCTTTGCCATTATCCTGACAGTATCAAGCCAACGGTTTGCTGGTCTTCCTCTTCACCTTGTCCCTACTATTCTTCCTACCATAATGTCTTTCTCCAGTGATTGCTCACTTCGTATCATGTGCCCAAATTAGGAAAGTCGTAGCTTGGCGATCCTTGCTTCCAGTGACATGTTGATTTGTTCCAAAATGAATTTGTTTGTTCTTCTTTATACCCCTTGAGACCAAGGTGAGTGACCTTAGAGACACGTGTTGGATTAGTATGATTACCCATCAAACATTAGAAAAGACAGAGCAGACGGAGGAGGAATAGATAAGCAGAGCCTGGCCCTAACGTCAGGACAGGTGAGTTTACTGATACATTTGACTTCAATATATTTGATGCCCATTGTAATGGGAGATAAAGTCTTACCATTGGTGTCTGGAAGACATATACTATACTCGCCACATTGAAAACACATTAAAGCTCAACCAAGCTAAGATTATCTGTATCTATGGGCTCATGTGTTTTTGTAGAGAACTATCATAGGTGTATGACCAATTTAACAGACATGTTGGAACACATTTAGAGGTATATGTGACCTTTAATTTTTAAAAATAATTGGAGTAAAAAGTAAAATTTTATAAAACTATATTTGCTTTTACGAATGTTGGCATCCTTTTATTTCTGCCCAGTCATGCTTCAGATGCCAGGAAGCCACAAACATCTTTTTAAATAGGATTACAATCTGGCATACACACAAGCTTATTTACATGCTTAAAACAAGTTCTGCTGCCTGCTTTTCTTCCATTTTCCAACACATTGTTTCTCTTATGATCAATGTCTGCAAAATCAATTTAAATGGAAACATTACAAGAAAAGACACAGTGTTTGCCTGATTGATTCATACGTTGAAATGCTGTTCTCTTCTTATGTTGCAGAAGTGACAAGTGGCAGACTTCCACTTTTGGGTTCCTGGTGGAAAAACAAAAAAACATTTTGAAGATGATGTTTCTTTGATGGTCTCTAATTAGCAGCTGGCATGGAGAAAGACAAAAATATATCAATAAAATGACAAACACAGACCAATTCCAAAATACTGTATGCTTGTGACATAAGGCACTATTCATAAGGTTAACAGATGGCATAAAGGCATCAAACAATGCTTAACAAATCACAAATGGAGTTAGAGACTCAATAGAAAGATCAAGTTTGAAAAATGTGCAGCAAAAGATCTTCTGCTGAGTATGGCTTAATAGTGGCCTTTGCGGTCAACACCTGGACTAAATACTTTGCAAGTTGTTATCTCTATTTGGAAATGATAGCTGTGAGGAGCTGGCCATGGACTATCAAACTTTTCAAGCATTATTCGCTAATTAAAGAAAATGTATTGTTCACAAGTTGAAGGGGAAAGGATGTACCAGAGTGCCACTTCCACCCTCTTTTGATAGACCATATCAATCGGGTCTACATAAAATTTAATGTAAAGTCCTGAATTTGGTGAGGATGGTACATCTTCACAACTCTCATCAGGGGGTTTCCCCAAGCTATATCCTGCAGATAGGGCTTCTAGAACAAAAAGCCACATGTTTAAGTTAAGCAGTTGATGTTGTGAATTGGAAGCGAGAGGATCAGTGCTGAGGCCAGGTCCTGAAGACCACAGATAGATAATACAGACTGGAGCTGAATACACATGCTATGGTCATTATATCTACTATCTGAATTTGAGGAACTATCCTAAGGACTATTCTTACTGACCAGATCTGGATACACAAGGGTTGTGATAACCATCTTTGGAAATTAAGGACTATTATTGCTGGCTGGTTTGGGATCTTGCGAACTGGGGCATCACATTGTAGCCATCTGCATTTAGTTGCTGTAATACTGTGTAGGGATATAAATAAACATTGTTGCATCGTTAAGCTGCCTAGGTTACTAATAGAACTTACAAACTCAGATACTCATATTAGCCTTTACTTCATAACTAAGGTACCTGTAAAATACCGTATATACTCGTGTATAAGCCGACCCGTGTATAAGCCGACCCCCCTACTTTTGCCCCCAAAACCTGGGAAAACCTATTGACTCGTGTATAAGCCGAGGGTGGACTCCAGCACAGGTATACCCCAGCAGTGTGGTATACAGGCCCCCCAATGGTAGTATACAGCAGCCTCCCCAGTGGTAGTATACAGCAGCAGCCCCAGTGGTATATACAGCAGCAGCTCCAGTAGTTAGTATACAGCAGCCCCAGAGGTATATACAGCCCCAGTGGTAGTATACAGCATCCCAGAGGTATATACAGCCCCAGTGGTAGTATACAGCATCCCCAGAGGTAGTATACAGCAGCCCCAGAGGTAGTATACAGCAGCCCCAGAGGTAGTATACAGCAGCCCCAAAGGTATATACAGCAGCCCCAGTGGTAGAATACAGCAGCCCCAGAGGTAGTATACAGCCCCAGTGGTAGTATACAGCAGCCCCAGAGGTATATACAGCCCCAGTGGTAGTATACAGCAGCCCCACAGGTATATACAGCCCCAGTGGTAGTATACAGCAGCCCCACAGGTATATACAGCCCCAGTGGTAGTATTACAGCAGCCCCACAGGTATATACAGCCCAAGTGGTAGTATACAGCAGCCCCAGAGGTATATACAGCCCCAGTGGTAGTATACAGCAGCCCCAGTGGTAGTATACAGCAGCCCCACAGGTATATACAGCTCCAGTGGTAGTATACAGCAGCCCCAGAGGTATATACAGCTCCAGTGGTAGTATACAGCAGCCCCAGAGGTATATACAGCCCCAGTGTAGTATACAGCAGCCCCAGAGGTATATACAGCCCCAGTGTAGTATCCAGCAGCCCCACAGGTATATACAGCCCCAGTGGTAGTATACAGCAGCCCCAGAGGTATATACAGCCCCAGTGGTAGTATACAGCAGCCCCAGAGGTATATACAGCCCCAGTGGTAGTATACAGCAGCCCCAGAGGTATATACAGCCCCAGTGGTAGTATATAGCAGCCCCAGTGGTATATACAGCCCCAGTGGTAGTATACAGCAGCCCCAGAGGTATATACAGCCCCAGTGTAGTATCCAGCAGCCCCAGTGGTAGTACACAGCCCCCCTCCTTAATATGCGTCCCCCAGTAGTAATAAACAGCCCCCCCTCCTTATCATGTCCCCCCGGCTGCGGCAGCTGTGAAAATAACAAACACTTTATACATCACCTTCCGGCGCAGCTCTCCGCTCCTCCGGTCCTCAGCTCCTCCGCTCGTGGCTTCTTCTTCCTTGATGTGCCGGCTTGTGACCGCGCGCAGGAAATGACGTCATCTCCTGCGCCCGGTCACATGACACCGGCACAACAAGGAAGAAGAAGCCGCGAGCGGAGGAGCTGAGGACCGGAGGAGCGGAGAGCTGCGCCGGAAGGTGATGTATAAAGTGTTTGTTATTTTCACAGCTGCCGCAGCCGGGGGGGACATGATAAGGAGGGGGGGGGGTGTTTATTACTACTGGGGACGCATATTAAGGAGAGGGGGCTGTGTAGTGCAATATGCACGGCATCCCCCCGCCGCTGATGGACGGGGGGATGCCGTGCATATTCATTGCACTAATGAGGCGGCCCCACGTGACCGCCTGCGGTCACCGCGGCCCCCTCCTGCCTCCTCCAGCCCCCGGTCACAGCTCCCCCCCCACAGCATACCGTATGACCCGTGTATAAGCCGAGGGGGGGACTTTTCAGCCCAATTTTTGGGCTGAAAAACTCGGCTTATACACGAGTATATACGGTAGGTAAAATCCAATAAAAAGATAGGGCTGGAATAGGAGCAGTTGGAGCCAAGACAGGGGGTTTGAAATAGGACACTAGTAGAGATTAACAAGGAAATTGGCATGTACACTAGAGGGGAATGAGCCAGATCATTATGTCACGTTGGGGAGAGGATTTGTTGATTTAGGTTTAAGGGGAGGGGTATACCAGGCTTGAGTGAGGTACAGAACCTTGAAATAACAGCCTTCACTCGGGTTCCATAACCAGTAAGCATCCCAACAACCCCCTCCCCTCTTTTTTTTGGTTGTAATGACTAAACTTTGGTGGTGGGGGTTGGATTTGGTGATCTATTTAATGTTATCATAGCAGTCACAGCTGAGGAGGTCAGGGATGGCCTTGGATAATGGGAATGGGGGTCACATTAGAGGTATGGTGTCACCTATTTATTATGTTATTTGTTTCAACAGGGTTGGTTCTAGTTTAACAGGAAATGTTTAATTGACCCATACCATGACGATTTGTCAACCCCGAGTTGGAGTGGTGCGACTGGATAGTGGTGTTCGGTACTGTTAGTGTTGGTAGGCCATTCAGGATCTCCTCAAAGAAAAATTGATTGTTATTGACATGTTGTATTTAATAAAGACTGCTGTGGCCATTTATATTCCATTGTTATGCCTTAATTTTTTGTGCCGTACACACTTTTCAATACATTAGACATATTAAAACATTAGTATACTGTATATTTGACTTTTTTTACACCTTAATTTGAAAATATAGCTGCCATTTTCAATGTCATATACGGGTACATTAGGTTATTTAAATGAGGACAGGTACTCTACTGTCATCTATGGAAGGTGACAATTCTAAAAGTCAGTATTGATCCTTTACAAGAACTTGCCACATGACTAAGGATAGGAAGAGAAACCAGTAGGTCAAATTGTAGATTTGTTTTCGGGCTATTAACTGTGGTCATTGGAAAGGAGATCTGGATTCTGGGTTTTGAAGATAGTTTTTGATTATTGAATGATAAGTTAGAACTCAAAACCAACCCCAACCAGTGCCTTGGAAAAATTCAAGGCAAAACTAGAAATGTAACATTTTAACTAATTTTTAATTTTGCATGAGTTACTTATGTATCTATACTTTTTTGGAGAATTCTAATTACCTAGGTATACTTTCATTACAATTTTGTTCTTGCATAAATAAAGACTAAATTGGTAAAATGTTGCCATAAGCATAAAACTTTTTTCCATCCTTTTTTCCATTTGTATCATTTTGTAAAAATAATTATGGAAAAAACGTAATCTCGTTACTACAGGAATTTATTATAATAGTGGATCTTTTATAATTCTTTCAATTAACAGTAGACACATCTTGATTACTTTCTAATTAAATCATTTCACTCAAAGACTTTGTAATTACAACAAGAAGTTATTAAAATTAGAAGACATTTGCAAGCTCAGTACTTTTGATTACCAAGACTTTACCATAAATTGTAATGCATCTAAACATTCTATAGAGACATCTGGAGTAGAGTATGCTTAGATGGGCAAGAATGAAAAGGATCAGTTTCATTTCTAAAAGTAAATTAACAAATGAAATACCAGTCCAGAGTCAAAACATTGGTAACGGAAGCTGTGTAATACTTGAGACCCAAGCATGTAAACTGGTGCAGAAGGTCCATCATCCTTTTAGTGAAGTATTGAAAGAAAAATACTTGTGATCTTGTGATCATCAGGGTGTTCTGGGTAGGCTGTTAAACAAGAAGTGATGAATGAGATGGGAATCCTGTAATCCATGGGAAACTTTAGCTCTTTGAAGTCAATTGAGGACTAAGGTGGAGATATTAGCTCGGAGGGAAGCTATTACTGGGATTGTAGAAGGTGGTAATCCTTGGAAGTTTACCACTAGTCCTACTAAGTATTTAAAAAAACAAAGAGTTCCGAAGAGGCCACGGAATTCTTGCAAATGTTGGTCCTTTATTTAACACACTTTAAAAGTACATCAATGAAGGGCAAGGAGACATGTTTTAACAAGATCCTGTGTCTTAATCTTAGTTATGACTAAGACACGGGATCATGTCAAAATACAACAACTTACCCTACATTGATATTCTTTAAAAGATTGCTAAATAAAGGATGCACACTTGAAAGAATTCCGTGACCCTGTCAAAACTTTTACTTGTTTGGAATACTGGGGCATCTGATGGAAGGATGGATCCAGAAGGGTTTCTTAATTTGCCTACTTAAAGATCTATTAAGAATTGTGAGAAATATTTGCCATTGATGGACCTGTATAAATCAGGAGACTTGAGTGTTACTAAATGGAATATGTCAGCATTTGTTTTGGTATGTAATCTGAAGACATCATGCTGTAAGGTTTAATACAGAGAAATCAAGGATGCCTCTTATCTAGGTCTGTGGTGTTTTGTTTATTTGCAATGTTTGCTTAAGCACAAGGACCCTATAATTTCTGGACTACATTGCCTCGTGCACAGCAGTCCAACATACCCCCTCCTCCCTTTAATTTTTACCTCACTGTCAATGTACAATGTCTACTGAGAGTCTGGTGTGGGTGGGGGTCGCTCTATCGGATCTGCTGCATTGCTGTATCTAAAATCTTTGATTGTTTCAGAATGGCTGCACCGAGTAACCAAAGTGATACATGTTGATTCAGAATATCTTTGCTTACATCTTTGTCTCTTAAATAAGGTAGCATAAACCTGCTGACATGTAAGTAAACTGTAAGGGTTAATCCATATATATAGCACAGTGAGTAAGAATGGTATGTTTTAGTAAAAGAGATGTTATGTAGTTATTACATTCAGAAATGCACCTTCTCTGCATCCCCACTTCTGGCTTGTTCAAGGTTTGGTGTGCTCCTGATTACTAAGAGCATAGCTGAGCATCTTGCCAAACTGCATGCTCTTGGATGATTCAAGCAGAGGCAGCTTATCTGTAAATACAAGATCTATAGCTAAAATTCTTCAAGTGCTCTCCTTGCCTTGGAAACAAGGAACACCTGAGGTGGTCAGTAATCTTGCGAAAATGCTGTACACCATAAAATGAAATATCCCTACATTCCTTAAAACACAGAGAATTTTTAATTAGGCTGGGGTCACACTTACGTTTTTTACAAGCGTTTTTGGAGACCTGCGTTTTCAAAAACGCATGTAAAAACGCACCCATAGGCCCCTATGTTAAAAAACGCATGCCCTAATAGCAAAAACGCATGTGTGACAGTACCATGCGTTTTTGGTGCATTTCCAAAAACGCATGCGTTTTTTAACATGGGGCCCTATGGGAAACGCATGTAAAAACGCATGTATAATTAGTACCATCCAAAAACCCATGCGTTTTCCATAGGAGCCCATGTTAAAAAAACGCATGCGTTTTTAGGAAACACATGCGTTTTTTTAACATGGGCTCCTATGGAAAACGCATGCGTTTTTGAATGGCACTAAATGGTACTAATTGTACATGCGTTTTTGCATGCGTTTTCCATAGGGGCTCATGTTAAAAAACGCACCAAAAAATAGTGCATGCACTATTTTTTGGTGCGGATTTAAAAACGCAGCCAAAAACGCAGGGATCCATCACACACCTTAAAAAACTCATGCTGACATGAAAAAACGCATGTAAAAACGCATGAGTTTTTTTAAATCACTAAAAAAACTCATGTCAAGTGTAACCCCAGCCTAAGAGAACATTTGCAAAGTTGTTCATTTTTACAAGCACTTGCGTCACCTGTCACATCCACCAGAGCATATAACACTGTTTTGCCATTTTTTTTTTTTCTGTTCTCTTCTTTTCCCCCCCCCCCCCTTTTTTTTTTTTTTTTCTCTATTGCTTATGTATAAATGTATGTGTCTTCAGAATTTGTGTCATTATCAGCCTGAAGAAGAGACCTGAGTCGTCTCGAAAGCTTGCTATGTTTACCATCTTTTCAGTTAGCCATTAAAAGGTATCAACCACTGAGGACTCTCAGATTGCAATATATTTTTCTACAAGCACTTATGAATTTTACCAATTTAAATAAATTAAAATAACCCCTTTAATAAATAGTTTAAAGGCTAGGCCCAGTAAGGCTACATTCACACTGTTGTTTTGCATCCATTTTTTGTAGTGCACTGCACAACACATGACTCAAATGAATTCCCAGCCAAGTCAAAGGATTTTCAGTTTTCAGATTTGCCAATTCAGACTGAGAAATTTTTGGAGTGATCCATTTTTTGCCTGAAGGAGGGATCTGTCAAACTGAAGTGCATGTTAGTTTCTGTGGCTTTTTCTCCACCAGCTGCCCCATAAGGTACCATTATTAATGGGGAAAAAAATGCAGCAGAAAAAACAGAGCTAAAACTCATGGGTGGGTGAATAAGTGGTGTGCTTTTTGGAAAACGAATCAGTTCTCCAGCTCCACAACAGAAAAGAATAAAAACAGTATTTCTGAATGTAGCCTAAGATAAATAGGTATTCATCTTTGTAAACTGCTAAAACATATAACAATTCTAGTAGAACCCGGTAACAGGAAAGGGGAAGGAGACAAACATGTCGCTTGTCCTATGCATAGCGATTCTTAAAAAGATGTTTAAAAAATGTATAGCATGCTCACTTTATTATAGGTGTATAAGAAGGCTTGAGATTCCAAAGGAATCATAAATAGGACGTTTTTTTCTCCTGTTGCTGTCCTTGTACTCCAGTACGGTGTGCAGCTCACGCTGGAAAACTATGTGACAACTCTCTGCTGGATTCACATAGGTAGCAATGAGTAAAAACATGGATTATCCAGACTGGAATCGTGGTGCTTTCACCTCCGGAGATCAGCAGCAATAAATGAACAAGTAAGGGATCCAATGGGTTTTTAGAAATATTTATTGATAAAAGACTGTACTACAATGAGTTTCGGTTACGTATCGTATTGTAGCCTTCCTCAGGTATTAATACAATTATAAAACAAATCCTCTTCTATCCAATATAGGTTCCACTCCTATACAGAGCTCATGTACCCATAGGTATGTGATTTTCATAATACCATCACCATTCCTTCTTGATGTTGCAATTTCTATGTCGAGGTGTGCATGTCACATTGTACTTGCATTATGAAAACTTTTCATTGGGACTTCAATCCTTTCAAGCCTGGGAATGATATCAGTAAAATAAGACAATCATAGCATGAAATGATTACAAGCTTCTATATATGGTGTGTGTGACTTTGACTTGTGTAAATAGCTATATGGTAATACATTTCAGTTTAGGAAAAAGGCCTATGTAGTTAATTTTCTCCATTTTTCTTAGTTGCCATGAATTCACACACAAGTCCTCAAACTCGACATATGTAGAAAATGTATTTGCTTACTATGGTATAGCCAACAGATAAGCAAGAGGTAATATGCAAAATCCTTAGTGTTTGTTTTAATCTCTTTAAGGGGAAGACAACCTAATATTTACCACACCTTTTTACCTATTTAAAACAAGTCATGCGGCAAGAATAGTCCTTAGAATAGTTCCTAAAATCCAGAAGGTAGATATAACATCCATCTGAGTTACAGGTAAAAAAAAGAATCCTAGAGTGAATAAATGCAAACCGCACTGTCAAGCAGAACCCCGAGATGCCCAGACACCCTTATCCCCTATACAGGGATCTGGCTTTACTGCAAGGTCCAGTGGGGGGTTGCTGATTATATATGGATTGCAGATTACGAATGAAAAAATCGCTAAACAAGATCAAAGCCGAGATGTCAGAAAAGTACCAAATTGTTGGGCTGGAGAATAGTACAAAATCAGGCAGAGGTCAATCTAGAAAATCAATAATATTAAGTAGGGTAATAAGAAGTGAATCAGGGAGTATATATATCTGGCAACTAGCAGCAACATACAGAAGATTCAAGTAGGCTGCAGTATTTCCTAATTGGTTGAAGTCAGAGTTAATGACCCCAGGTGGGCAACCATACAAACACATCCACACAGTCAGACTACTCAATCACCAGCTCAACTTTTGGAGTGGACACAGAGGCAAACTCTGGGGATTTGACAGTAGATATCATAACTGTAGCATGTGCATCCAGCTCCAGTTTATATGGTCCATCCATGGGTTTCAGGAAATGGCATAGCAACACATCCTCTAGCTTCCAATTCACAGCACCAAGTGACTGTTTGCTTATTGTTCCAGAAGCCCAGTATCCTTTCCTGCCAGCAGGATGTGCACTTAGGAAATCTCCTCCCGAGAGGAGCAAAGGTGAACTCCCTCCACCAGATACAGGATATTGAATGGTAATGTAGTGCCTGATTGCATTATGGTCTATTAAAACAGGTTGAAAGTGACACTCTGGTACATCTCCTTCCCCCTTCAACTTGTGAACAATAAAATTAACGTAACTACCGATCCATGTCTGTTAGTCTATAGTTTATTGCAAGCTCATCATAGTGACCACCACTTATCCCTGAAATAGTGGGTCTGAAGCAATGAATGATGTTTGTCTGGATTACTGGAGATTGGTTATGGAAAGTACATGAGCCAATCTTTAGCTAACACTAGCTAACACTAGCTACCATGTAGAACAGTGCTTGGCTGAGCCCTTAGTGTTCGTAATCTTGTGGGGTTCTCGGCATGAAGGCTAAAATATTTCTAATTATATCCTTAAAATAACTGGTTTGAAGTCATCTTAAAGTCTTATTTGTCCATTTCAAGATATCCATCAACAATATATTCAGAACATCTTCTCATTGGTGCAAACTTTGTTCTACTTCAGGACAATGACACCAATTAAGCAAACAAAGTCAAAAAGGACTGTCATCTGCCAAAAAAAAAAATTGTAACAGATGGTGTGGCCACCGTAGAGGCCTGATATAAATGTGCCACCTGGGATTATCTGCACAGCCAGAAGCAAGCAAAACACATGCAAGAGAGCCAATGCTTTCAAAAGAACACTGGCAAGTTCTCCAAGGTGCTTAGAACAACCAACCACTTACTTTCCTCTTAAAACGATAGTTTGTAAAGAATTATGATTTCAATAATAAAGAAAGAAACAGATCAAAAAGTAATTTAATTTAGTTTTTTTTTATAATTACTAATATTTCTATAAAATATTTGACATTTAGTAACTTTTTGAGTTACCTTAAGGTTGACATAAGAAATAAGTAAATGGATTTGATGCAAATCATATTTGTTTTCTAATACTCACGATTCGTTTAGCCTGAACTGCCTGAAATATCCTCTGTTACTTTACATATTTCACAAGATTGCATAAGCCAGAAAAGGATCTCCTGATCTCTGTCAAGGCTAGGTAGCCTTCCTCATAATGTCTTGCAGCTATCGTATCACTTTGCACACATTTTTGTGGACCAGGACATAATAGTGACAATATTAAAGTTGTCATATTAAAAGGCCATTTCAAATCACAAAAACATAGGTTTATGAACACAAACTTATTACTACAATATTTAAGAGGCAGAAATGTGGGGCACCGGACATTCAAGAACCTAAGTAGCGGCACCAGCAGTGTCAACTGCAGCAGGGCCGAGGGTGCACAGTCTTATAACAGCCTGAGAGGTATAATCACATTGAAGAAAGAGGCACTCACGCGGTAAAAGTTGTTCCTAATGGATGACTTTAATCAGCATTGAGGTACAGGGTGCTGGGGAGGGGGAGTTGGAGGTGCAGACGACGGCACCGTTTCGCATCAACTGATCCTTCGGCTGGTCTTGGCTCCAAGAGCCAAGACCAGCCGAAGGAACAGTTGATGAGAAACGGTGCCGTCATCTGCACCTCCAACACCCCCTCCCCAGCACCCTGTACCTCAATGCTGATTAAAGTCATCCATTAGGAACAACTTTTACCGCTGTGAGTGCCTCTTTCTTCAATGTGATGAAACTTATCACTACCTTTGACTGTGTCCAAACAGGTTTAAATCCATCAGAAGGATTTATAACCCAGTACAAGACCTGAAGAATCTGCTCCAGAGACATGAAGGCACCAGGTTTACATATAAATTAGGACCATAAAAACTTTCACACCACATAGCTTGGTTAATTAAGGATTCTCTCCCTAAGCTTTGTTTGTTTATTTAAATGTACATTTATTATATCTTGCATCTGTTTGGTTGTGTGTATACATAATTGTGTTTCTTCTAATATTCTGTCATACCATGGCTGATGATCAGACGTGAGAAGTCTCGAAAGCTTACCTTGTAACATCAATTACTTTATTTTTATTAGCCTTTAAAAGGATCACAACTACAAGATTACTATTTCATTTCTCCCACTGAGAGCAATCATTTAGTATAGTACAGCTAATCAGGAGCAAGTATCCTAACCCTTGGTATAAGGAGATGCAGGAAATGCAGCGGCCATATCTTGGTGAATCTGGAAAGTGAGAGGATATCACAGATCAAACTTTGTCATAGGGACAGAAAGCCATAAATATAATGAACAAACAGGAGGGATAGTATGTGAAAGCACAGAAATGAAGAATACAAACATACAAACAGTTTGCTGTTTACCACCGATTACAAAATATTTGATCACAGGCTGTTACTGTATGTGAGGTCACTTTGATATTACTAGGGCTGCATTAGTATTATTAGCTTGAAAGAGGCTGGATACTTTGGGCTGTCATGTCCCTGTGCCCTTTTCCCCCTTTGCGCTCTCTCTTCTCCATGCACCCTCTCCACCACCGTGCACCTTCTCTCCCTCCTTGTGCCCTCTCTCCCTCCATGTGCTTTCTCTGTACACTCTCTCTCTCAGTGTGTGCTCTCTTTCTCCATGTGCCTCTCCCTCCATGGGCTCTCTCTGCCCCCCTTGCGTTTTCTCCCACCGTGCGCTCTTTCTCCCACACTGTCTCCATGCACTGTCTCTACATCCATGCGCTCTCTCTTTCCCTATGCACTCTCTGCCTCCCTTGCACTCTCTCCCTCAATGCACTCTCTCTGCCATCTTTGTGCTCTGTCTTCCACCAAGCGCTTTCTCTTTCTCTGTTTGCACTCTCTGCACCATGCTCTCTTGCCACACTCTGTGCTCTCTGCTGCCACCTCTCTTTCTGCTTCACTGTGCTCTCTTTCTGCCCCACTGTGCACTCTCTTCCCCCTGCTCTTTCTGCCCTACTGTGTGCTCTCTACCTCCATGGTCTCTTTCTGCCCCACTGTGCGGTCTCTGCTGACACCTCTCTTTCTGCTTCACTGTATGCTCTTTTCCCCAGTGCTCTCTTTCTGCCCCACTGTGCAGTCCCTGCTGACACCTCTCTCTCTGCTTCACTGTGTGCTATTTTCCACAGTGCTCTCTTTCTGCTCCACTGTACGGTCTCTGCTGACTCCTCTCTTTTTTGCCCCCACTGTGCACTGTCTTCCCCACATACTCTCTTTGTGCTCCACTGTGCAGTCTCTGCTGCCATCTCTCTTTTTGCTCAACTTCGCACTTGTTCCCTTCCTGTGTCCTCTCTGCCCCCTGGGCTCTCTTTTTTGTCCCCTCTTTACCCCCTGTGCTCTCTTTCTGCACTCTCTTTGCACCCCTATGCTCTCTTCCTGCCCCATCTTTGCCCCTGTGCTCTCTTTCTTTCCCCTCCTCCCTCTCTGCACTCTCTCTGGCTGCTGTCTGTGACTCTGTGTCATGGCAGTGAATCACCTTAGTAGTATTGGAGCTGTGATGTCACAATCATGTGACTGTTCACATGACTTTGAGATCACCGCAGGTCCTGTAGCCTGTGGTAAGCGAGACTTTATCGGTGGAGCAGCGGGCAGCTAGAAGCAGAGGTGGGGGAGGGCTGTGGAGGTGTGTGGAGTGTCAGTGTGTCGAGCGGCAGCGTTGGATAATGGTACTGCCGCCAACCGGCACCATCTGATATATAATCATCTACTTGTGTGTGGGTATAGTAATATGGCGGGGCTTCCGGTCAGTGTGGTGCATTGTGGGATTTATAGACATCTGGCTGGAAGTGGATGACACACGCAAGTAGGTCATTATATATTAGATAGCAAGGCTGACAAATTAAAATTTCAACATTACCGCCATGAATTTCTAGTAAATTATGTAAAAAAAAAAAACAACACAGAGAAATTTTTTTTTATTAGAAATAAAACAAAAAATACATTTAGTGACTCCATCTTTATTAAAAAAAATCCTCTTCTGTCCGCTGTAGTCGATAAACGCAATCTCAGCACTGCTACATCGCTCTGCATAGGCACACATGTCTATGCAGAGGGAGAGCAGGCTAAGAAATTACTACAACAGTCAGGGTTCACCTCAGGTCATAGCTCAGGCTATGACCTCAGGTGAACCCTGCTGTCACAGCCTTCCCGAAGACTGCTGCCGGCCGCCGGAGATTGCAGAGCTCTGTCAGAGCAGTGAATAAACCGCCCCTACTATTGGTGTGACCACCATGAATTTCGAGCTTAGGGCCAGCTGATATTACAAAGCTGGCCCTAACACCTTTATTACCCAGTGAGCTACAGCACCAGGGCCCTGGTAGAGTTGGGATCAGCGCCAGAACATGGTGCTTCAATGAACGTGCCATTGTCTGGGGTGGGTGCGGGCTGCCATTTGCAGCGGGGGGTGCCCAGAAAGCTTGGGTCTCCCGGCGCTGCGGATTCCAACTCCCAGCTGCCTAGCTGTACCTGGCTGGACATAGAAATAGCGCGGAGCCCCACGCATTTTTTATTTATTTATTTATTCATGAAATAATAAAAAAAATGGGGCTTCCCTAAATTGTTGAGTCTGGCCAGGTACAAATAGGCACCTGGGGGTTGGTGGCAGTTCGTCGTTGCCTGGTGTTACCGGCTGGATACAAAAATACGGCAAAGCCCACATCAATTTATTTTCTGAAAATGACAAAAAACAATATGAATGAAAGGGACTGCATCTTTATTAACCCCTCGACCATGGTCGATGGGTTAATAAAGATGCTGTCCCTTTTTATAGGATTGTTTAATGAATTTTTCAGAAAAAATTTGACGGGCTGCCACCAACCCCCAGGTACCTATTTGTACCTGGTCGGACACAACAATATAGGGGAGACCCCTGTTTTTTATTATTTCATGAATTTCATGAAATAATAAAAAAAAAATGTGTGAGGCTCCGCACGATTTCTATGTCCAGCCAGGTACAGCTAGGCAGCTGGAGTCTGGAATCCGCAGCGCAGGGAGGCCCAAGCCTTCTGGGCACCCCCTGCTGTGAATGGCAGCCCGCAGCCACCCCAGAACATGGTGCGTTCATTGAAGCGCCATGTTCTGGTGCTGAACCCAACTCTTCCAGGGCCCTGGTGCAGTGGCTCACTGGGTAATAAAGGGGTTAGGACCATCTTTTTGTTATCACCTGGCCCTAAGCCCCCGAAATTCATGGTGTCACACCAATATTAGTTATGCCCCCCATGAATTTCTTTTAAATTGTTTAAATAAAAACACAACACCAAGAAAAATTATTTTTATTTGAAACAAAAACAAAAACACACTTAGTGACTCCATCTTTATTTTTAAAAAATCCTCTTCCGTCCGACGTAGTCCAATCCAGGGTTCTTCTTTAGCTCTGCTACATCTCTGGTAGCAGAGCTGTGCACCCTGGCATGGGAAAGTTCATGTGAGTTCATGCAGGCAAGCATGAACTCACATGAACCTCACAGCACTGCTACTTCAAATGAACAGCTGACCTGAGTCAGCTGTTCATTTTAAAATCCCGGCGGGAAGGCGTCCAAAAGAGAAAACCGGTTTGAAAACCGGATTCTCCCGGATTGTACCGGTCCGGTGCAATCCGGTGCCCCATAACATGGGGCTCTATGGTCTATTGCTCCAGACAGGGGCAATCCGGGAGAATCCGGTTTGAACTCACGTCACCACAGGTTCTATCAGCAACAGGACCTTGCCGGAGCCATCGGTGGACCGCGGACAGGTGAGCATACATTTTTTTTAACACTTTATTATACTTAACTGCTTTTTATTTTGGCTGAAAATGTGGCAGATGCGATTTTCTGACCACATCGGCTGCATTTTCGAACCAAAATCAAACAGCTTCTCGAACTGCCGAATTTGAACCAAATTGTTAGAATTCTGCGAATGACTCGAACATCACCAAAAACAACTCGAATTTGAGATTGGCGAACAATTCGAGTTGAACATCAATCATCTCTAGTCACTGTTAGAGGTAATATCATTCTGCTATGACTGAGTTGAGTGATGTGCCATGTAGTCCATTATGCTCTGGAATACAACTGCAGCAATGCAACAGCACATGGTATTGTTTTTCACATATGGTTTTTGAATCAATCGAGTAAGAGAGGTATGCAAAAAATAAAATGGGCATTTTTTTATTTCAATTTTTCATTTTTTTAAATACTATTCTATATCAGTAGGTAGGCACACACTCCAACAAAATGCGGCAACACGACCCAATATGGTCTTGGGATATACACTCCCACAATTGGACTAGTAAATAAAGGAATGCAAAAATAAAATGTCTTTTTGTTTCAGAAATAAATCATAAATGTTCTATTTTTAAACATTAATCCACCTGCATCCATCCAAAAGGCTGCAATTAAAGCCATTAGTAAGTAGGTAAATTCTTGAAAAGTAAACAGATGGCAATATTGTTATGGTGTGTACAGTTGCAAAATTGGGCTTAAAAGACAGATATGCTTTACCTGTGAGCTCTATTACTCCTTAGCCACTGGGGGAGGGGGAGTGGGAATCAGATCAGGACTGGTCAGAAGCAGGGGTCAGGAAAGGAGACTAAGGCCTCTCCACCATCTGGAGTACCCCGGAGATAGGGATAGTTCAGGGCTCCCAAGCTTAAGGGAAAGATCAGGAACCCTGTGTGATGCGAGTCACTACAGTAATAACTAGTCCAGAAGTGAAGAGGAAGACTACAATTAAAGGTAGTAATTATATTAATAATACTACTTACTGGATTCAATTCGAGGTCAGGTCCAGAAAACGGTGCAGTACTACAAGTGGTAGTCAGAGATGAAATACAATTCACGAGTCGGGGTCATGAAAAACAAAAAGACAAGACAGTTTTCAGGGAGCAAGGAAAGAGTAGTCAGGTCACAGGCAAATGGTCAAAGTCCAGGTAAGGGTATAAAGTCAGGCTGGATCAGGCACAGAGTGCAGAGGGATCAGTCTGAAACAGGCAGCTGCAAGTGTACGATTAACACTGTATGGAGGAGCTAGCATGCTTAAGTAGAAGAGAAATCAAGGGAAGAGAACACAGATGATTGCATCACAGACCCAGTGCAACCAAACAGACTGACAGCCTCCACACAATAGTAACATAGAAGACAAGGACAGTGTGGAGATGATGATACCCTGGTTTACTGTTCCATGATTCCAAACATACTACAAAAATACTAACTTAATAATAAATTCCAGAACATTCCAGAGTGGCCTTCAGAGTCATCTAGTAACATAGTTTTTAAGGTTGAAGGAAGACTTTAAGTACATCTAGTTCAACCCATAGCCTAACATGTTGATCCAGAGGACTTTACACTTTTAAGGAAATCTTTAGTAAGATTTGAATAAGGTATTTGGTGTATGCAAACTCAAGAATATTAGTAGCTTTAAGCTATAGTCAATCAGATATGGGCCAAGATTCCTCTCGAATACTGAAACAAACAAGTGTCTTCCTCTTCATCATGTTCGTAACACGTCATAACAGCTAAAGAGGCTCTACTAAGTGATGGAAATGCTCATCATGAAGGGTTTGATGTTTTCGAAGACTGCAGCAGTCATTAAATGTGGCATGTTGTGCTGAGTTTGGAGAAACCACTTGATATATTAGTCTTGTTGGACTATTTACATTGTTCATGTTTAGTTGCTTTATTGCAATAGTAGAATGTTTGTAATGTTTGCTTAAACCGAATTTGCACTACGGGCTGAACAATTTTCACTGCGTCGGTAAAGTAGCTGATTTTTTATTTTTTGTAAAAACTGAATGAAAAGTTTAACTGAACAGATGAAAAATCATTTGATTAAAATAAATTCAGGTTTTCTTTGATTTCTTTCTTGATTAATTTATATATAAGGAGTAATTTTCTATTTTTCTTCTGGTTTTATTTTTACTCTATTATTATATTACTTTCATTTTTTATAGACTTTTAGTTTATTAATAAAGTCTTTCACCTTTGGTATGTTTTATGTATTTTTTTCTCTATTGATATAGTTTTTTTATATTATTTTATAACCGTAGTTAAAGTAATCAACTTTTTAAACAATCCACAGTAGCTGACGATGAACCGGCCCAATGTTTACCTGGCAGTCGCTGACACATGACAACAAAATGCTGTTTATTTTACAAGATGAAAAAAATATTGAACGCCCTCTGGACACTAAAGGCATTTTCTTCTGGGATTACAAGAGCAAAGATGAATTAGGTACACTTAGGATCAATATCTGTTTCTCTTCTCAGCTCAAGATAGGATTTGTCAAAATTTGAGAGCGCTTTCTATTGAGTGTCAGCCACAAATCCTTGTATTTCTCAGTCATATTCTCAGAGAAGCTGGAGATATAAATGGAGAGCGTTGTGCTCTCATGCAATGTCTTAGGTCAGGACACTACATCACCTTCCTTATTCTTCTCTTTAATGAGCTTTGCCATGATGAAGTGACCTTGCAGAAACGTGCCTGGAGAGAGATAAACCTTTACTGTGTCGGTGCATTTTATAATTGCTTCTGATGGCAATTCCAGGGTGCAAATAAATTGATTTCGGACCAATATTCAACATTGAAGAAAATACTATGGGGAGAAAACAGCATAAGCACACAGAAAATATACTATTAGTATCAATGGTGTAACTTGAAGCTCATGGGCCCCAAAGCGAATGCTCCAAAGGGCCCCCAATTATTGCAATTGGGTAGCGCTTTAGTAGCATTAGTCTTTTTCTATAGACCTAGGTTCCAGGGCCCTGGGTGAGATTACAATCCTGCTCCTGTTGTAGTTACACCTCTGGTTAGTATCCAATAACCTACTTAAAGTTATTATTTTGGAATTTTTAGGCTATAAAGGGTGAGCCAAGTCTAACAGATCTTGAAAAGGGTTAGTTGGGCAAAAATGAATCTTAAGGCCCCATTACACATTTGAGATCCAACGTTATGGGTTTGGAGTCGTTCAAGCAACATCGTTACTACATGTTCTCAAATCAAGCGATCCATGATCAGCCAACCTACTGCATCGTTGTGTGACACCGCGATAACGATGTCGTTAACGACTTCCCTTATTGACAACAGTGAAGAAGTATCGTTGGCTGGGTTCTGCGAATGATACCTGCTTGCTGGATTGTTGGTGCGTCGTGCACGATATCTAGGCGTGTGATATCTCACCAATGATTTCTAAACGATGTCCTAAGGACCGCACGCCCACAAGATCGTTAGTGATATCGTTTCAACATTGAAGCGTGTAACGGTACCTTTACCTAAATGAAAGGATGCATAAACATAATAAACCTGCGACTGTTTAACCAGCCCCTGGACTTGTGATTGGTTTAAGTGCTTAGCTGACTTATGGAAAAAAATCTGTTGATGCCCCGCTCAAAGTCACATTACAGAAATAGCCAATCACAGGTCTCAGAGATCCAGTGATATGATAAATATTAATGACTTTGCTTTCTTAGTCTGCTAATACAGCTGCCTGTGTTGAATCCAGGTAGGTGCTGGCAGCTGAGGTATATTTTACACATCCAGTTATCCAGTGTCATGATCGGACTATCGTGGCTCCTTCAGTTACCAGGAAACCCCTAATGAGTGCCACCACAAATAAGGGTACAATGATGGGGCTTGATGCTATGGAGAGGGGAGATGGGACACCTCCTGAACTGACCTGAGGCTTTACCATAAACCCCTAATGGTTATTTCTCTACATTGCTGAGCAGGATACCTAGTCCATCGCTAGCCCTGAACTTATCCTTCACTAGAGAAATGGCCAGCGAGAGCACTAGTCCAACCACTGCAAAAATAAACATGGGGAAAGGTTAACAACCAGGGAAGGACACCAATGGATATACAACAACTTCTCCCAGCAGGACTACACCAACAACAAGGGCTCCAGCAACAGAAAGGCTCTAGTGACTCCAAGAACATTCTTTCTCCTCCATGGCTAGTTTAGGAATGTGGATTCTCTATAATCAACGAACTTCGAAGGAATATGGGACTATTTAAAGGTGATGGGTGTTTTCACCAACCGGATGCACACGAGAAGTAATCAGAAGCTGCTACCAAGGAAAACTGGTATTAATTCTTGATACATCAATAGAAAGGAAAACATATAATATCCTAAGTCTCATTAGGCAAAGAGACTCTGTACCCAAAACCTGTCACTAGTCTCCTAATTACGGTAGACACTGATTACATCCAGTCTCCTGGGCAAAATTTTATTTCAAATGGACAACGTCTTTAAAATATGTCTAATATGTTATCCATACCTCTTAATATTTCCCTTTGTAGGACATTTTAAGTTAACCCAAATCTGCCCAAAATGCCTTTGAGCAATATCTAATATATGTAATTATATTTACATCTCAGTCCTTGCAGAACAGACTCAAAAGAAAAGGAACTGTTAATATCAGTAAAATTACTTTTTGTACAGTATGAAATCACACAAATAAGGGTCTGGTTGGGTGGTAAAAATTAGCTGATTTAAACTGTACAATTCAGATTAACTACAGCGAACTGGTTGAATTCAAGTTTGCCAATTTTTTTTCAAAAATTGATTTGCAGTGAATAAATTCATGCAAATCTCAATAGTGGAAAGCTTATAATTGCAAAGAAAATACACTTGGAGAAGAGAGAGAGAAAGTAAGAGAGAGAAAAAGAATGAGAAAGGTAGAAAAAGAGAGAAAACGTGAAAAATAAAAGAAATTGTGAGCGTTTGAGAGTGGAAGAGAGAAAGAGGTAAAAAGAGAGGGAGAAAATGAGACATATATAGAGATAACTAGAGTGAGAAAAAGAGCGGGAGAACGATAGAGAAGAATAGAAAAAAAAGAGATGGAAAACCCTGCTAATCATAAGAATTT
This sequence comes from Allobates femoralis, assembly GCA_033576535.1. NCBI lineage: Eukaryota > Metazoa > Chordata > Amphibia > Anura > Aromobatidae > Allobates > Allobates femoralis. Next base: position 819,821,432 of record JARQOC010000003.1, read on the forward strand.
ATGGTTTACAGGCAAGAGAGCGGGGACCCCACAGGAGAGGAAAAGGACCATGCTGACGATAAGAGCTAACACTCTACAGGAGAGAGTAAGAGAACCCCACTGATCATAAGAGTCCGCATTCTACAAAAGAGAGAGAGAAAGAGAGAGAGAGGGGACCCTACTGACCATAAGAGATTGCAATCTACAGGAGACAGAGAGGTAGTGGCGTAACTAGAGTCTAGTGGGCCCCGGTGTGAGATGCAGACCTGGGCGCCCCCCGCGCACGCACACGTTGGTCAGACGTATGGGTCCAGTGTAATGTTCTAAGTTCTGTAAAGATTCAAATTGCCCCCTCTCCCCCTTCATTATGTATTAATGTCCCTCATCCTGCTATATATGGTCATCCTAATGCAATATGGAGCTTATCCTTTTATATATGTCTCCCATCCTGCTGTAGATGGTCCTCCTTCTGGAACATGGACCTTATCATGGAATATATGTCCCCCATCATGGTTTATATGGTCTTCCTCCTCCCGCCATGATAGTCCTCCAATTATTATAATTCATCCCCATATTCCTCCATATATTACAATATACCCCACATAGTACTCCATGTATTATAATGCGTCCTATAATCCCCTATTCATAAGGTAGCCCCAATAGTCATACAATTATTATAATGCACCCCATTATACAACGAATAATAGCCTCAAGTCCTCCATATAGTACAATACAGCCTCAGAACCCCTCCATATAGTATAATGCAGCCTCACAGCCCTCCATATAGTATAATGCAAGCTCAGTCCTCCATGTAGTGCAGCCTTATATATGCAGTCTCATAGCTTTCCATATAGTGCAGCCTTATATGTCTCTATTTTGTGCATTATATATGCAGCCTCATAGCTCTCCATATAGTGCAGTCTTATTTATGCAGCCTCATAGCCTCTCTATATGGTGCAGTCTCATAGACTCTCTATATGGTACAGCCTTATATATGCAGCCTCATAGCTCTCCATATAGTGCAGCCTTATATATGCAGCCTCATAGCCTCTCTATAAGGTGCAACCTCATAACTCTCCCTATAGTATAATCACCCCCTGCTTCCCCCATAATCCTCTGGCGACCAAGCAATCTGCTCTCACCTCTCCCCATTCCCTGCTGCTCTGGTCTCCTTGCTGAAGAGAAGAGAAGGCTCAGGAGGAGGAACTGTACACTGCATAAAGCAGCAAGTGCCGCCTACTGCTAGTGTGGAGGAGGCGGACCTAGACTGCTATATGTGTTCCACGGTGGAACGCATAATGAAAGAGGAAGCGAGGGGCGAGAGCAGCAGGAAGCAGGAGGCTCCCCCCTCCGCTCCATCCTCTCCCTGACACACGGGCCCCACAGTGGCGTGTGCTGCCACGCAGTGACAGTCCTTAGGGACGCACATCCATGTGAAGCGGGTGCCCGCCGCTGGGATCGGCGGGCGCAGAAGGCCCTTAGTAACACGTGCCCCTTATAGGTCCGGACCCTGGCGCAGCCGCGACCGTGAAAGTTACACCCCTGGAGAGAGGACCCTACTGACCATAAAAGCGTACACTCTAGAGGAGACAGAGAGAGCGAGAGAGAGAACCCAACTGACCATAAGACCTGTGCTGCCCCAGTTTTTCCACTGTGCAAAGCATAAATAAAGTGCTTAAATTTAGTAATGAGTATATCATTGAGCAAAGCATTGAGTTTGATTCGAGTGTCTTGTACTTTGTAGTTTCATGTGAATTCGAACATTTTGACATTCAATTCATGGTTCATAAAAAAAACTTGCCTGGCAATACTTAGAACCAAAGTTTTCACACATAAAAGGCAAAGCCATATTACTCTCACAAAAGTCAACAAAAATATGAAACCAAAGCTAGAAAGACCTTATGATATTTTTATAAATTCCAATAGAAAATCTTTATCTTGGTAGGGCCCTACCTGGACTTTTTTTCTCATAGTCATCAACTGCAATATGTTGGCTCTGGTTTTGCATTTCTCAGTATATTTGCATTCATACAATGCATAAAATCAGGTACACTAACATTTTATATAGGGCTAATAAAGGTTGGTTTTGTGAATGTGCCTTTTATTACCAGGTACAACATGTGAAGATTAATTTATTAAGAAATATCAGAAGATCAGAACATCTGTCGGCCTTCACTGAGCTGGAGTGTAATGGAGGCCAACTGTCATGGTGGTCTCTCAAGCTGGTAGGCCATCCTCAGCAGAAGGAGTTAAAGTTGTGGATGGAAGTGCAGGATCAGTCACTCTCAATAAATAATGTCCATTCCACAGGTACAACAGATAAACTCACTTTTACTTGATATATTGATGATGGTTATGTAGATTATTACAGCTTTCAGTTATTACATAAACAGTTGCAGCCCCTGATGGTGTAATGAACTCAGCTCTCGTCCTAGCAGTATGTTGCAGCTCTCCTCACTCCTGCTGGTTATGTCTCTATGTACTATGCACTTAAACTTCTCCTGTTCACCTGGACTTTGGCATCCATGATATGTCAGGCTTACAAGAAGGTACTTCAGCTATTTTTCACTGCTGAAAACTTGTGATCTCCTCAAGGCAGCTCTCCACACACTTCTTCACTGGTAATCCCAAACTGTTGTTTGACAGTTACTGGGACCACCCAGGACACTATGTCTCATAGGGCTGCATAGATCCTGCTGTTGATTTTCCCTGGGTATGGGGACTTGGTTGTCTGGGCCCTCTTCTGCTTCTGTGGGGTTGTCAACGGGGTCCTGCCCAGACCCGTGGCCCTGGTGTGGTCTGCTTTTGAAAAGGGAAGTTGGGAATGGGAATAACGTTTGTATTGTAGTTCATTTGATGCCACCTGCAGCTTCTGGTGATTAGGCACCATCGCTGCCTCAGTCCTTCAGAGGGTGGTGGTATAGCAGCCTTGATGGTACAGCTCCCTGCAGGTGGAGCTAACCCCAAGGGGCAGGTATGCACTGGCGATGGTCAGTCTCTGGATGACATAGCTGGCCGGGTAGTCAAAACGGACTGCAAAGTCTCTGGGAGTCTCCCGTGGAATGGCTGCTTGGATCTGCCCTGTTTCCTGCTTTCCGTGCCTGCCTTCAGGTACCAGGCCTGCTGTAGATGTGGATCCTGGTGTGACAATACCTATGGACAGAGAGGGCTGGTAAAGAGTCGCGACCTCCGGTGTTCTCGGTGAGGGGCTAAACTCCCTCGCCGCCTTCGGAACTGGTGCTCTAGTAAACAGCCCAGGGTTCCCTCATGAGTATGGGCGCTCGGGGGGTTTCCTCCTTCTGTCTGGGCTGCCTGTTTGCTCTCTCCATGCCTCCTCTTTGGGATTCCTCCTTCGCTCATTCGGAGGATCCCCGTTCTCCGTCTTTCCTCAGCCTTGTCTGCAACTCAACTGTTTGTTCTCCCTCCTCCACTAACACTAGGGTATCGGACCTCTGCCATCTGTCTAAGTGGGTGTGTGTGGGAGTACTAGGATGGGAGCCTCCTAAAGAACATTGCATTCCATTGTGACAAGGGTAACCGCACACCCATTTATGGGTGCAGTACCCCATTTGTGCCGCCTGACCAGGTGGGGCGACACACTGCATCCCGAAAGCGACCACAGTAAAGTCTCTGGCTGGCCTCCTTTCTCTCCAGTATCACTGAATCCAAGGAGAGCACTGTTGCTCCTCCTGGGCTCAATAGATCTCCTATAGGGGCTGCTAACCACCATACTTCACAGATCACATCTGCATGTATTAAAATGACCAAAGAGCTGATTTTCCGCATTACCAGAGTTTACAGATATTTGTGATGCCTAATTCTGCAGGTACCATACATTGACTTTCATATTTTACTCACAGATACTGATCATTACGTTATTCTGGAGAAAATATCCAAAATTAGATAAATATGAAGCTGTAAGAAATGGTTTTGAGAATGAAGGGAAAAAGTGAGCAATAATCTCATTAAATTTGTAAAGTTTGCAGAGTTTAATGGGCGCCTACTGTACTGTTAGTATACTGTAGTCAACATAAAGACATAATACTGAATGTTTTCATTACGGAGGTCTGCCTTTGTTTTCCTACAGAGAATTTGCAATGAATTATGCAAAATGCAGCATTAATTTTTCATTCATAGAAATGTAACATTAGATATTGTCATTAAATATTGTATTTTTCTATTATATGTGATTATACAAACACATTGTAAAAAATAACTACTAAATCCTATTTATAAACAAACAAAAGAATACAGAATGTAATAAGATGTAAGAAAAGATTGAGTATGTGAAGTTTAATCTGCATTAGTGATATTGTACATCATAAATAAAATGAAGGCATCTAGTTCGTATGTGCCCAATAGCCACGGCAAGGCAACCTCTTCTGTGATAGGACCCAGACCTAACAATTATCAAACATATATGGACACATGACTTGAACAGTTTGTTTGATAGGTGCAGGGTTGTACAAAGAAGTAACCCCCTTACCAAAAGTCCTAATAGCACCACCACAAAAATAGTATTTGGCAGGGTATAGAACAGCATTCTCCTAACTTTTCAGCCATTGCAAAGTAGTTTTCCTCCTATTGAAACCTCCTTTTATCCCAAACAATAACAGACCCCTTTCCAGGCCCCCCATAAAGTATGATGCTAACAAATGTGCCCCCCTAAACAAAGAATGATACACCCATAGTGAATTACTCCACAGTAATTCTATCAATATGATGACTCAACACGGTGCTTCAATAAAGTATGGTGACCACCATACAGTAAGACACCCCCATTGTGATCGCAACACAGTCCTCCCCACAATATCCTAACCTCCACCCAATATGATAACCTCCACACAGCCTTACATACAGGGCAATAACCCTACTACAACCCTAAAGACAGCATGATGGACCTCACAAAACCCTCAATACTGTATAATGGTCTAAACACAAGATAATTGCCCCCACAAAGCTTTTCAAACAATATAATGGCCTTCACAACCATCATCAATGTATGATGGATGCCACACAAACTTTTGTTTTAAACGATTTGCTTTTTATTTAGTTTAGTCAGATAAAACAAGTAATACAAGCACCCATATCGGGCAAGAGGGGACTAACATAAACAAGTACAAGGGGGGAGACAGATAGGTCAGCATCTAAATCAAAAATTCCAATAAGCATGTACAGTAGTAAATGAATAATCTAAATCAAGTACATCAGGAGGGACAAAGAGTAAGTAGATTAATTAAGATGGAATCACCACAGTGTTATAATGCGAAGATACCCAGGGGTCCCACCAGTTTAAGACTTTCGTTCTGCGGGACCTATCAAAGGCCAACATCACTTCATAGGAGAAGTGTTGGTTAAGATGGTTAAGAGTTTCCTCAATGGTCGGCAGTTTTGTCGAATGCCAGTGAGAGGCTACGGTCATGCGAGCGGCAATGAGTACATTCACCATAATTGGTTGCAGTAAAGGTGGGTAAGTATTCAGATCTATGCCGAGCAGTGTTAGAGAGGAAGTAAGAGTGACCAGGAGGCCAGTTAGACAGGAGAGTAATGAGCTCACTACCAACCAAAACTTCATTAGTTTGGAACAAGTCCACCAGATATGCGAGTCAGAGCCCAGAGAGGTGCATCCTCTCCAGCAGTTGGCCGAGCCAGAGGGAAAAGGGCCCCCAAATTTGTCAATGCGAGCCGGGGTTAGGTACCAAGTCAATGACAATTTCTTAGACTGTTCCAGGTGGCCAATGCAGGAGGTGAAACGAGCTGCGTGGCTCGCCGCTGCTCGCCAATGGTCCAGTGAGGCCGAGAATTCCAGGCTGGTTTCCTATTTGACCATGTAAGGAAGCTTATTGCGTGAGCGGAGGTGGTGAAGCGCTCTATAGATAATTGATACCGCTCGGAGGAGGGGGTTGGTTGCTTAAATAAAGCTTGAAGCGTGGAGCAAATTGAGGAGAGGTCATAGGTATGGACAGAGAGTGGAAAAAGTGGCGAAGTCTAAGATAATCAAAAAGGGCAGAGGTTGGCGGGGAGTATTTAGATCGTAGTGAAGTGAAGGACCCCATCTCCCCCACCCCCAGTAGATCTCGCAGTAGAGAGACGCCTCAAGACCTCCAAACTGGGAGAGCTAGATCAGGGACCGATGCCTCCACCGCGAAGAGGGATATGTATCGGAAAATGAATGGGAAGTGCGAGTGAGACAACTTAGACCAGACTCCCAAAACCGCTCATGTAGTGAGAAGGGGCTGGTGCGAGGGATAGTTCCAAGGAGGGTCATCTCCAGAAGGACTCTGGCGGATCTCCAGGGAGAAAACCAGGACTCAATTTGAAGTCAAAGAAATGGGGGTGAGTTCCCCAAAACATCTTGGCAATATCTAAATTTACTGCATAATAATAGGCAAGGACGTCAGGGGCTTCAAGTCCGCCCACAGCTTACGAGAGGGTGAGAGTGGACATTGCAATTTTGGGAGGTTTCCCACCCCATATAAATCGCGCCAGGGTCGACTGAAGCAAATTATGATGCCTGCGGGTATAGGAGGGCAATGCATCGAAAGAGTTATAAAATGTTTGGGAGTGCCATCATTTTAATTGTTTGGATGCTGGCCATCCATGACAATTGCAGGGAGCTATACTGGGCAAACATGGATCCCAAATTGGAGAGAAGGGCATCATAGTTGATTCTAACAATAGATTTCAGGGTAGTGATGTAAACTCCCAAATATCGGAAGCCTTCTGGGGACCATAGAAAGGGGAATCGGGAGCGCAATGAGATCTGCAAAGAAGGAGGCATATTGAGAGGAAAGATTGAGGATTTGGTGAGGTTTAATTTGTAAAAGGAGGCCAACGAAAAGTCGGAAAGAACCGACACAAGCGCCGGGATGGAGACAGCAGGGTGGGTGCATGATAATAATACATCGTCTGCATATAAGGATATTTTGTGTTGAACTGGTCCGACCTCAACACCAGAAATCTCCAAATGATCACGGATAATAGCTGCTAGCGGCTCCATTACAAGGGCAAAGATAAGAGGAGAGAGAGGGCAACTCTGGCGCATGCCGTTTGAGATAGTAAAGGGGGAGGAAACAAAGCCACTCGCCTTCACCACCGCGGACGGGGCCGAGTATAGCGCCATTATGGCAGATTTAATGTTGCCATGGAATGCAAATTTTTCCAGAACCGTGTCCAGGTACCCCCAATGCACTCGATCGAACGCCTTTTCTGCATCTAAAGAGATGAGTGCACCGCGGGTCCCCCTCTCCTCCAGGACCTCCAAGAGACCCATAACCCTCCTTGTGACATTTCTCATCTGCCTACCAGGTACAAATCCCACCTGGTCTAGGGCGATCAAAGAGGGGAGCACCAGTTTGAGACACTCCGCCATCAGCTTTGCATAAAGTTTAAGGTCGCAATTTAGCAACGCAATAGGGTGGTAGCTACCTGGTGAATCAGGGGGCTTATCGGCTTGAGGATAGTAGAAATCGAAGCAGCCAAACCCTCAGGTCTAATAGCTCCATCCCGTTGCCAGTGCAGGAAGAATTTAAGAAGAAAGGGGGAGAGAATAGAGGCAAAAGTCTGGTAATACTGATATGGGAAACCATCAGGGACCGGGGCTGTTCACCACACAAACTTTTACACTGTATTATTATCCACTTAGGGTATAATGGCCATCAAGTAGCCTTACTAACAATAGAATGACCCCCACATAGCCCTGCAAATAGTACAATGGCCCCCACATATCCTCCACATAGTGTAATGGCCACCATATAGGCCTGAAAACAGTAGAACGTACTCCACATTACACTTCACATAATATAATGGCCCCTATGTAGCTCTGCAATAAGTATAATTGCCTCATACACAGCCCCCCAAACAGTATGATGGACCCCTCACACAGCTCTTTACTGTATAACTTCCTGCCCACAGTATAATGCCCCAATAGCCATCCAAACCATATTATGGCCCACAAATGGTCCTCCAAATATTTGAATAGCCCTGATATAGCCCTAGAAACAGTAAAATTGCCTCTATATGACCCTTCAAATATTACAATGTCTCTCACTAGCCCTCCAAACAGTATAATTCATCCCACATAACCCTCCACACAGTATAATTGTTTCCCAATAGTCCTGCAAAAATTATGTTATAATGCCCTTACATAGCCCTGAAAATAATATATTGTCCCTT
>JARQOC010000003.1:819829685-819901041 GCA_033576535.1 Allobates femoralis
ACTAATTGCTCATCACTAATAATGACCCACATAATCACTCCATACAGTATATTGGCCTCTAGTAATACTTTGTATAATGGTCCACATAGGCTAGGGTCACACATACCAATCCGCTTTTATGAGGGCTTAGAAAACCGGATCCGTTAATGTTAGGGTTGCTAAAAGTGTTCCCTGAGGTCCTGGCCGTTTTTTAGACTTAGTCATTTTTTCACCAAAAACGGATATCCGTTAACGGATGGTGCCTATAGGTGCCCTGCATTAATGGATTACTGCTCCATAGGGCCCCATGTTAAAAAAATGGATCTGTTTTTTTACTGGACCCAAAAAACATTGCTAGCAATGTTTTTGGGTAAAAAACGCTACTAGCAATGTTTTTGGGTGCAGAAAAAAATGGATAGCATTTTTTTAACATATAATCCGTTTTTTGCATCAGTTTTCGGACTTAGGCCAGGGTCACACAAACAAATCCGTTTTTTAAGCCGTTAGAAAAACGGATCCGTTTTTCTAAGGGTGCCAATAGTGTCTCCTGAGGTCCAGGACGTTTTTTGAAACTTTTGGGACCATAGCATTTTTTTAACATATAATCCATTTTTTTCAGCAGTTTTTGGACTTAGGCCAGGGTCACACATACCAATCCGCTTTTTTTAAGGCTTTAGAAAAACGGATTCATTAAATTATGTGTGCCAATAGTGTCTCCTGAGCTCCTGGTCATTTTTTTGGACTTAGTCATTTTTTCACCAAAAACGCATATGCGTTAACACATGGTGCCTATATGTACTATGCGTTAACGCATGCATTTCCCATAGGGCCCCATGTTAAAAAAAGCATGCATATTTTTACTGCACCCAAAACCTCTGCTAGCAGTTAAGTGCACCATCCATTAACGGATATGCAAAAATTATCACAAAAACGGATCCAAGGCAAAAACTGAGGTCATGTGTGACTCCTTTTTCTTATTATTTCATGAATTTCATGCAATAATAGAAAAAAAAATGCGTGGGGCTCCGCACTATTTCTATGTCCAGCCAGGTACAGCCAGGCAGCTGGGGGCTGAAATCCGCAGCGCAGGGAGGCCCAAGCCTTCTGGGCACCCCCCGCTGCGAATAGCAGCCCGCAGCCGCCCCAGAAAATGGCGCGTTCATTGAAGCGCCATTTTCTGGCGCTGAACCCAGCTCTTCCAGGGCCCTGGTGCGGTGGCTTTCTGGGTAATAAAGGGGTTAGGGCCAGCTTTGTATTGTCAGCTGGCCCTAAGCACGAAATTCATGGCGGTCACACCAATAGTTGACATTACCGCCATGAATTTCTAGTGAATTTTTTTTTAAAAACACAAGACATAGAAAATATATTTTTATTAAAAAAAAAAAAAAAAAACCACTTAGGGACTCCATCTTTATTTAAAAGAAATCCTCTTCCGTCCGCAGTAGTCCCAAAACACAATTTCAGCACTGCTACTTCACTCTGCATAGACACACAATATAGGGTTCACCTATATTGTTGTGTCCGGCCAGGTACAGATAGGCACCTGGGGGTTGTTGGCAGCCCGTCGCTGCCTGCTGTATCTGGCTGGATACAAAAAATACGGCGAAGCCCACGTCAATTTTTTTTCTGAAAAATCCAAAAAACAATAAGAATGCAAGGTAATGCATCTTTATTAACCCCTCGACCATGGTCGAAGGGTTAATAAAGATGCAGTCCCTTTTTAGAGGATTGTTTAATGGATTTTTAAAAAACATTTTGACGTGGGCTTCGCCGTATTTTTGTATGCCAGCCGGATACAGCAGGCGGCAACGGGCTGCCCCCAACCCCCAGCTGACTATTTGGATCTGCCTGGACACAGAAATATCGGGAAGCCCTTTTTTTAAATTATTTCATGAATTTCATGAAATAATTAAAAAAAAATGCGAACGGCTCCGCGCAATTTCTATGCCCAGCCAGGTCCAGCTGGAATCCGCAGCGCAGGGAGGCCCAAGCCTTCTGGGCACCCCCGCTGCGAATGGCAGCCCGCAGCCGCCCCAGAAAATGGCACGTTCATTGAAGCGCCATTTTCTGGCGCTGAACCCAACTCTTCCAGGGCCCTGGTGCAGGGGCTCACTGTGTAATAAAGGGGTTAGCTGATAATACAAAGCTGGCCCCAAGCCCAAAATTCATGGCGGTCACGACAATAGTAGACATTACCGCCATGAATTTCTAGTGAATTTAAAAAAAAAACACAACACAGAAAAAATATTTTTATTTGAAAAAAAACAAAAAGACACTTAGGGACTCCAACTTTATTTTAAAAAATCCTCTTCTGTCTGCCGTAGTCCAATCCAGGGTTCTTCTTTAGCTCTGCTACATCTCTGGTAGAGAACCTCCACCAGAGATGTAGCAGAGCTATACACCCATGGGAAAGTTCATGTGAGTTCATGCAGGCAAGCATGAACTCACATGAACCCTGCTAGCACTGCTACTTCAAATGAACAGCTGACCTGAGTCAGCTGTTCATTTGAAAATCCAGGCGGGAAGGTCAAAAATAGAAAATCGAATTAAAACCGGATTGCCACAGTTCGGTGCAATCCGGGACCATAGAGCCCCATGTTATGGGGCGCCGGAGTGCACCGGACTGGTACAATCCGGGAGGATCCGGTTTTCAGCGACCATAGTGCTTTGCGGCCGCAGCCGTGTTATGCGGCTGCAGTCGCAAAGACACAGGGAAGATGAAGGACGGTGAGTGAACTCCGGCGCTACCCCCCCATCCCTACCCCCTGCTCCCGAACAATATTGACAGCCTCTGCAAGCTGTTTGCATTGCTTAAAAGCCGTCGGCTTTTTACCGCTGGCTTGTAAACAATGAAATGGGAAATTGCAGGTTTTTCCTCTGCTGCCAGACCTTATAGGGTCCAGCAGCAGAGGAATTACTCGCAATTACTCGCTTCCCCATTCATTTACATTGGACTCGCTAGACTCGCAACAAGTAGCGAGTCCCGGACTCGGACTTGTTAGAGTCTAGCGATTCCGAGTAATTTAGGATTCGCCAAACCTAAGGAGGAGCCATTGTCTGAGCCAGCAGAGGAGGATGAAGACCAAGGACGCTACTAGGCAATGCACTACCTTGCAGCCAGAACTTTTTGCTTTTTGTATTTGAAAGTAAACCAAGCGGTTTTTGTTTTTGTGTTGTTGGTAATAAACCACCCTTTCATTTCCCTTAACAACATCCACCTATGTGTCTGGTTGTGCAGTATGGTTGTGTGTGTCGTGTGTTGTGTGTGTAATCGTGTTTTTTTTGTGCCAAATGGAGAGGGGTAATGTCCACACTAACATATTTGGGTCATTGTAGCACACACAAGGCTATCCATAGGTGACATGTGTGAGTTTGGGGAGATTAGGAGGGTTCTGTGGCCAACATAGGGAAGTAATGTGTGTGTGTGTTATTGGAGACAGTCATGTTAAATATGGCTTGTTTCCAGGTCTAATGGTACAGTATGGTTTGTTCTTTATCATGTCACACTGCACACCTCTGGCAAGTAATTGACTTTTTATGGTGTTTCACATTTTAAGTGGGACTAGGTCTCCCTGTGTGTGCACAGGCAAGTGATAACAGCATCTAATTAGTCTCAAAAAGCTTTATTTGTTAATTGGAGTCCATGCTGTTGAGGCACTGGCTGGGCCCTCCGGGGAAGGTGGTGGGGTATCCCGGGTGGGCTTGGGGACTGTGGAGCGTCCCCAGATGCGGAGTCCTCCTCATCTGTAATACCAAACATGATATCAGACCAATGTAAGGCAAGGAACACAACATAGGGAAAACACCTAGTGTGTGTGTATGAATGTCATGACGGCGGTGAACGGTGCAGTAAAAGGTTAGGTCGGGCGCGACCCTATGGTGAGGGTCCACTCTGTTTTAGGACATGAGTACAACACCAATAGCCACTTATTTTGTACGTAATCCAACCCTTGATTTAGTATGGGACGTATTTGTAACATTAACACAAGAGCAGCCAGTAAGCATCAGGTGTTGGCACCATGGGGGCAAAGACATAGCAGTGAGCTTGTATTCAGTGTTCTGTATTGTGATCAATGTCTTGCAAAATGGTATGTGTAACAGGTCACACATATGTGCTGCAAGGTGTCATGTGGATGTTCAAAATCGCATAAATATGTTGTCACCTTTGCCGTCAGGACACAACTATTATTGGCAACACACAGGTCAAGGACCACTATTGCCGTCACCATTTGGATGACAAAAGAGTGTTTTGTACCCCTTCATGGTGCAGTGTGACCAACATGCAGATGCACATTGGTGACAGATACACATGGTGGCTCATGTCACACTATGTGGCATGGCACTATACCACATGATGGTTGTGTAGTGTTTTGAGTATTATGGTTGGCATGTGTGTGTTTGTCGTTTGCGCAGCCGTCGGTGACGTGATGCTGGTGATACCAGTAGTCATGGCGGTCACACAGGTCTATCAGAACCATGAGCTCTGCCAGACCCCATGTGGCAGAGGGCTGTGCGGCGGCCATGACTGTTGTCCTATGTGCAGGGGAGGGGCAGGCACCTGGCAGGCAGGGAGGAAGAAGAAGACACGTCATGACGTCACCACGCATACTGACGCTGCCAAACACAGTTTAGGGCACTAACAAGGTCGACGCCAGCGGAGTGGGAGCTGTATAATGTACCCATCAGTGTCACCTAATTCACACCGTGTAGGGTGATTGTAGTGCGTGGGCCCTGCCACCCATGTACGATGTATATGGACAAATCTGAGGTGCCATGTGCCACTATACTCGACACTCGTGCAGAGGAATACACGCGGATGACATAGCTTGCGCGCATCTATGGCGCAAACAAATGAACTGTGTTTGCGTACGGTTGTGTAGGTAAAGATGTGTGTGGTGCTGAACGGACAGCTCATCAAATATGGCGCCCTGTGAACTGACAGCCAATGGGAACACAGTAGCCAACATCAATCATCTCAGACGGGGCGCAGACTCCAGCACGCTGTGGCATGCCTACGGGAAATCAATAGGCGACGCAAATTCCATCACTATCGCCCGTTCCCACGCCAAAATCCGGAAATCTCGCCTTCATGATTGCCTCTGATTTTGGAGCAGTGCCCTGAAATTAGGAACCAGGCGACAGGCGATTTATCGCCGACAAATTCCCCAATTACACGCCACAACTAGGAGGCAATTTGCCGGCGATAGTTTCAGGGCGACATATCGCTGTCAGGATTCCCAGCAGATATTGCGGCGTGTAAAGGTACCCTTACACTATGTTCTGTTAGAAATGAGAAACTTTTTCTTTTAGGTTTTATTTTACCAGTAATATTCTGTTAATTTATCCCTGAAAATATGTTGTGCAGGGCTCAATATGTGCAGGTTTGATATGGTGGATGCCTGGAAAACATACCTTATATTTTACAAATTACCTTATTTAGAAGCTAATGTATGCACAGGGAGAATTTACACTCTCCTCAGCGTATGGTTAAAATTGGGTAACAAATCAAATACAGTAGTGTGGTAGTACATTATATAGCTGACTGCTTTCATATTTGATGAGAAAAATCTCTCTATTTCCCACTGGGATACTACAACATATCATTACATCCAGGGAATATTTGATCATCTTCACTTTGTTTCTTAAATATTTTCTTAATATTGTCATAGTGGTAATTCAATGAATGTAGAGAAATTCATTACTTACCGACTGTACAGAACACTATTGTGGACTAATGAGCTCACAATCTAGAGGGAAATAAATATTTACAGTAAGTGGTGGAAACTTCTAGAACGTGAGAATGTGTAAGGCGATGTCAGTCTTTAAATTATAGTTTTTCTCTGCAAGTTTCACTCCGGGTTTTGAACACAAACTGGATGGAACCTGATCAGTGAAAATACATATAGTGATAAAAAAATCGGTATCACATTCACTATATAATAGGAGTACTAACTCGCTTTCTGCAGGATAGAGGTACATAGGCACAGGTTTCACATAAGAAGTCCATTCCGGCTTATTACATCTCATAAACCATACTCCAAACATTCCTTGGCTTTACCGGCAATGGAAAACATCATAATGTTACAGTCTATTAACTTCACAGGTTCAGATACACTTCTCCCAATGTATCCTAGCCTTCACTCACACTGGGGCCTGTTGTCAGTGTAGCGCCACGCTGGTTAGCGCACTACAAAATGGTACTGCACCTGAAACAGAAGGTGCAGTATTCTTGTCCTGGTAGGGAGTAATGGAAGTCTGAAGCTCCCCGTCACATACATACACCTAGAGACAGGGGGCCAATTGGACAGCTCATTACCAGAGCAACTGGTCCCAGTGGGAGGAGAGCTAGGGTATATAGTGAGTGGGAAAAGAGCGGGAAGCAGGAGAGTGAGAGAGGAGAAAAGGAAGAAGTAACGGGGAGGGCACCTCAACCTGGTGGCCCAGACAGTGGGGGGCAGACAGAGGGTGACTGAAAAACCCTTGCCCAGTCCAAAGTCCTGAGCCGCAGATACCGGTGTGATCGACAGCTTCTTAGGAGCATGATCCGTCCGGCACGCACGGTCCCCACCAGAAGCACCAAACCAGGTTGGGCCCCTAGAGCGAGGAGAGGAAAGGGTGTCCCATATCACCCAACAGGCCTGGTTCACAAGAGGGATTTGTGCAGGGCAGCGTGAGGAATAAGGAGTGCGCAGAGGTAGGACAGTGGAAGAGAAAGGAAGGGACATAGCTGGAGCTTTGGATAGACATTGCTTACTGCCAGGACCACCCGGTTTACTACACTGGTTGTAATAACCGTATACCCTGTAAACTGCAGATTACCGGACTAAAGAACCTGTGCAGAGCAAGCAAGTGTCTGTGTTTCCTTCCTGGTGAACTGTGACATTCCAGTCTCACAGCAAAGACTGTGCTGCCCTATTCCTGTTATCACACTACACTGCCCTGGGGAACCCTGCTCTACCTGTAGGGAGCTACAACACCTTGCTGCCATCCATGCCCCCGGAGGTCTGCAGCAGTGCCGGTGCCATCACCGGATCTACAGGTGGCGTCACAACTTTTATTAACTTTATTCCTCATCAATAATCCCCTTATTATTGTCACCCCAAGGGCATGGACTCGGGCACCGACCACCCGTGGCAGCACCGTACCCAACCGCCCAAGATCTGAGTCCCCAGACCCTTGTGGGCTCGAAATCAGTCCACCCAGGACCTATGAGAGACTGCTTCTTCAGAATGGATGCCTGACTTCTGCTCACTGCTCAGCACCTTACAGGCAGGCTCTCCATGCCTCAATCTCTCTCAGTCTGCCATTTGGTCAAACAGAAACACCTAATATGTGCTGAATCACACCCACATCTCCAGCAAGTTGCAAATTTAACCCTTGCAACGCTGTTGAGCAGATTGTGGCTTCCTGGTACTAGGAGACATGCATAAAAGCATTGCAGCAGGTTTTGTGGGAAACATGCTGGCTGGCCATTTATAATGCTGCCATTCAACTATTCAATATATATATAGGCATATCTATATGCCATATCATAGACCTCAAAAAATGAAATATTCTAGTTGGAGGTCATGTATAGTGGAATGCGTTGCAAACATTAAAACATAAAAACAATCAAAGAAAATATGAATTATTATTCCATGGACGTCTGGATTTGGAATGATAATCAAAATCAAATTACAGGCTGATCCAAGTTCAGTGGAAATGCCTCAAGTCAATCAAATGGGGCCCAGTAGTGTGTGTAGCCTCGATGTGCCAGTATGACCTCCCTATAAACCCTGGGCATGCTCCTGATGAGGCAGAGGATGTTCTGAGGAATTTCCTCCCAGACCAACATCAGGCAACTGCTGGACAGTCTGTAGTACAACATGGCCTTGGTGGAAGAAACGAGACATGTGTTGCATATTGTTTAATAATGGGTTCTCATCCTTGTACCTAATGGCAGTCAGGGTACATCTGTCTAGCACATGAAGGGTTGTGCCACCCTTCGAAGAGATGGTTCCCCACACCTTTACTGACCCACTGCTAAACCAGTCATGCTGGAGGATGTTGCAGGCAGCAGAACACTCTCCACGGTGTCTCCAGACTCTATCACGTCTGTCACTTGTGGTCAGTGTGAACCTGATCTCCAGGGTGCCTATGTCAAATCTGTCAATCTTGGTGTTCTCTGGCAAATGCAAAACATACTGCACAGTGTTGGAATTTAAGAGCAACACCCACTTGTGGATGTCGGGCCCTCATGCCACCCTCATGGATTCTGTTTCTGACAGTTTGAGCAGACACATGGATAATAATGGCCTGCTGGAGGTCATTTTGCAAGGCTTTGGCATTATTCCTCCTCTTCCTTCTTGCACATAGGAGGCCATACCGGTACTGCTGCTGGGTTTTTGCCCTCCTACAGCCCTTTCTACTTCTGCTGGTATCTGCTTCATGCTCTGAACACTGTGCTGACAGACACAGCTAACCTTCTTGCCACAGCTCACATTGATGTGCCATCCTGGATGAACTGCACTTCCCGAGCCACGTCTGTGGGTTGTAGACATCGTCTCATGCTATCTCTGGTGGTGAGAGCAATGACATAATGTAAGTGATCAAAGTAACAGCCAAAAATGATTGTGGCACCCTGTGACAAGTCACCACAGACTCCCTTGGGACATGGAAGGATGTAACACAGCGAGTAATCCACAAACACACAACACCCTTTCACCCCAGGCCTGTAGGGGGAGCTCTACTGGTTGCCTTAAGCCAGTTCCCCCTATAAATATGGGTTCTGGAGGGAAAAACACCAAAGTGTGCAGTCACTACAGAACTGTGAAGAGCTTAGTGAGCTGAGCTGATACTGGAGCTGTGCTAGGCCCATACCAGCATCCACCTGAGAAAGTGGTAGACCCGCAGAGTACGGGTCTTAGGCAGAGGAGAGAGAAGTGTTTTACAAGAAGGGGGCAGAGGAGTTATACCAACTCACCCCAGCAGAGTTCCGGTCACTGGGTCCGAGCTACAGGGACACAGAGAATAGGCCCTGCAGAGAAACCAGCATCACAAAGGGGGTTTAGCTCCCCGGACACCAGAAGCACCACCAAATGAGAGCCCGGAGTCTAGGCCAGACAGGAAGTCCCATAGAAGTCCCCTCAGTGCAGCAAACCCGGGTGTGGAGAGTCACACAGAGAAAGTGAAGTAACAGTCTGGTCGGGTTCCATGCCTGCCAGACCCAGACAGAGTAACAGAAACCAGGAGGCCTACAACCCTACTCGCTGTGGAAATCCTGAAGTGTTTACCTCATCTCCGGTTTAGTGTACCCGTGAAGAACACCAGTAAAGGTACCAAAAGACTTTATGTGTGCGTGTCCCTCCTTCCATCTACACCACACCGACCGCGCTACCCTATTCCCCTCACTACAACCTACAGCCCCGGGGACCCCCGCTTGTCCTGTAGGGAGCGGTTCCACGTAGCTGCCGTCCATCCCCCGGAGGCTCAAGCAGCGCTGGTGCCATCACCGGACCCCTACAGGTGGCGTCACAACAGACATTTTATTATTTTATTGCCATCTCCACCTTTTATCTGCATCCCCCGTGCCCACAACCTCAGGCACCGCTACCCGTGACCTTCCCCAGAGACTGCGCTTGAGTGACCGAGTACCCCCAGGGCCTGGGCTGGACATGATGAGAACAGAGAAATGGAGTGTCTTGCTCCCATTATTTCTACCTGTTTTCTGTTCCATTTGCACAACACCAGGAGAAATTGATTAACAATCAGTGATGCTTCATAACTGGGCAGGATGATTTCACAGAAGCATGTTTGACTTGGAGTTACATTGTGTTGTTTAAATGTTCCCTTTATTTTACTGAGCAGTGTATATAAAGACTCCTATGTAGGGATGAGCGAGTAGTCAAATACTCGGACTCGCTATACTTGTGCCAAGTAGATCGTAATACTCGGATATTTGGTGCGAGTAGCGAGTCCAATGTTAGTCAAGGGGAAATGCGAGTAATTGCTAGATCCAAAAAAGCATTCTAGGGGCTGAGGATAAAGCTGAAATGGATGCATGATTGCCGTAAGAGCGAGTTATGATGGAGGAGATCTTCTGACAGCTCAGTGTGTAAGTGGTGTAAAGAGAGTGAACTGCCCTAGGGGCTGTGTGATGGTTAATGCAGGAAGAAGCCACCCATCATCATCATCACAAGGGCTTCATAATTATAAAGCTTGGACAACTAGCATTATAGTTCCACTGCCAATAGTGTCTCCAAAAATTAGCCCAAGGGACTGTATCATGGTTAATGAAGGAAGCAGTTCTCAAGGGCCAAACAAATTTGAAGCTAGGACTCCTAGGACTACTAACATAGTTATTGCAGTGCCCAATGTGCAGGCATAGCCATAGTGTCTCCAAAAACTAGCCCAAGGGGCTGTACCATGGTTGATGAAGGAAGCAGCCCTCAAGGGCCAAAAATTTATGAAGCTAGGACTACTAGCACAGTAGATGCAGTGCCCATTGTCCAGGCATAGCCATAGTGTCTCCAAAAATTAGGCCAAGGGGCTGTGTTATGGTTGATGAAGGAAGGAGGGTTTCATCACAAGTGGCTCTGATGGGAAATATTAATTAACAGAACATTGTTTTTAACCTATTGACCATGAGGTGCATGTTGCAGAAGCAGGAGTTGAAAACATGTGTAAGAAGAACAAAAGGGGTATAGGTTGCGGTTGAAAATGTGGATCACGCGAGGGCCCTGGCACAGACAGTGAGATATGAAGTGTACCATGTGTGCCAAGCTGCAACGAGGCAAATGTGCTGTGACCCCAGAAGGAGGAACAATACCCATACCTTACACTGACTCTCCTCCTCCACCTCCTCCTCTCCAGCCACCCTATGCTGGACAGACATGAAGTTGGGGTTCGATTTTCTGGACAAAGTACCTCAAGGTCCGCGCTGCTGCCAAATGAATACAGAGGACACCAGAGACAGCGGGATGTCTGGATCAAAGTGATGACTTGGTTTATTAACCTATGCGTTTCAGAGCCACATACCGAGCTCCTTCTTCAGGGAACATGAGGAAGGAGCTTGGTATGTGGGTCTGAAACGCGCAGGATAATAAACCAAGTCATCACTTTGATCCAGACATCCCGTTGTCTCTGGTGTCCTCTGTATTCATTTGGCAGCAGCGCGGACCTTGATGTACTTTGTCCAAAAAAATCGATTGATAACAGCAGTGATCTGTGGAGGTACGGTCCCAGCAGCGGCTGCATTTCTGAGCGATCAAGCTGGTTGTGTGTGACACAACCTTATCAGGTGAGCAATTCTGATTTGAACCTTTTTATCTTGTGTAAAAAAGATAAGACCCTATTGTGCATTCTCCACTTTTTTAGATATGAAGCTGGGGTTGGGAGTCCCCTGTGTAGCATGAGGGTCCGCTCGGTACCACTGAAAAAGGAGTCCTCTCCCTCCTCGTCTTCCTCATCATCTTCATCCCCCAATCTCGCCTGAAGAGATTGGCTGGGCTGGGTAAGATCACCTATTGTGAAATCTTGCTCCATACCCAGGTGCTGGGCATTTTTAGATTATGCAGCGATTCTTTCAGTAGACATAGCATATTAGGGATGGTTATGCTAATAATAGCCTGATCTCCGCTCGCAAGCTTGGTGCACTACTCAAAGTTATCAAGCACCTCACAAATGTCTCCCCTCCTGTATCTGTAAGACTTGATTGTCCATATATAGTGTATTTGTCCTTGTTCTTCCTCTTCATATGTAAAGCGCCATGGAATCTAATAGCGCTATATAAATAATCATAATATTAATAATAATAATAATAATAATAATAATAATAATAAATGTCAGCGATCCACACCTACTTGACAGTTGTTATATGTTCTGGCTGAGTCTCAGCCTGACGGGCATGATTAAGCTGGTATTCAGCCAGTACCCTCTACTGTTCACTTATCCTTGCCAACATATGATATATTGAGTTCCACCATGTTGGTAGGTCGCAAATGAGTCGGTGGTTTGGCAAATTACATTTCTTTTGAAGCGTTGCAAGACCGGCAACAGTATTTGAGGAATGGCGGAAGTAGGTACGGCGAGTCAGGGTATGTTTTTAGAAATTTCTGCACCACTAGGTTCAGCACGTGAGCCATGCATGGCAAGTGTACCAGCTTCAAAGCCACCACCAGGTTAAGCCCATAATCGCACACAACCAGGCCGGGTTGGAGTTGCAGTGGGGAGAGCTACTGATTGGTCTGTTGTTTTATTACTTGCCACAGCTCTGCTGTAGTGTGTGGTGTTTCACCTGAGCAGGTGAGCTTCAGAAGAGCATGTTGCTGCTTTGCCGATGCGCTGCTGCACAGCTCCCAATTTGGGAGTGATGTGTAGGTTAATTCTGCATAGAATGACGATGCGTGGAGGAGGAAGAGGGGAAACAGCAGGTATATGATGAGGCGGAAACCCTGATTGAAGTTGGGCCCGCTATTCATGGCATGGGTAGGATATGTGATTGTCCAGTTTGAGACTTTGTCCCACCCACCACCAGGTTGAGCCAGTGTGCCGTGACAGAGATGTATCATCCCTGTCCACAAGTACTTGTCCACATGTCTGTTGTAAGGTGGACCTTCTCGGTTACAGTGTTAGTGAGAGCACGCTTTAGATTGTTTAAGACATGCTGGTGAAACATGGAGATGGCACACCGGGAAAAATAGTGCCAGCTGGGAACTGAGCATAGTGGGGAAGCTACAGTAAGCAGATCACGGAAAAATTGTGTCCCCACAAGCCTAAATGACAACATCTCCATGGCTAGCAACTTGGCAATGTGTGTGTTCAGTATTTGTGCTTGTTGGTGTGTGACTTGGTATTTACGCCTCCTTTCATATACCGTATATACTCGTGTATAAGCCGACCCGTGTATAAGCCGACCCCCCTACTTTTGCCCCCAAAACCAGGGAAAACCTATTGACTCGTGTATAAGCCGAGGGTGGACCCCAGCACAGGTATATAGCCCCCAGCAGTGTGGTATACAGGCCTCCCCAGTGGTAGTATACAGCAGCCTGCCCAGTGGTAGTATACAGCAGCCTCCCCAGTGGTATATACAGGGCCCAGTGCTATATACAGCCCCCAGCAGTGTGGTATACAGGCCTCCCCAGTGGTATATACAGGCCCCAGCAGTGTTACAGCAGCAGCCCCAGTGGTATATACAGCAGCAGCCCCAATGGTATATACAGCAGCAGCCTCAGAGGTATATATAGCAGCAGCCCCAGAGGTATATATAGCAGCAGCCCCAGAGGTATATATAGCAGCAGCCCCAGAGGTATATACAGCAGCAGCCTCAGAGGTATATATAGCAGCAGCCCCAGAGGTATATATAGCAGCAGCCTCAGAGGTATATATAGCAGCAGCCCCAGAGGTATATATAGCAGCAGCCTCAGAGGTATATATAGCAGCAGCCTAAGAGGTATATACAGCAGCAGCCCCAGAGGTATGTACAGCAGTAGCCCCAGAGGTATATACAGCAGCAGCCCCAGAGGTATATACAGCAGCAGCCCCAGAGGTATATACAGCAGCAGCCCCAGAGGTATATACAGCAGCAGCCCCAGAGGTATATACAGCAGCAGTCCCAGAGGTATATATAGCAGCAGCCCCAGAGGTATACAGGCCGCCTGCCCGCCCGCCACCATCAGTATTCAGGCGCCCCCCCATCAGTATCCAGGGCCCCCACTTGCAGCCCAAACCTGTAAAGTAAGATCATTATACTTACACCTGTGGCCGTCCTCGCTGCCGACATTGCGCTCCTCCGGCTTCATCCGTCTTCTTCCGGCTTCCATCGGAGGAAGCCGGAAGAAGACGGATGAAGCCGGAGGAGCGCAATGTCGGCAGCGAGGACGGCCACAGGTGTAAGTATAATGATCTTACTTTACAGGTTTGGGCTGCAAGTGGGGGCCCTGGATACTGATGGGGGGGCGCCTGTATACTGATGGTGGCGGGCGGGCGGCCTGTGTACTCGGCGTATATACTCGCGTATAAGCCGAGGGGGTACTTTTCAGCCCAATTTTTGGGCTGAAAAACTCGGCTTATACGCGAGTATATACGGTATCTGGGAGCTTGTTGCGTCCTGCGTCTGTGCAACCGCAGCTTGTGAGCAAGAGGTATGATCACCTGCTTCCTGCCCAGCAGATAGGGAAGGACGGATCACAGGCGACATGGCAGTGGTTTCACTCACTCCCTTTGGCCTTCTTGCACTGTCTCCTGTGCCACACTGGCTAGATTACATACAAGTCAATGAGTGCAAGGAAATCAAAGCTAAGTATTAAAAAGCATGATATGGTTTATTGACAAGTAACTTTGTCCAATTACAGTTGTGCCTCGAATAACAGAAGGACTATGTATAAAATGGCAGTAGTTCCTAAAGGTTCATACAAAATTCGTGAAAGACGATCTAAATTAACTCTGAAATTCTTAACTTCATTTAAAGGTTAATTGTTTCATTTCTATTTTGGCTGTGTCTGAATGAAATATGCAACAATTTCTGAATCTAACTTAATGAATTTTTTATATTATTATTATTATTATTATTATTATTATTATTATTATTATTATTTTGCTTTCTCTCCTTGAATACATTTTTCTGCATGTACGCCTGATATTCGGCTATTTAAGCATCCTAACATTATGATATGATAGGGTCGAGCATGAAATATTAAAATGAGTATTTCTTTCTCATTGAAATGATTATAGACTTATCTATGGCTCACAGGCAGATCCCCAGAGAATACATCTATGTTAGGTATTCTCTGTATGGAAGACTCTGTTACTTCTCTCGAGATCCTTTCAAGGCCGGTGGGTAAAGATGTCAAAAATAATACCAGCAACTCTTCTCCAATGTCTCAAAATTATTCTGCTATAATTTTCAGATTTTTAAAGTGAAGGATACTTTTCATAGAGAAGCAGTAACCTGGCAGTGTTAGGTTGCCTGTATACCATGATGAGATGGCACTAGGGATGGGCGAATCTACTCGCTAGGACTCGTTACTCGGCGAGTAGTAAGGACTCGCAGGACTCGGTACTCTGCGAGTTTCCCAGTGATTACTCGCACGAGTCCAATGCAAATCAATATCAATCCTAGTTTTGTCAGAAACGCTGACAACACTAGGATTGCCATTGTTTGCATTAGACTCGTGCGAGTAATCACTGGCTACTGTGCCAGTGATAGCAGGGAAACTCGCAAAGTAACTGCTGTTTCTTTGCGAGCCGAGTCCAGCTGTCTTCTCTGTGCAGCTCCAGGGTCCTAGAGCCCGCCTGCTGCCTGATGTAGCAGTGCTGAGATTGTTCTCAGTCTGCTCATTCCCTGTGTACAGACATGAATGTCTGTGCACAGAGATGATGTAGCAGAGCTGAGATTGTTCTCAGTCTGCTCATTCCCTGTGTACAGACATGAATGTCTGTGCACAGAGATGATGTAGCAGTGCTGAGATTGTTCTCAGTCTGCTCATTCCCTGTGTACAGACATGAATGTCTGTGCACAGAGATGATGTAGCAGTGCTGAGATTGTTCTCAGTCTGCTCATTCCCTGTGTACAGACATGAATGTCTGTGCACAGAGATGATGTAGCAGAGCTGAGATTGTTCTCAGTCTGCTTATTCCCTGTGCATAGACATCTATATTTATGCACAGGAGATGTAGCAGAGAGGACATCGCGTTTTGGACTGCGTCGGACGGAAGAGGATATTTTTAATTAAAGATGGAGTTCCTAATGGCTTTTTTTTTTATTTCTAATAAAAAATTTTCCTTGTGTTGTGTTTTTTTTAAAACAATTTAATAGAAATTCATGGCGGTCATGTCTAATATTGGCGTGACCGCCATAAATTTCGGGCTTAGGGCCAGCTGATAATACAAAGCTGGCCCTAACCTTTTTATTACCCAGCGTGCCACCGCTACCAGGGCCGCTGGAAGAGCGGGGTTCAGCGCCAGAGGATGGCGCTTCAATGAACGCGCCATCTTCTGGGGCGGCTGCGGGCTGCAATTTGCAGCGGGGGGTGCCCAGAAAGCTTGGGCATCCCTGCGCTGCGGATTCCAGCCCCCAGCTGCTTAGCTGTACCTGGCTAGACATAGAAATTGCGCGGAGCCCCACGCATTTTTTTTTTATTATTTCATGAATTTCAGAGTCAAAGTCTCAGAGTCAGAGTCTCAGAGTCAGAATCTCAGAATTTCATGAAATAATAAAAAAAAAATGCGTGGGGCTCCGCGCAATTTCTATGTCTAGCCAGGTACAGCTAAGCAGCTGGGGGCTGGAATCCGCAGCGCAGGGATGCCCAAGCTTTCTGGGCACCCCCCGCTGCAAATTGCAGCCCGCAGCCGCCCCAGAAGATGGCGCGTTCATTGAAGCGCCATCCTCTGGCGCTGAACCCCGCTCTTCCAGCGGCCCTGGTAGTGATGGCATGCTGGGTAATAAAGAGGTTAGGGCCAGCTTTGTATTATCAGCTGGCCCTAAGCCCGAAATTTATGGCGGTCACGCCAATATTAGACATGACTGCCATGAATTTCTATTAAATTGTTTTAAAAAAAACACAACACAAGGAAAATTTTTTATTAGAAATAAAAAAAAAGCCATTAGGGACTCCATCTTTAATTAAAAAAATCCTCTTCCGTCCGACGCAGTCCAAAACGCGATGTCCTCTCTGCTACATCCCCTGTGCATAAATATAGATGTCTATGCACAGGGAATAAGCAGACTGAGAACAATCTCAGCTCTGCTACATCATCTCTGTGCACAGACATTCATGTCTGTACACAGGGAATGAGCAGACTGAGAACAATCTCAGCACTGCTACATCAGGCAGCAGGCGGGCTCTAGGACCCTGGAGCTGGCAGCCAGCAGAGAGGAGAAAGCAGGACTCTTATCTGTGTGAGTTTCCCAGCCAGCGATTACAGTTGCAAAGTAAACAGTCCAATGCAAATAAATGACAAAACTAGGATTGCTTCAGACTGAAGCTTCCGAGACATCTGCGATTTGTAAATCTCACACTACTCGCTATTACTCGCTTCCCCATTCATTAACATTGGACTCGCTAGACTCGCAACGAGTAGCGAGTCCTGGGCTCGGACTCAGGACTCGCTAGAGTCAAGCGATTCCGAGTAATTTAGGATTCGCCCATCACTAGATGGCACTGCTAATTTCCATCTCAGGAAGTGATGGCATCAAGTTGGGACATTATATCACTTCATAAGTTCTTGGGGTTCAACCTCTGGAGCTCGCCTGATCCTGAGACTTAAGGGGTCGTAACGCTAATTCTTCACTGCACAGTTTTCCCATCATAGAGACATTCCCGGGCACCCTCCTGCAGTGACGCTACAAGAAGGAAATGGTGTCCCTTCACACTGCGGCGTGATTTGGTCCGGGGCTGTCCGGGATGACCCGGACTGGATCAGCACACAGGACTGGAGGGCTAATATGCCCTCCGGTCCGGTGTGTAGCCGCATGTAGCTGCAGCCGCTGACAGGTCAGGATCGCGGCGCCGCGGTCCTGACTTGTCAGTAGCGGGAACTGCGTGCGGCTGCACACCGGACCGGAGGGCATATTAGCCCTCCAGTCCTGTGTGCTGATCCAGTCCGGGTCATCCCGGACAGCCCCAGACCGGATCACGCCGCAATGTGAAGGGACCCTTAACTGCCAGTGCTGATGAGCAGTTTTTTCAATTCGTCATGAAAAAACAATAAATTTATCTCATAAATCAGATGGGACTCATCCACTCAACACACCCTAGGGACCAGGAGTGTGGTTCAGCTGAATATATCAGGTACAGGCTGTAATGTGATTTTGGGATTTAGAGCAATGTTTCTACTTATGACCTTAGTACTTCGTTAATGGGTACGGGTTACGTCCTCTATAATTGTATATGGGTGTTGTCACACTGTGGGCACTGAACCTCGGTGTATGGGGGTAGAAATATAGCAACCTGGGATATAACATGGCTAATCCTGTGTTGGGTGTCTTCCACCTGTGGTTGTGGTATCACATTTGGATAGTGACTGCCCTGATTATATATTTGAGATTTTGCTAATAATCCCTTTTTAAGAGTAGTGCAGGATTCCATAGATTAGCATTGTATATATCTTATGTGGTTCTAAGATTGAATACACTTTCTTATGTAGATGATACTGATGTTATCAGATTGTGTACTATTGTAGTTTTTCAGGCCTAAACCTCCTTCCTGTGGGGGAATGTTCTAAATGTTTTATGTTTGTTGAATTAATTGAATACTAAAGAAAAAACTTTCTATAATATAAATACATTTTTCCTTTGTGAGAGGGATTATTATACCCTGTCCTGTTTTGTAATGTCAAGTCTATGATTGCGCCAACTGCACTCAATGTCATTTCTGTGGACTCACACAATGGAGAAGATGGAGAAATTTTGTTCTTCATTGACCCCTCATATTGTGTTTCCATTCTTCCATCTGAGAGAATCTGATCACACTAATCTGACTCTCAAATCAATCTCAGATCAGAGTTTAATCAAGATGTCATTAACATATTTGACCCTATCTAATATATGAAGTTGAGTAAGTGTATGTGTGTACCAAGCCCCGCCCACTCCCCAATAAGCATGTCCACTCCTGATAGCCATGCCACACCCATTCACTCCATATAGCTCCACTCCTCCAGTTAGCGCTACCCCATTATTATGATGTTACCATATAATGTAGAATGTTAGCTTATAAAATTACAGACACTAATGCCCCATATGAAAATGAATGTGAATGGACAATGACTGGATGATAGTAGTCACATGCTAAGAGTAACGTTAAGCAAGACATACAGAAATGGAAGAAAGGGATGCAAGATTTACAGAAATGAGAACAAAAGCTGCTTTATCAAGGGCCATGGAAATGGCCACACCTTCAGGACTAAATGGATGGGTGGAGCTAAAAAGGGGCAGGGCTATAAGTAGGGGCAGTTCTATGAAGGGATGGGACTATTAGGAGGGGTGTGGCTATGGACGGTGGGGCTACTGGAAGGGGTGGAGCTATGATACATACACACATACATACATTACCATATATGTACGATATTACCATGTATGGGTGATATTACCGTATAGGAGTATTATGACCATATATGGGCATTATGATTTTGCAACACCGGGCTCTACAGCTAGTTCTCAATATTAACAAAAGTCCCTTGAGTCAAGGTAAATCAAAATAGCTTCAATTCACATGACTCAAGCAATGTGGCGGTTGTGTGTACATATTCTGGGAATGTGTTAAAAAAAAATACATTAATCAATAATACTCATTCCTTTTCAGAGAAGACTCTTCAGACCTTAGAGCATAATTAATATTGTGCCCTTCACTCCAGGCCAGAACTTCAGAATCATCTTCAGCTGCTTCAATTCATTATGGGAAACCAAGCACAACTAGGCCTCTGGAGCCTCTGGAGCCTCTTAGTACCATGCTGTCGCTGAGGCCATGATCATGGTAATTGTAATACAAAATATTCCATCCAAGGAGGCACAGGACCCCAAGAGTTCTTGTGTCCCAGCCCCCTGAAGCTTCTCACAAGGAGAACAACACATAGAAATCGAGTAATTGCTTCAATTTGCATAATCAAATAGATTTTTATTTAAATTTGTAATTTTTACAACAAGAACCACAGAACAAGGAGATGGTGTAAAGTGCTACAAAGACTGATCCAGCATGTAGTTATCATTATGTTTATAGGATTTAGCCACTATACACATTACTATTGCATAAAGGCTCATGATATTGCAGATCCGAAAAATTCTCATAGGAAAACGTCTCATAGAACAGTGTCTCTTTAAGATAGATTTTCAGCACATCCAGTGAGAATGTCTATCCCAGTTTCATATAATCCAAGGATCAATCTCCTTATACAAGTAAATACAGGATGCTATTCACTGGAGTGCAAAAAGTGATCAGCTGATAAAGTTAGGTTGTATAAAGTGACACAGTGCATATCAACCTCCAAACAGATTAACCCTCAAAAGATCTATACTATTACTAAGTAAATTCAAGTATGGAAAAAATTCATATGGGGTTATGAAAATCTAAGGTGACTCAGTGCATTGCCACTATACCCAATGGAACTTCTCAACTAGTTAAAGGAGAAGTCAGATGCAGTGATAATCAGGAGTTCCAAACTGCATAATTTCCAGTACTCAGTGTGGTCAAGAACCTAAATCATGAATAACATACCATCATCAGCCATCAGTCTAGGAGCACACAGAGAGGGGGTGACGCCAGACAAGGAGCCCCAACGCATTTTGTGACCCTGAATCTGCCTGGGTCACTTCATCAGGGGATATCAATGGTCCCTCCACCACTGTTTTTTATGTGCCTCCGGCATGTACCCGTCACCGGAAGTGACGTACTGCCGCGTTGTCACGTGATCGGAAGACCCGTTGCGACACCTGCGTGATCCAGAACGGCCCACCATGTCAACTCGGCAGTACGTCACTTCCAGGGACGCGAACATGCGGGAGGCACATAAAAACCAGTGGTGGAGGGACCATTGATATCCCCTGAAGAAGTGACCCAGGCGGACACAGGGTCACGAAACGCGTTGGGGCTCCTTGTCTAGCGTCACACCCTCTCTGTGTGCTCCTAGACTGATGGCTGATGATGGTATGTTATTCATGATTTAGGTTCTTGACCACACTGAGTACTGTAAATTATGCAGTTTGGAACTCCTGATTATCACTGCATCTGATTTCTCCTTTAACTAGTTGAGAAGTTCCATTGAGCATAGTGGCAATGCACTGAGTCACCTTAGATTTTCATAACCCCACATGAATTTTTTCCATACTTGAATTTACTTAGTAACAGTATATATCTTTTGAGGGCTAATCTGTTTGTAGGTTGATATGCACTGTGTCACTTTATGCAACCTAAGTTTATCAGCTAATCACTTTTTGCACTCCAGTGAATAGCATCCTGTATTTACTTGTATAAGGAGATTGATCCTTGGATTATATGATACTGAGATAGACATTCTCACTGGATGTACTGAAAATCTATCTTAAAGAGACATTGTTCTATGAGAAGATTTCCTATGAGAATTTTTCGGATGTGCGACATCATGAGTCTTTATGCAATAGTAATGTGTATAGTGGCTAAATCCTATAAATATAATGATAACTACATGCCGGATCAGTCTTTGTAGCACTTTACACCATCTCCTTGTTGTAAAAATGTCAAATTTAAACAAAAATCTATTTGATTATGCAAATTGAAGCAATTACTCGATTTCTATGTGTTGTTCATGATCATGGTAATGTTGCAATGTCACGATGTGCACTGCTATGACATAGCACACAGGGGTGTTAGAAGCCTATCATTGTTGAAAGTCATGGTGAGCGGTGAGCTGATACATATACTGTATGTATTTATGTTATTTTATTAACCTATTTTTTTTATCCTTTCCTGTCTTCCTTTGGTTCGGCAAAGGTTACTGCATCTTATTCCCATTATGCTGAAATTGCGAGGTTCATAAAATAAGTATTTTTGTAAAATTTGAGTATTAAATTCTACTTAAATAAATGCACTCATCTCTAGTAAAGACCTTCGCCACAGTCATCAAAATGATTCATATTAAGACTAAACTTGTAATGCTGGGTTTGACAACCCAGAACCTATTATTTGGGCAATATGTAGTACTCTATGGCAGTATTATAAGATAACTATATTGCAGTACATATTTTTTTTAAACCTGTTGTAAATTTTAGCTTTCAGCAGAATCAGTGGTACTAACCCAAGCCAACCAGAGAGGTCATGCAATACAGAATAAAGGGGAGCTGCACACATCTTAACAAACTGCAACAAATAGCGCTCCTAACCGCAATTCCCATAGGGAATGAAGTGGGCTTGCTGCAAGTGAGCCGTTATGCGGCAGATGTGGCAAAACTGCTGGATCTGCAGCAAATGGCTTAGGCTGGCTTCACACTGCAGCGTGATCCGGTCCGGGGCTGTCCGAGATGCCCCTGACAGCCGCAGACTGGACCAGCACATAGGACTGGGGGGGCTAATACGCCCTCCGGTCCGGTGTGCAGCACACGCAGTTCCCGCTAAGTCAGGACCGCGGTGCCAGCGGTCCTGACCTGTCAACGGCTGCAGCTACATGCGGCTGCACACCGGACCGGAGGGCATATTAGCCCCCCAGTCCTGTGTGCTGATCCGGTCCGTGGCTGTCGGGGGCATCCCGGACAGCACCGGACCGGATCACGCCGCAGTGTGAAGTCGGCCTTAATCAGGAGAGGACGCAAGTGTGAAATGAGTCTTAGAAATGATGCATTTTACATTACATCAAATACATTGAAGTGAGATTTCCCTTTAAGAATCAGCTAATATTCTCCTTAGGAGCGGAGTGATGTATTTTTTTATTTTGGCCATTTTCAAAGCACGGCGCTATGTTGAAAATGATGAAAATTCCTGATTTCTTGTTTAAGTCACCAACTGAGACATTTATAAGGGCTCTACGGGGACTGCTGTTCAGAGTAACAGATGTTTGGCCACACGACTGCAGAGGATACCTCTTACCAATCTCCATAGGCAGCAGATAAATGCGGTTTTATCAGCAAGCATAATCTTATGTAATACCATGGAACTGTTACTTGTATTTAAATCAATGTATTATTATGCATGTTTGTGCTGTAACATACCTCTGAAAAGATCTATTACCACTGCCATTGTAGCAAATTACTCAGCATATCTCCTGTAATTCTACAGCAGGGACAAGGAAAATGAATGAGCAAAATATGTAATTTCCTAGATTCAGGTACATTTGTATCATCTGATGGTTGCTGAAAGGATCTAGAAAACATTGAAAGAGTCATTCTTTTGTAAGCAAAGTTCCTTTGTCGTGTATGAAATAGTATCCATTTATTCTTACACTTTGTGATTGCTGTTGGTGAATGGAAACATTCACTATTAATTTCCAAAGAGTAAAACCTTGATATAATCCTACTCACAAAAGTCTTGTAGCTCAGATTATATAGCCAAAATGCTGTTATAGGTTTTTCATTCATACTACTGGTATGAGAGGAGCTTTATTCCCTAGGTCAGGAGTTCCTAACATGTAACTCAGGGGCCACATGTGGCTCGCGGGCCCATAATGTGTGGTCCATGGTTGTTTTCCAGCTTGGTGCATTAGCACCAGATATAGTTAAAGGTTATGAAGAACAGGTCTCTTCTTGGTAACTTTTTTGAGTAGCCCCATACAGGGGTGGATGAAGGTTCCCTGCCGCCTGAGCCGCAGGTGAGGAGCAGGGGGGATCTTGATTGGTGCTGTCAGCGGCGGGTGAGGAGCGGGGGGGTGCTGTTGGTGGCGGTTGAGGAGCGGGGGTGGGGTTTGCTGCTGATGGCAGCGGCCGCCGGAGTAAGTTAACATGATGTTCATCCCTGCTGCAGCCGACATCCACTGAATGTGCTGAGGAGTAGCCCTTCAGCACTGCCGCCCCCCCCTGCCTGTTTGCAGCCTGAGACTAGGGCTCACATTGTCCAATGGACAGTGCGGCCCTGGCCCCATACTGAAGACCAGATCTGAATGGGAGTAGTATACAGAACACTCAGTATTGCTACAAGTTCAGTGATATTTCTGTTATGTACTAGTGTTATGTACTAGAGCATCTCAATGAATTAGAATATCATCAAAAACTTAATTCATTTCGAATTGTCACTTCAGTGAGGAAGTGAAAAACTCTAATGCCACCCAATAATAAGGGTAGCAATCCTTAAAGTCATAATCGACTCTTTAACAGGCCTTTTAATATGACTTAGGATTTGTGCCAGATCAGAGCCCTAAACTGCAGACGCACATTTCGGGGTGCCTGCCCCTCATCAGTGCAGTGTGTGAGAATTCTGATCTGGCTGTATGAGAGGCTGAGACGAGGTCTGGGGAACTAGCTGTTCTCCTGCTTAATTCATTTCAGTAATTTAATGCATAAAGTGAAAAACATTTATAAAGTCCTTATACACAGAGTGATCTATTTCAAGTGTTTATTTCTGTTAATGCCTAAGGTCACACATAAGCCCTCGATCAGTTATTTGCATCAGTTTTTCAACTTTACAATTCTAAGTCCAAAAACTGATGCTGTTAACGGATGCTGGACTCCAGTGTGACTGCTCTGCTATGCGTTTCTTTACTGGACACAAAAAATGCTGCAAGCATTGGGTGCAGTAAAAAAACAAATCCGTTTTTTTAACATGGGGCCCTATGGGAAAACGGATCTGTTAAAAAAGGCACTATCCGTCAACGGATCCGTTTTTGCTAGCATTTTTTGGCAAAGAATGGCAAAGTCCAAAAAACACATAGCTGCACTGGAGGCTCAAAAACCAGCCTAAAAAAAACAGATTTGTATTGTACCCATTAAAAAAACTGATTGGCATGTGTGACCCTAGCCAATGTTGATGATTATGACTTACAGCCAAAAAAACCCCCAAAGGTCATTATGGCTAGGGTCGCATCTACGTTTTTCTTTTTAAAACCTGATCCGGTTTTGAGCTTTCAAAAAGCTCAAAACCGGATCAAGAAACGCTCCTCATAGGAGCCAATGCTAAAAAACGAATTGCTTCACAAGCAATCGGGTTTCCATCTCCAGCTTTGCAGCCTGCGTGAAAAATCATGCAGGCTGCAGTTTTTGGAGCGGTTTTAGCAAAGTGCTCTGTGTTTAGTAAAATTTTATTTTAATAAATAAATCTTTGTATAATGTCTCTAGGGGGTGCCTAGTTCCCCTAGAGACCTTACACCCACTCAGGTGGGCTTATCCTGCTATAATCTGTTCTGTCCAAAAGCGTCGGGCTCCTCAGAGCGGCACGCGCATGACCCCACAAACTGACCCCCCCCCATGTCATTATACCTGTCCCTGCACCCCCTCTTATGATTTCTAGCTATCCCTTTTGCTGAAGAAAACGATGGTGTAAAGTAGAAAAAAGAGGTTATAATCACCTCTTCCTGTGTGAGTTCTCTGTTTCTGTACAAGTGTCCAAAGGCGGGCCTGTCTGCTGCTCCCTCCTCCCGCTTAGTAATTATGCACGCCCTTCTCAGCTTACTGCAGTGCTGAGAGCCTGGCTGTGTCATGATAGGGGCGGGTCTACCGTTATGATACGATTTTAGCCCTTCCCCTTTCATGACGCGGCCAGGCTCTCAGCACTGCAGCAAGCCGACAGGGGGTGTGCATAATTACAAAGCGGGCGGAGGGAGCAGCAGACAGGCCCGCCTTTGAACACTTGTACAGAAACAAAGAACTCACACAGGAAGAGGTGATTATAACCTACTCTTCTTTACACCTTCTCTACTTTACACCATCATTTTCTTCAGCAAAAGGGATGGCTAGAAATTGTAAGAGGGGGTGCAGGGACAGGTCTAAAGATGCGGGGGTCAGTTTGGGGGGTCATGCGTGCGCCGCTCTGAGGAGCCCGGCGCTTTTGGACAGAAGAGATTATTGCAGGATAAGCCCACCTGAGTGGGTGTAAGGTTTCTAGGGGGGCTAGGCACCCCCTAGAGACATTATACAAAGATTTATTAATAAAATTACTGCTTTTAATACACTGAGAACAGTTTGCTCATCCCTGTAGCAGCAGGGATGAGCAAACTATCCGGTAACCGGATTGCTCAGGATTACACATCCTGTGCAATCCAGCTACCGGATTGCTGAAAGTATGAGGACAATTGCGTTCACCACATCCGGATCTGGATGCGGTGAACGCAATTCATGTTTTAAGTGTGACCCTAGCCGATCTCAGGAAATTAAAGTAGGGAGGATGAAGGGGTAAATACCGCACTGCTGTATTCCACGAGACATCAAAAGGTGATTATAATATTGATTTATTAGTCAATGTGTTTTAAGGCTCCCTGAAATGCACTGAAACATGATAATATGACATTAGATTTTGATGATATTCTATTTCATTGAGATGCACTAGTAAGTATCTAACTAATGCTTTTTTGGGATGAATAAATGATTTTGAAATGAAAGAAAAGGTTACTATAATAATAAATCTTTATTTATATAACGCCAACATATTCCGCAGCACTTTACAATAATGAACACTACATGATCTAAATAACATTGGGGGTGGTTTTAATAATAAAAAGGATATGAAAGGTTCCTTTAATTGTCTACTCCCAGTATCTCAACTTGTCAACTATCCACTGGAGAGGTGATAAGTTTGAGTTCATTGGGGTTTCCTTTAATTTTGAAAATGAAGGGCAGGTTTGTGTTTTAAGTTGAATTGAGAATCAACCATGCTGCTCTTTTCAAAGATTTCTAGATCTAGGCACAGTGCATATGTCAAATTTTTCATGAACTGTTATATTATTCTCGTTGCTCCCCTAAGTTTTCTGCTTTTTTCCTTTTTAAAGGGATCCTGTCACCTCCAATAAGCCTCCTTAGCTACAAAATCATGTCCCTGCAGCATCCCATCACTAATCTCACACTCCTTTTGTCTCCTAAAAGCATCCTGTGAAAGTGCATAAAAACGTTTTTAATACTCACTAATTAGGGATTATAAATAGCAGGGGCTATATTCTTTAGCCCTTAGGGCTGGTTGTTTTGCAGCTCCAGGATCCAGCCTCTCTGTGCAGCTTCTGCTGTGATGTGCAGCTGAAGGCAGGACTAATGATTTGCATTCTGTGAGTGACAGAGGGGGGAGGGCAAAGCCTGCACAAGCAAAGCAACACAGACAGAGAGGGTGGATCCTGGAGCCTGCAAAAAAAAAAACACACCCAGAGGGCTAATGAATATAGCCCCTACTAATTATAATCCCTAATGAGTGAGTATAAAATCGTTTTTATGCACTTTTACAGGATGCTTTAGGAGACAAAAGGAAAGTGAGATTAGTGATAGGATGCTGCAGGGACATGTTTTTGTAGCTTAGGTGGCTTTTCGGAGGTGACAGGATCCCTTTAAAATTCGTCATATGGTTCCAGAGATATGGGTCTTTTTATTTAGCTTAACTCTTATGGTCTTTACAATGGCGATATGGCTGCTGAGGTTTTAATACAGAACAATCCACATACATACTTCCAAGAATCCCATGAGCAAGACCATTTTAGCTAAGACCATAAAATGGCATTTAAAAGCATTAAAAAGGTCCAAGTCCCTGGAATAATTTGGCTGATTTTAATAAAGAAAGCAAAATAAACTACTGAGAAGTAGAGATTTGAAACCTTGCTTGAACATGTTTGCCAATTTTAAATTCGGCATGGACATGGCTGATTCGGTTCAGTGTCATGTATTCGAACACTTTCCCCAAAAGTTGGTGAACGCTGACTTGTTTGGGAAAAACATTGGAAGTAATGTCTCTAAAACGTTAACTTTTATTTGGGGCCAAAACCCTCGCAGAAACACCCATTGGCTGGGGACAACACCTAACCAATGGTTATTAATGTCCCCAGTCAACGGGTCTACTGGCTTGTATTAGGATGTAGAAGTTTTGGGATTAGTTTTGTTTTGACACTTGCAGGGTCTGAATTTTGGAAACTGTGCCTGATGTGGCAGCAGCTGGGAAGTCCAGGAAGCTTGCAATGTCCTTAAACCTCAGTTTAAGAGAGCGTTCTATTTTTAAGGGAATTTTTTGTGATTATTATTATTATTATCATTATTTTATTATTGCAGAGGGTCAACTGCATGCAAGGCTATCTATTCTACACTAATGTGAAAGCAATATATAAAAAATAGCATGTGGCAATTATATATTTCACATACATGATCTTGTAGTTCTGTTCACACTGATGATAGACCATAACATGGTTATTGCTTCAGAAAAATGTGCAATCACTATTTAATGTCATAATACTACTTATAATAATATGTATTAATTTATAAAGCACTATTAATTCCACAGCGCTTTACATACATTTGCAGTACCATCCTCCAATCTCAGGAGTCACCGCTTAATTGCCTGCAGCTAGTGGCTCATTTATTCAATGTTTGGAGGCTGCAGTGACAGAAAGCTGTGTTCTTCACCACAGCCTGCAATCAAGAAGACATCACAGAGGATCGAGGATGGGTATGAGGGAGTGATAAAGATGGAGTCCAGATATGTGTTCGTGTTTTTAATTCTAATAATATGTTTTTCTCTCTGTGTTGTGTCTTCTTTACTATTTACTTGAAATTCTTAATGGCCATGTCCAACATTGGCCAGACATTAAGAATGTTGGACTTAATGCCACCTGTCAATGCAAAGCTACCATTAACCCCTTATTAGCAAGAAAATACAAAAAATTCCAGCATGAGAGTCCTCGGGGTCCTTAAGCGGTTAAAACTTGATTTTTTTTAGCATTCTTTGAAATACCAGACAATTCATAAAAAACATGTTAAAATGAGGAAAGAAGGAATGGGGGGTCCATAGTCTACATAGTTACAACCATAGTCAACATTTTTACAAGAACGTGTAGTTCACATTATTGCATTGCTTAGTTATGGGCAGATCTGTACACAATGGTTACCCAGATGCAGATGTCTGAAATGAAAGAGACTGAAGCTCACCACTGTATGGCATCCTCCATTCAGTCCAGATTTGGCATTATCTAACCTCCATCTGTTCTCGATAATGAAAGAAGATCAACGGGGACATCACTATGCATCCGATGAAGAAGTGGGGATACTGTGAGAGGCTGGTTGTGGAAACAGAGTGTTGACTTCTTCCGTGATGGCTTCAGAAAACTTGTTCATTGTTGGCAGAAGTGTATCCAGTCATCCGATGATTATGTGGAAAAGTGTATATCGGTGTTTAAAGAGCAGATGCTATGGATTATTTCTGCAGATGATTTGTTAAAATATTCCCATCAAAACCCAAGTTAAGAAGGTGGAGGCATTACTTTTCATTCAATCCTTACAATGCAAGTCCAACTCTTCTTATGCTAGTTCTATTCTTTTTGAATATGTTGTATCCTTTCATCTGTATGTTCCAGCCATGCATGTCACTTCACCAGCTTTCTATGATGCTGATGACGTCAAAAAATTCTTGAGGGATACATGACCTTCTTAATCAGAATGTATTTGTAGATATTATTTTCTCTTAATACGGTTGATTTCACCTTGTTCTGATACTCCATACAGGACAAATCTAGCTGCAGGCAAATTATTAGCTGCTTTGTGTTCAACTTTGTATGGACAGGTAAATCCTTTTATATTTATTGTCGAATATTATCACAAACAATACTGCTTTCCGCTCAGGTGACAGAGAGGTCCCCCGACTCGGTTTAGAAGGCCATGCCTCAGGCGCGCACCACGTTCTATTGGCACAAGTTCTAACAAGCTTTTTTTAAACTATTGAAAATATACAGCTACTGAAAAGCTTTGAATATGTGTTGGATTTAATTTAGGTTTGCAGCAAAATATGTTACACCATTAAATACAGCAAAATATGCATAGAGAAAAGACCTTCATGTTTCACTGATTTCAATATTTATTTTTAATTTAAATCAATAGCCTTGAAAGTGGATTTCACACAATATCTCTGATATTACGAAGCATAGTATTGCCCATAATTATTAAAAAAACAAAACAATAAATATGAATTCCTTTAGTTAAAAGCTGGTAACATTGGAGGTTTTGTATTTGATCTGTAACAATGTCTTATCAGTAGTTTATATAGAAACGTTGTGGAGGGTTGTGATGCACTCAAAAACTCTTAATGGGAACCTGTCTGCTACTTTATGCCCCAAACCTATCACTATGTGTCCCTGCAGCTTCCTAGTACTCTTCTAAGCATCCCTGTCTGACCTAATACTGTACTTTAATAGTTACAATTTAGGATGGTAATTAGGCTACAACTAGTGAAAAGGGGCGTTCACTCTGGGTCCATATTCCCCCCTTGTTCCGTAGTTATCATGACCTGCTGGGTGTGATGACTTAATTTACAAGCACACTCCCCATCTGAATTGTATGGCCTACTGGTAGGTTTGACCCAATGGCATCATTATTTCCAGTCCCTTCAGTATGACCCATTAACCGCGTCATTTCCAGTCCCTTCCATTGATGGTAAGTATTGGGTGTTCTTGTCTGGCTTAAGATCATGTGCACTGCGCATTCTGAACTTGGCAACTACACCCATTACTTCCCCACAATGCACAGGACCGGAAAATGATGCGTCTGGCATGTCACAACTACAAGGAGCCCATAGACAGGGATCGAGCCAGTAAATTAGTTTATCACCCCCCCATCGGGGCATGATAACCATGGAACGTACACTAGGAGGGGATGGAGACCAATGGAATCTATTCTATTCTATTACCCATTAATAGAGCTCTTAGGGTGGTTTCACATTTGCGTTTTTGAATGCGGCGTACCACACGCAGCCAAATGCATGCACACTGCGTTCCTATGTTTAACATGGGAACGCATGGTACCTGCGTTTGGCTGCGTTCAGTTGTGGTTACGTTCAGATGCGCATAATTTGTGCACCTTCCTGTGCCCTCCAAAAGCAACATGTTGAATTTTTTGTGTGCTCACAGGCTCTTATTTTATCAAGCGTCCGCAAGCGTACAAAGAATGCACAGAAGTCAATGGATCCGCAGTGTACTCCGCATGACAGCGCAGGAGAACGCTGTGGATCACATTGAAATTTTTCCCGCTGCCCGCTGCTGATCTCCCTGGACATCAGTGCAGCCCCCGTGGAGCAGCTGGAGCAACAGCTGATCTCCCGGGGATGGGTGCAGCTAATCTCCCGGCGGTGTTGGGGCGGGAGATTTAAAGAAACAGCTTATTTGACAGCTGTTCAAATCTCCAGCGCCGACACCAAATAGGTGATGTCAGCGCAGGAGATTTAAACAGCTGTCAGATCAGCTTTTTTTTAAAATCTCCTGCACCGACACCACCGGGAGATTAGCGGCGGCTGCCAGGAGGAGGAGATCTCCGCTGCTGCTGAGACCGCTGAGTGGCTGGCCGGGCACCATACTGAATTTGGTTTTGGGCAAGTTTCTGGACAAGGGATAGTGAATTAGTTTTGCATTAAAGGCTTATAGGTAGGGATTAGAGCCTTCCAGTCCTTGCTACTGCAACATTAAATCCTTTTGAGGGCTACATCTATTTTATTCTGTATACAGTCCTTGTAATGCAGTCTAATAAATACACCCTGGTGAGTAAATCACCGGTAAGGGGAATTTGCACAATCTCCAAAATACAGTATTTGAACAAGAGAAACAATATGGAGCATGTTGCACTATTTTTTTTTTTTACTATTATTATTATTGATTTTTTTTTAAATGCATGATAAAAGTGTAGAGAAAAACCTTTTGGGATGTCATATACCTCATGTGGTGCGAAATGCATTTAGACTTTTTTCAATTGTTTTCCGTTTAATTAAGTGATTCCACATTGATTTTGTGCCCATCTAGCTGCGCTCCCCTGTTCTGGACTGCTCCTAGCAGGTGCACACCTCCATCTTTGCCGTGCTGCAGGGTTGTTATGGTGACGTGTCCCAGACCCAGGTGCATGCGCGGTAGAGAGCGGAGGTGATGTCGCCACGGGGAGTGAGGATAGACAGGTGCGCATGCGTAATGACGTCAGCGGCACCCAGAAGTGCCGAACAATGCACCCGGGAATAGGGCACTTTATAAGGAGTGTCTTTGGTGGTAAGTGGCTGCGTCCACTACCTCACACTACGTCCCCCTGAGGAAGCCAGCACCATTGGCATGCGAAACACGAGAAGGGGCGCTATATAGGACTGGTCCTTTACTGCAAATCTACCCTCATTTGTGTTGTTTGTAAGGTATGAGGCTGCACCTCTGATTAAATAATTTCTATTTTGCACTTGCACTTTATGTCCTATGGTTATTTGGCTGGGTTTTATGATTGTCTCCATTATACCTGCTTTATTTTTTTAAACAGCTATGTACTGTGTTATGTGCAATATTGCTATATATGTACATGGGACTTCATGCTTGTTTATTCACTCAGCCTACTGATACTTGTGACATCAGGTAGTGCTTATGTGATTTGATGTATTTCTCACCACATGAGGGATATGATATCCCAAAAAATCTTTCTCTCCACTTTTATCATGCATTTTTTTAAAATATCAATAAAAAATACAAAATTTAGTGCAACATACTCCATACTGTTTCTCTTGTTTAAATCTATTTTATTCTGTTTAGTATTAATACTGCTCTTTGGTGCATTCCTAATTTAACATGTGCAAGGAGTGTGGCAAAGAACAGGGAGTAGTTGTGCTGCCTATGGTTTGCATAGAGGGAGAGGCCGTGGTCCAGGAAAATCTGTGTATACTGCAGGAGCACAACTAGTATGCTCATCCATGAGACCAATTGTCCTTTCCCACTTTTCAGGGGCGTGAAGGACATCACTCTTGAAGCTAGAGCAGTGCAAATAGGTGATCGGTTGCATAACAGATAATAATCCCAGTAGGTTTCCAAGCACCACCCTATCTTCCACATGGTTCAATAGCAACCACATAATCGTCACTCTGATATTCCATCCTCCGACCATGGCGAGATCCAGAAGACTCAAAAAAATGCCTCCAAATTGTCAAGGAACAAAACTGGATCCATTAACGGATCCAGTTAGCGGATACAGGCTCCCAAGTGTGGCCCTAGCCTTAGGCTAAGTGTCCACTGTGCATATTTCTTTGGGCTGTGTTTTTGTGCTGCATTTTTTATGTGCACTAACTCAGCCAAAGCAGCACAAACCTATTGTGTTTGTGCACATGGAAGCGCAACACAAAAATGCAGCACATTAAGGGGATATATAGGGATAGACAGACTGACACACAGAGACAGATGGACTGACACACACAAAGACAGACAGACACAGATGGACAAACAGACAATTTCCTACCCTCCCCCAAGTGTTTCTTCCACTGTAAACCAGCAGGAGAAGTCTTTATCTCCTGCCAGGACCTTCCACCATGTGACTTAGTCTGTCACATGGTGCTCAGGCTCTAGCTCTGACCGGAGGAAACTCACAAGTCCTCAAATATGGGTATACAGAGGAAGAAACACTGCGGAATCACCTGGAAATCACAGTGGGATTGCTAGGGAGGGTTGCTGCGTTTTTGCTTTGGAGATCACAGGAAAAAACACCACAAATGCACTTTGGGATTACCCATCCATTTGTGGCCCTTTTTTTCAAAGGTTAATAATAGAATCTATGGGAAAAATGGAGCCCAAAAACAGGCAACTTAATTGTAGGGACATAAAAAAATGCAGGTGATTTCTGCACCAAAAACGCCCATGTGGGCCCAGCTTTTAGAAAATCACATAGACGTTCATTACAAAAGTGTAGGTGCTGCGCTTTTGGTGCAGAAATTGCACAGAAAAATGCACATTGGGCACATAGCCTAAAAGAGCTGTACTGCACCAATAAGTATAAGTAAGGACTTGTTTTTTTTCTCAATCGGTTTCTCCCAGTGAGAATTATCTCTAGAGCCTTTTGTGTTGTTGCTAAGAACTTTTTCCAGAGACTTTCAATATTACCTGTTTGATGAACATTTTGATTTGCTGCACATTCCTTTACATCTGCCACGTGTGATAAAATATAGACTTGTTCACCATAAAATTTTTACGTTGTGTAGTCTGTGTTCCCTATTGCAAACAGATCCCTTGGTAACCCTACAGTATATAGGTGTAATATACCATAGGATTACCAAGGGATCTACGTGCTAGCCTATCCCCTGTCCAGCACTCAGTCACTAATGCCTCCCACCCTGCACCTATAGTTGCGTATTCACAACCATCATCAGCAACTACATCCACTTACTTGTCCCAGTGCATCATTCATCTGTCTTTATAACCCACACTTTGGAACTCAAAAGGAAATATCCAGCCACAAACCAGAGGCCCATCATTGGTCGCCGCTGGAGGCGGGCGCCAATGAGCGCAGACTATGCGAGAATTCAAAGTTCGAATTCCACGCCAACTCTCAGCCCGGCTACAATGGCGCGTTAGCGCCACTGTAGCCGGGATACACGGTCTCATCTCACAGCCCCCCGTTCCTCCTGCCCGCGCTTCCTGCGGCCCTCTCCCCTCCTCCTGCCCCTCCTCTGCTCCCCGCAGCTATCACTGTCTGTGCCTGTAGCTTCATAATACTATTCTAACCATCCCTGTCTGAGCTCAAAAGGTGAAAGGTGAAAAAAAAGCATTTATACACTTACATTTCAGTCTACACCTTCGAGGAGGGAGACTGTCTGGCAGGATAATAGTTAATTCACTATTAACTTGCATGTCTAAAGGACCTGTGTCATGTAACGATCATGTGGCCATAGTGGGCGGAGCTAAGCAAGCAAACTTATTATGTCCTATTGGGACTTAGCTCTGCCTATTGTAGTCACATGGTTGTGACATCACATCAGGTCTCACAATATGTTCTAACATAAGGCTGAAATCTTAACTATTAACCTGCCAAACAGTCATCGTTCTCCAAGCTGGAGACTGCTTTTTTACATAAGGAAATGTAAGTGTATAAATGTTTTTTTTTCACCTTTCGCATTACACTATTAGCTCAGAAAGGGATCATTAGACTGGTATTATAAAGCTGCAGGTGCAGACTGTGATAGGTGGGGAGGCATAGACTAGCTGACAAGTTCCCTGTAACATGTGTAATGTAATTATCTCACATCTTTGTCATAGAAGGTCAGAGGCTCTGAGAACGTAATCCTACTAACATTCCATTATATTAATATGTAAATTATCTATAGTGCTATGTAAACTATCTGTGGTGCTATGTAAACTATCTATCTTTGAGTCTCCCTTGCCAGGACTGCAATACTACTAAAGATGTTTTATATGCAGTTTGAAAGCCAGCTAATGAGAGCACAGGCTTATTCCACCAATCGTGATGTCCCCAATATCCTGCAATGAGTGATCAAGGGGATATAAGCAGACCTATTCATTAACCAGTGAGATTTTTGTCCAATGACCTCAGTCTAGGGACTTTGGCCCTGACTAGAGGAGCACGGGACTTGATACAGGCAGGTAATCTAGGATCTAGGGGTCCGATTGGCAGGCCATAACCCCAGGCCTAGGCACTTCGGTGATGACCAAGGAGATCAGAACCTGGATTATAATACTACAAGGACTTCAGCATTGAATGTTTGGATTTGGCTGGGATATCAAAGGACTTCATAAGAAACGCAACACAGGTTGGGACAATCCAGTCACCTGGCTACAGACTTTACTGTGATGGCTTTGAGGCATGAATATTCTAATCCCTGGTGAGCCAGGGGAAGGGTGAGACTGTTGCATGTTACATTGTGTGTTTTGATGGTTATGTGTTATATGCTGCTAACTGCTGGGGATCCAATAAAGTGTTGTTATTGTGGTTCCCTTACCCTGGGTTGTCTGAGTAGTGTTCCACTCATTGTTAAGGAGCTCGGGCGTTCAGTTTGGGATGAGCCCTGGTACTGGTATATGCTGTCTTTCTAAAGGCGGCTGGGCCAGCGGACGAGACCACCCACTGACCCCTGTGTCTCCACAATTATTTATTTTTTTTGTCATTATATTTTTTTAGAGCAAACATTTATTATTACAGAGGGTGAGCAGCGTGCGAGACCATTTCATTTACAGTTCTGCAAATTGTCACTTCAGTGAGGAAGTAGACGAACTCTAGTGCGACCTACAGTAATAAAGGTAGCAATCCTAAAAGTTATAGTTGACTCTTTAAGGATGCCTTCACATTTGCGTTCCCCTCTGCAGCATTCTGCAGAGGGGAGCAGCAATGTCACCGTCACATTGCGGCTCCCCTCCGCAGAACGCTGCGGAGGGGAGCCGCAATGTGATGGTGACATTGCTGCTCCCCTCTGCAGAATGCTGCAGAAAGGAACGCAAATGTGAAAGTAGCCTAACAAGCCTTTTAATATGACTTAGGATTTGTGACAGATCAGAACCCCAAACTGCAGACACTGCATCATGTCACAGCTCCTCACAATACTGGCGAGATATATCCATTACATCTCTCACAATATCACAGATCTCACGAGGCAGCTACTGTTATAAGTGCTGACTCCACTGAGGTTGTGTCAGGTCCCACAGCGCGATTCTCTTTACCCACTGTGTGAAATGAGACCTCAGGGAAGTCATGAAGTTAGCAGCGCGTTTATCAGCGTTATGTCCACAGTGAGCAACAGAGAATGTTCATTTATTGAGAATTAACAACATTCAGCTTACAACATGAGAATAGGATCAATCTGGTTTCTGGAGAGGGAGAGAGAAATCTGATGCAACCTTCAGCTTCCAGCTCCACACTAGAATGTGTGCACAGGGAGCAGGGGGAGGTACATCCTGTCTCTGAATGAGGACCTTTTTTTTTTTTTTTTAACTTTG
This sequence comes from Allobates femoralis, assembly GCA_033576535.1. NCBI lineage: Eukaryota > Metazoa > Chordata > Amphibia > Anura > Aromobatidae > Allobates > Allobates femoralis. The sequence goes on from JARQOC010000003.1 coordinate 819,865,932, forward strand.
TTGACATCTGAACAATATGCATGCAGACATAAAATCACATCATATTAAACAAACAATAGTTGTTGCAATACATACAGATCAATATGCATTAGGCCAACACCCCCACTCAACAACTACTTATTCTGTTAGTCCCATAGTGGTTCTCAATTCTTGGCAATGGCTTGGTCAAAATGTCAGCTATCATCTTATCAGTCTCACAATAATCAAACTGAATTATGCCGAGATCTATCAAATCACGTAGATGATGATATCTGACGTCGATGTCCTTAGTTCTAGCACTGATCTTCTCACTGCATGCAAGTTTAATGCATCCTTGGTTGTCCTCATATATCACCGTTGGCTGAGTTAACGGTTTACCAAGATCATCCATCAGTTATCTTAGCCAAATGATCTCCTGACTTGCAAAGGCTGCGGACACATACTCAGCTTCTGTGGATGACAAAGCAACAGATACCTGTTTTCTACTAGACCAGGAGATTGAACTTTCTCCAAGTTTAAATACGTATCCGCTTGTGGATTCACGATCATGCAAATCACCAGCCCAATCTGTGTCAGCATAGCCGGTGAGTTTTAGATTTCCTGCTGCAGATAATTTTAAATTTACCCCTTGTGTCTCTTTTAAATATCGGAGAACTCTTTTAACGGCATTCCAGTCCTTTTGGCGCGGTTTCTCCACATATCTGCACAATATTCCAACTGCTGTTGTAATATCTGGTCGAGTCATAGTCGATATGTATAGAAGTGCCCCCACTGCCTGTCGATATTTCTCATTGTTAGGCAACAGGTCATCTTCCAGTTTCAGATAGGATGATTCCATTGGAGTTTATACACCTTTGGCTTCTGTCATTCCAAACTGATTCAAAATTGAATTAATTTTTGCACTTTGATTTAGAAGAAAACTTCCATCTTCCTCTCTCTGGATATGGATTCCTAGATAATATGTTACATTTCCAAGGTCTTTTGTTTCAAAATGCTGGTTCAAAATTTCAGTAATTTTTCCAATTTCGGCTTCTTCTTGATGAACTACAATTACATTGTCCACATATAAGAGAATATACATCCACTTTCCATCTGTATATCTCGTACATAAGCATGGATCCGCTTGACCTCTTTTAAATCCTTCTTCCAACAAGACTTTGTTCATTTTGGTGTTCCATGCTCTTGCCGATTGCTTAAGACCATAAAGAGATTTTTGTTGTTTACAAACAAGGTTCTGTTCACCTTTCTTTATATAACCTTCAGGTTGAGTCATGTATAAGACCTCCTCAATGTCACCATTTAAAAACGCAGTTTTGATACACAAATGTCTGACAAACATCTTTTGTACAGCAGCTACGACCATCAAGGCTCTAAATGTTGTCTGCTTGGCGACTGGGGAAAAAGTAGCATCATAGTCCTCGCCATATTTTTGAGAATATCCTTTTGCAACCAACCTCGCTTTAAATCTGTGGACTTTACCTTCAGAGTCATATTTGGTTTTAAATACCCACTTGCACTTGATTGCCTTTTTACCCTGTGGCAACTCAGTGAGTTTCCAAGTTTGAAGTTGATGAAGCGAGTTCATTTCTTCATTAGCGGCATTGACCCACTTTGTTCTTTCATGAGCAGGTAGTTTTTGCATTTCATCCCATGACTGTGGCTCTGACTCAGGTAGTGTCCTGACACTGTAGGATAGACGTTTAGCTAGTATTCCTTTGTTTGATCTTGACGATCGTCTGATTTCAGGTTCACATAGGCTTTTTGTTGTTCCTTTAGTGGTTGAAGAATTTAGCCAGACTTCTACATTCTCCCTTTCATTGTCTTGTGATTGTGACTGAGATTGTTGTTGTTGCTTCATATGGACTACTGGCATAATATCATAAAACTTGGGTGACACAAAATTTTCATCAGTCACTACATCTTTGCTTATTGTGACCTTGTTTGTCTCTGGGTGGAGAATTCTATAACCTTTCTGGGTTTCACTGTAGCCTACCAGAATGCCTTCCTTAGCGTGAGATTCCCACTTAGTTTGTTTTTCTTTGGGAATGTGTGCAAATGCTTTGCTTCCAAAAATCCTTATGTGCTGTAGTTTTGGCTTTGCACTATTCCATTGCTCAAATGGAGTTTTCTCTGTGGCTTTACCCGGTAGTCTCTTCTGAAGATAGCAAGCCGTCATAATAGCTTCGCCCCAATATACTGTAGGCAGATTTGCATCAAATAACATACTCCTTCCGCTTTCACAGAGTGTTTGGTTCCTTCTTTCTGCTGCACCATTTTGCTCAGGGTTGTATGGTACAGTAGTCTGAAATATGATTCCATTTCTCTTTAAAATGCTCTGTGTCTCATTACTTGTATATACAGTCCCATTATCTGCACGTAGAATTTTTGGCATTCTCCCAAACTTGTTATATACTTCAGCTAGATATATTTCAAGTTTCTCTGGAATTTCGTTTTTGCTGTGAAGTAGATAGACAACTGTGTATCTTGAATTGTCATCAATGAATGCAAGAAAATATCTCTTCTTTCCAGGGGTCTGAATACGCATTGGGCCACAGATGTCTGTGTGTATTAAATCTAGTGGTTGTTCTGTTCTTGTAGTACTTTTCTTAGGAAAGGCCTTTCTGGACATTTTCCCTTTGATACAGCTGGTACACCTCATCGTCTGGTTACATGGATCAATTGTAATATCATCAGCTGAATGTTCTTGGCATAACTTTCTTATTGCTTCTGGGTCTCTGTGCGCAAGCCGTCTGTGCCATACATAAATACAGTTCTTGAGCATTTCTTGCTTAGCTGTGTATACACACTCTTTGCATTTCAACTGATACAGTTCATCTTTGATTTTTCCTTTTGCTAGTGTGTGACCCTCCTTTGAGATGATGCAACTATCGTGCTTAAACATAACTTCATTCCCTTGTTTTGTAATCTTTTTCACGGATAATAGATTACTTTCAAGACTAGGCACATATAGCACATCCTTTACATGAATCCTTCTGCTTTGCGTTGCAGAGATGTTACAATCAATATAACCATCTCCTATGCCTTCTGAGTTCATACACTGACCATTCGCCATTATCACTTTCTCTGACTTGCTTTGGTTAAGCTTAGTAAAGAAGTCTCTGTCATTGGTCATGTGACTGGTTGCACCAGAATCTATACACCACGCATGCTTTGATTTAAATGCAGTGACTAATGTGAATGCAGCCTCAGCATTTACAGAATCATTATTTTCAAATATAGGACTCTTAACTCTTTGTTGACTATGTTGCTTCTTCAGCTGATTCATTTTAGCTTTCCAGACTCTGCATTCAGCTTTTAAATGACCTGGCTTCTTGCATACAAAACATTCACGTGATTCTTTAGGGTGGTATCTGCTGGTGGGCACGTCCTGTGTTTGTAAAGCAGTTTCCTTGTTGCATACTTTGCTGCTCACACTTTCTGCCTTTCTCTTATATTCATCTACAAGCTTTCCTCTGACATACTCCAATGTAAGCTCATCATCTGGGCGTGCATCTAGTGCAGTTACAAGCGTGTCATAGCTTTCTGGGAGACCACTAAGTAGTAGTGCTGCTACATGGAAGTCCTTCATATCTTCCCCAATGCCCCGCAGGTGCTCTACGGTCTCTAGAGTGCTTCTAATGTAGTCCTGCATGTCCTGGTCACTGTGTAGCTTAGACTGATATAGCTTTCTCATTAGATAGAATTTGTTACTTAGATTTATCCTCTCATGTACTTTCTGCAGCTGCTCCCACATTTCCTTTGCAGATTCACACTTACACACATGCACGATCTGATCATCCTCTTTGCTGAGTGATATGGTGCTCTGTGCTTTCTGATCCATCTCTAGCCAGTCCTGTGGTACTGGGTCAGGCTTGGGCTCCTGAGTGTATTTCCACGTACCGTCTCTTATCAGCAGCATCTTCACCTTGAATTTCCAGGATTGGTAGTTCTGGTTATTCAGGCTTGGCACTGTAAACTTTGCTGAGCTGCTGGTGGTGGCCATCTTTACTTCTTCTCAGTTCCCTGTTGTCTTTCTATCTCTGTGCTCTGGAGGTCTGTTAATCAGCGTGATGTCCACAGAGAGCAACAGAGAATGTTCATTTATTGAGAATTAACAACATCCAGCTTACAACATGAGAATAGGATCAATCTGGTTTCTGGAGAGGGATAGAGAAATCTGATGCAACCTTCAGCTTCCAGCTCCACACAAGAATGTGTGCACAGGGAGCAGGGGGAGGTACATCCTGTCTCTGAATGAGGACCTTTTTTTTTTTTTAACTTTGTTGACATCTGAACAATATGCATGTAGGGGCGGGACTAACATCGCGTCATACCGATAGCCCCGCCCCTTTCATGACGCGGCCTCCCTCTCAACACTGGAGCCAGGCCAGAGGGGGCAGGCATAATTAATTAGTGGGCGGAGGCATCAGCACACAGCTCCGCCTATGGCTCGAAAATGAAACTGCCTGGACAGCATGTAACTATAAGCTCCGTTCTTTACTTTAACACTTAGTTTGTGAAACAAAAAGGGAGACCTAGAAAACAGGGGTGCAGGGACCCCTCTATATAGATACAGGGGGGAAGGGGGTGAGTTTGGGGGTCATGCACGGAGCTATGAGGAGCCCGTTGCATGTGGACATTGTAGAAGAAGCCCACCTGAGTGGGCATACGGTCTCTAGGGGGACTAAGCCCCCCCTAGAGACATCAAGCAAGCATTTATTTATTAAATTTATCTATTTACAACACAGAGAACAGTTTGCTCATCCCTGCTGTTGCAGGGATGAGCAAACTATGCAGTAGCCGCATTGCTCAGGATTACACATCCTGAGCAATCCGGTTACTGGAGTGCGGATGCTTAAACCGCTCCGAAAACTGCAGCCTGCATGATTTTTCACGCAGGCTGCAGAGCCGGAGACGGACACCGGATTGCTTGTGAAGCAATCCGGTGTTTAGCATTGGCTCCTATTAGGAGCGTTTCCTGGTCCGGTTTTGAGCTTTTTGAAAGCTCAAAACCGGATCAGGTTTAAAAAAAAAAACGTACATGTGACCCTAGCCTATATGGACTTTTCAAATGCTTTTGATACGGTGCCACACAAAAGGTTGATACATAAAATGAGAGCAATGGGGATAGGGGAAAATATGTGTAAGTGGGTTAAAAACTGGCTTAGCGATAGGAAACAAAGGGTGGGCATTAATGGAACACACTCTGAATGGGTCACAGTTAACAGTGGGGTACCACAGGGGTCAGTGTTGGGCCCGCTTCTTTTTAATATATTTAATAATGACCTTGTAGGGGGCATACAGAGTAGAATCTCAATATTTGCAGATGACACTAAACTCTGCAGGGTAATCAATACAGAGGAGGACAATTTTATATTACAGGAGGATTTATGTAAACTAGAAGCTTGAGCTGATAAATGGCAAATGAGCTTTAATGGGGATAAATGTAAGGTTATTATGTGCTGAATTGTAAAACACTGGGCAAAACTGTCACTGAAAAAGACCTGGGTGTATGGGTAGATGACAAACTCACATTTAGTGGCCAGTGTCAGGCAGCTGCTGCAAAGGCAAATAAAATAATGGGATGCATTAAAAGAGGCATAGATGCTCATGAGGAGAACATAATTTTACGTCTATACAAGTCACTAGTGCGACCACACTTGGAATACTGTGTACAATTCTGGTCTCCGGTGTATAAGAAAGACATAGCAGAACTAGAGCGAGTCCAGAGAAGAGTGACCAAGGTTATTAGAGGACTGAGGGGTCTGCAATACCAAGACAGGTTATTAAACTTGGGGTTATTTAGCTTGGAAAAACGAAGGCTTAGGGGTGATCTTATAATAATGTATAAATATATGAGGGGACAGTACAGAGACCTTTCTAATGATCTCTTTACTGTTAGGCCTGAGACTGGGACAAGGGGGCATCCTCTACGTCTGGAGGAAAGAAGGTTTAATCATAATCACAGACGTGGATTCTTTACTGTAAGAGCAGTGAGACTATGGAACTCTATGCCACATGATGTTGTAATGAGTGAGTCACTACTAACATTCTTGAGACACTCACGTTATATTCATTTTGGCAAATACTGATTATTGGTTGTTCACCCTTCTTGACTCATGCTACAAGGAGAATTTCTAATGCTAGAAACATGCTTCTAGTTGTCAAGTCCTGTGTCCATTCATGTTTCCTTTATACTGACTCTGTACTTGTGACCTCTGGGACAAGCTATGGCTATAGCATGACTCTCTGGAGTGGTACCTGGCAGCTACCTTAGGCTGGGGTCACAGTTGCATTTTTCACAAGCGTTTTTGGAGACCTGCGTTTTCAAAAACGCATGTAAAAAACGCACCCATAGGCCCCTATGTTAAAAAACGCATGCCCTAATAGCAAAAACGCATGTGTGACTGTACAATGCGTTTTTGGTGCATTTCCAAAAACGCATGCGTTTTTTAATATGGGGCCCTATGGGAAACGCATGCAAAAACGCATGTACAATCAGTACAATCCAAAAACGCATGCGTTTTCCATAGGAGCCCATGTTAAAAAAAACGCATGCGTTTTAGAAAACGCATGCGTTTTTTTTAACATGGGCTCCTATGGAAAACGCATGCGTTTTTGAATGGCACTAAATGGTACTAATTGTACATGCGTTTTTGCATGAGTTTTCCATAGGGGTCCATGTTATAAAAACACATGCGTTTTCTACAAAAACACATGCGTCTTTCAAAACGCACCAAAAAATAGTACATGCACTATTTTTTGGTGCGGATTTAAAAACGCAGCCAAAAACGCAGGGAGCCGTCACACACCTTAAAAAACTCATGATGACATGAAAAACGCATGTAAAAACGCATGCGTTTTTAACCCCTTCCAGACCCTTGGCCCACCCCCTGGGCCATGGAGTGATCAGGCTCCTGCAGGTCGAGTGAGGGTGTCACTGACCTGTCACTCGGCCTGCATGTACATGGGGAGTTGTACAACACCCCAGGGGGGGTCGATTTGCCCCCACCCCCACCCCCCCGGCTACAGGCGCGGTGATTGGCACTCAAAAGTGAAAGTGAAAATCACCGAGCCTGTAATGCTTCCCTGCCTGCCGCTGCTATCCCTACCCTCCAATCTTCTCCCCTGTCATCCTCTAACTGCCCCCCTGTCCCCCACCTCTCTTTCCTGCCCCCTCTTCATCTTTCTTACCCCCCGCTTCCTTTTCCTGCCACCTGCTTCCTGTCCCTGCCGCCCGCTTCCTCTTCCTGCTGCCCGCTTCCTCCTGCCTGCCCCCGCTTCCTCCTAAGTGCCCCCCTACTTCTCCTGTCACCCTCCCTCTTCCCCTTTCCTACCCCCCCGATCACCGGAGCGGCGATCGCCTCTCCCACTCACCCCTCCGGCGGCCGCTCTGTCTCCACTGCGTCCCGCTCCTCCTCCTCCTCTTCACCGCCTCCGGATCTGACAGCTCTGTGCTGGAGCTGCCAGATCACTTTCTACAACTAGATCCTGAGGATCCAGCTGTAGAAAGTGATCTGACAGCTCCAGCATAGTGATCCACAGTGACCATTATGTGATCACTGTGGATCACTGTGCTGGATCTGTCAGATCACTTTCTACAGCTGCATCCTGAGCTGCAGGAAGTGATATGACAGCTCCAGCACAGTGATTCACAGTGACCATTATGTGATCACTGTGGATCACTGTGCTGGATCTGTCAGATCACTTTCTACAGCTGGATCCTGAGGATCTAGCTGCAGGAAATGATCTGACAGTTCCAGCACAGTGATCCACAGTGACCATTATGTGATCACTGTGCTGGATCTGTCAGATCACTTTCTACAGCTGGATCCTGAGGATCTAGCTGCAGGAAGTGATCGTGGGACCTTCGTTATGGACTACGTTGGAGTGATCGAGCGTCGTGGGACCTTTGTTGTGGACTACGTCGGATCTTTTCATAATAAAGATGGAGTCCGAATTGTGTCTGTGGTTTTTTTTTTCAAATAAAAAGATTTTTCTCTGTGTGTATTTATTGAATATTTACCGTACTAGAGATTCCTAATGGCGGGTCTAACATTGGCCCTATATTATGAATCTAGGGCTTAGTGCCAGCTGCCAATAAAAAGCTGGCATTAACCCCTTTATTACCCAGTTAGCCACCGGCACCAGGGCAACTGGAAAAGCGTGGGTACAGCGCCAGAAAATGGCACTTCAATGAATGCGCCATTTTCTGGGGCGGCTGCGGGCTGCAATTCGCAGCATGGGGGGCCCAGAACGCTTGGGCCTCTCTATGCTGAGGATTCCAGCCCCCAGCTGCCTAGTTGTACCTGGCTGGACCAAAAATATGGCGGAGCCCCACGTAATTTTTTTTCTAGAATTAGTTCTAGAAATTAAAAAAGGGCTTCGCTGTATTTTTGGTTCCAGCCAGGTACAATAAGGCAGCTGGGGGCTGGTGGCAGTCCGTAGCTGCCAAGTTGTACCTGGTTGGACCAAAAATATGGCAGAGCCCCATGTCATTTTTTTTTTTAAATTCTACAAATAAAATGACATGGAGCTTTGCCGTATTTTTGGTTGCCAGCCAGGTACAACTTGGCAGCTAGGGGGCTGGAATCCTCAGCATGGAGAGACCCAAATGTATAGGGTCCCCTATGCTGCGAATTGTAACTACTAGACTAGTATGTTTTTTCACAATAAGTTTCTTTATTCATTTTTACGTCTCAATTTGTGAAGCACATGGGGGTTCAAAGTGCTCACTGTGCATCTAGATATGTTCCCTGGGGCTCCTTCACTTCTGAGCCCTGCCGCGCGTCAAAACAGTGGTTTATGACCACATATGAGGTATCGGTGTACTCAGGAGAAATTGCCCAACAAATTTTAGGATGAATTTTATCCTGTTACCCATGTGAAAATGAAAGAATTGAGGCTAAAAGAACATTTTTGTGAAAAAAAAGTACTTTTTCCATATTCACAGATCAATTTGTAAAGCATGTGGGGGTTCAATATGGTCACCACCCATCTAGATATGTTCCCTGGGTGGTCTAGTTTCCAAAATGGGGTCACTTGTGGGGAGCTCAAATGTTTAGGCACACAGGGGCTCTCCATACGCGACCTGGTGTCCGCTAACAATTCCAATTGTTGGCAAACACCAGGTTATGTATGGAGAGCCCCTGTGTGCCTAAACTTTGGAGCTCCCCCACAAGTGACCCCATTTTGGAAACTAGACCACCCAGGGAACATATCTAGATGGGTGGTGACCATATTGAACCCCCACATGCTTTACAAATTGATCTGTGAATATGGAAAAAGTACTTTTTTTTCACAAAAATGTTCTTTTAGCCTCAATTCTTTCATTTTCACATGGGTAACAGGATAAAATTCATCCTAAAATTTGTTGGGCAATTTCTCCTGAGTACACCGATACCTCATATGTGGTCATAAACCACTGTTTTGACGCGCGGCAGGGCTCAGAAGTGAAGGAGCGCCATATCACTTTTTGAATGGAAAATTAGCTCCAAAAGTCAAATTGCTCTCTTTCCCTTCAGAGCCCTGCCCTGCGCCCAAACCGTGGTTTATGATCACATATGTGGTATCGATATACTCAGGAGAAATTGCCCAACAAATTTTAGGATCCATTTTATCTTTTTGCCCATGTGAAAATGAAAAAATTGAGGATAAAAGAACATTTGTGTTAGAAAAATTAAAATATCCATTTTTTTGTTTCCAATTTGCTTAGTTCCTGTGAAGCACCTGAAGGGTTAATAATCTTCTTGAATGTAGTTTTGAGTAGCTTGAGAGGTGCAGTTTTTGGAATGGTGTCACTATTGGGTGTTTTCTGTCATGTACACCCCTCAAAGGGACTTCAAATGTGATGTGGTCACTAAAAAAAATGGTTTTGTAAATTTTGGTGGAGAAATGAAAAATTGCTCATGAACTTTGAACCCTTATAACTTCCTAACAAAATTTTTTTTTTTTCCAAAATTGTGCTGATGTAAAGTAGACATGTGGGAAATATTATTTCATAACTATTTTGTGTCACATAACTCTCTGGTTTACCAGAAGAAAAATTCAAAATTTGAAAATTTGCAAAATTTTCTAAATTTTTGCCATATTTTTGATTTTTTCTCAAATAAACGCAAAAATTATCGACCTAAATTTAATACTAACATGAAGCCCAATATGTCACGAAAAAACAATCTCAGAATCGCTAGGATCCGTTGAAGCGTTCCCGAGTTGTAACCTCATAAAGGACACTGGTCAGAATTGCAAAAAATAGCAAGGTCATGAAGGGGTTAAAAGGCACTACAAAAACGCATGCCAACTGTGACCCCAGTCTTAGTTATGCTCCTTCTGGTTGAGCTGGTACTGTGGGCCTGTGGGTACACTGCCACTTGCACTCGTGAGTATAACAAACATGCAGCAGTTTGCAAAAAAGAGAGGGTCAAACTTTCAGTTCAGAGGTGTAAGAAGATTTTGGATGATTATAGGAAGCAAAGTTTATTATTCCAAAATGTGTGCAACCAAATATTAAGTTGTGGTTGTCAATAATGTTGTCTTGCCCATTTTTAGAGTATTGTGTCAACTAAAGTTCAATTTGTATTTTTTTCTTAGATTTTTTTGTGTTGTTCCAATAAACACAAAGGAAATGAACATGTGTATAACAAAATATGTGTTTGCAACTATTTCCTGGGAGAAATACTTCATTTTCTGGAACAATTTCAATGGCGATAACACTTCGGTAATTTGTATTTGTTTGTGATGCAGGTCATTGAGAAAACAACAAATTGATGCCAGTCATGAGAGGGTTACCTAGTCTGAGATACTAAGACACCAAGATCCCAAGCTGTTCAATAGGGGCAAGAGAAAGCCCATATAAAGCACAGTTTTGTTGCTAGTTACAAAAAATAACACATTCTGGATAAGGTGCTTGACCATAGCCAGGGTCTTTGCATTGACTTGACCGCAATACCAGTGGGCATTAAGCTTGCACTGTTACAAAAAGTAGGGGAAGGGTGAGTCATGAATGTGGCTTGTACGGATCTGAGGAGTGGTGCCACCTATCAGAAAGTGAGTGTGCCCTGGAGAACAGCATTGAGTATAAGGCTGTGGTCACAGTACCATTTTTCACATGCATTTTTGGAGACCTGCGTTTTCAAAAACGCATGTAAAAAACGCACCCATAGGCCCCCATGTTAAAAAACGCATGCCCCAATAGCCAAAAAGCATGTGTGACTGTCCCATGTGTTTTTGGAGCATATCCAAAAACGCATGCGTTTTTTAATAAGGGGCCTTATGGGAAACGCATGCAAAAACGCATGTACAATTAGTGCCATTCAAAAACGCATGCATTTCCCATAGGAGCCCATGTTAAAAAAACGCATGCGTTTCCGGAAACGCATGCGTTTTTTTAACATGGGCTCCTATGGGAAACGCATGCAATTTTGAATGGCACTAAAAGGTACTAATTGTACATGCGTTTTTGCATGCGTTTCCCATAGGAACCAATGTTATAAAAACGCATGCGTTTTCTACAAAAACGCATGCATTTTTCAAAACGCTCCAAAAAATACTACAAGCACTATTTTTATGTGCAGATTCAAAAACGCACCCAAAAACGCAGGGAGCCATCACACACCTTACAAAACTCATGCTGACATGAAAAAATGCATGAGTTTTGTAAAATCACTAAAAAAAAACGCATGGCAACTGTGACCACAGCCTAACAAAGCAGACAGGGAGATGATGCAGAACCATTTACAAGCCATTATCAGCACTTAGTGGAAAGCTAGTCCGACCCTGTAGAATGGAGTTCCCTAGCTGACCATGTTCCCAGAATTACCTCTAAAGGTGAAGATACCTGGGCTGCACTGTTGCCCTGCTCCTGACCAGCCTTGGACTAATACCCCCTCACCTCTACTCAGGGGTAGAAATTGCAACTCCACCAAGATGACTTTAACAAAGGAATACACTTCTGAAAGGCTTCAGCAAACTGCACAGTGTCCAAACAGCTCAAGGTCAGAGTACAGAGTAAACTCTTTCAACAACACCACCTGAAGGGTACAACCATGTTGCATGACACACTCAGTAGCAGCTCACCTGAGGAGTCACAGCCTGCTAATACCATGAAAAGGTAATCCTGCTACCGGTACTGACATTAAACCCAAAGGCATCTACAGAAGTAAACACATTTAAGCACTGCAGAGCAGTTCCACGAGACTGTGGATCAGACTACATGTGACAATAGGAAAATTGATATTGTGTTAATTGCTGGGTGTCCCATCACTGGGATCCCCACCAATCTTTAAAATAGGTCTGGGACATATCCTGTTAGATTGGAGTCTGAGTGGTCAAGCCCTTAGCTACAACTTCCCTCAGCTAGGACTAACCCTTTAAATGGAACCTGTCACCTGGATCTAAGCCCCTCCAGCTCAGAGAGGGATAGATAGGGAGCAGCTAGGAAGGTGCAGGGACAGGTAGTGATAGTATAGGGGCTTAGATCCAGGTGACAGGTTCCCTTTAAGGCTACACAGTGGATTGATCTGCCTTCCTATGATCAATCTCAGATACCATGAAGAGTTGTGCCACAAGATTAGATCAGAATATTAAACTCCGCTTGTCTTACCTATATGTATTTCATTTATACTATTACTAAACTAAATAAAATGAATCTTAGCAAGACAGAAAACATTGGTGGTGGCTTCGGAAGTAAATGAGAACATTTAATTTTAGCAAAAAAAAAAAAGTGTGATTAAAAAACTCGTCTAACACGTGTACGTTCTCTTTTCCCTTAATGGCCTTCTCCAGCTCTGATTAAATCACAGTCACTTAATAATATTAATAGCCTAATTTACCCTTTATTTAATCAGAAGAAAGGCAACCTTAGGGACAAAATCCGAGTAGAAGATCGGGAAATGGATAGCCCTGCCGTTATCCCCTCTAATACATCTCTATGATTAGTGTAATTTGGAGTGACTTGATAGAATCTTATTTGGAGATATTTTAATTTTTTTTCTGGATTAATGACCCCGGCTTTATAGCGCGCGGCATTCGGACTCCATATAAACTCACAAGAATTTTATTTACACTGAGACGGATTTGTAAAGATTTCTAGGAAAAATTGTTCAAGCAAATCCCACAGGCTGACATTAGCGGAGCTCATTTTATTTCCCTTCGTGTTCTTATACACTTGGATAATTTAGAAACATTTGTGGAGCTGTCTATGCAAATATTTGTCCATTTTATTTTATTAGCCAGTATTTGTATTAGCATTCATTTCTATGTCTCCATGTGGATTGGCCGGTGGGATATGTTTTGCAGGCACATTACTGTGATTATAGATAATGAAAACTTTAAATAGCTCATCCAATAATCCAGGAAAATCCTATAATGTAAATATGAAGCCATCAGTCATTTATTTATGAGGCGCTACTTTGTCCATTGGACACATTACAGTTTAATTTCTATTCTCGTATATTTACATTCTAAATTCTACAATCTAAAATATAGGGGTTGAAGCTGAACATGGCACCTATTCCCAAAGGGCCCATTAAGAACACAAAACACAATATAAGTGCTATAGGAAAATGGTAAAAAATGAGGAGAGGGGGAAAAGGAGAGTTAGGGATCACAGTAAAAGGATATTATGATGTTTTTACCGGAATTACCAACTAAGCTAAAGGCAAAATACACTAAAAGCTTCTTTTATTTCGGTTATGAATTAAAATCAAACACTTAAATAGAGTGAGATAGTGTCAAAAACAACCCTCAACCCACATACTATCAGAACATACAAAATATACACTGATTGTCAACCAAAAACCTCACTAATGACCTAGGATCCGATTATAGTCTAACCTCAAGTCAACTATTGGTAATCAAATGTCCGAGGTCAGTCGTTGCTATCCTAGTTGTCCACTGTCGACTATTTTTACATTAGTTGGAAGAATTCAGAAGAGATACGTATTATAACCATCCACAAATATAAGATGCCCAATTCCCAACGCATTCCACCACCATTAGTCATGGAGACTCATCTGGGGCAACATAAATTGATGGTACAATGTATGGTTACACATGATTCCCACATGCAGGTGGTAAATTCACAGTGAACACTTGTCTTTGTTTCTGCTGAAATCACTGGGAAGTCAAGATTAGATGCTTGTCACAGTGCCTCCCTTTTCGTATCTATCAATCGGATGTTGTTCATGTGTTCCAGACCTATGAAAACAAATTGAAGGGGTAACCAACTCTACAGATATGGGGGTCAGCCCACCAATCTAATTGCACCTGTAGTTTCTGTGGAGCAGCACAGGGCCACCCAGACGGCAAAAAAGCCTCCAGAGGGGAAAAGAGTTTATGAAGTATGTATAAAACGTAAAGCATAACCGCCATTTACATTTTTATTTCATAACAATGTAGAGCAATTTATTTTATTAAACTTTCAAATATACATTATCAGAGAAATCTGGTGGAAAACCATTCATACACCTTCCATAAGGTGTCCCCACTACACTGTGTGTGTGAAGCAGACATATGTTCATTATCAGTCAGATCCGTCTTCACACTGAATACAGGGCATGTAACCATATAGGGGAGGGAGTGTGTCTACACTATGAGAGCTCCTGACTGCAGCTCATGAGGAAACAATATATCAGATTACAACATTAAGCAGCACAGTTGTTGAGCAATGTCAGAATATCAAGATCACTGCAAACTCCTCTTTCCTTAGCACAAGCTTCCGATCTCTCATCTCGCTTCACACCACTCCATTGGGATCTCTGTTAAGCCCTTTTCTGCTATCACATCGCATTGCTGCGTATTAACCTTTCAGAAGCTGTGGAAATACACACACATTGCACTGCTCACTATCGTAGCTGACCATGCCCACACAGCTATAAAATGCAGTTTTTAAACACAGAAGAAAGTGAGAAAATAAGACATATGGCACAATAAAGCACTATCTTAGCTGTTGTGTGACCCATCATTAACAACCAGGGCAGTATTGTGTGTTTTGTAATGAAATGACATTTACACTTTAACGTTCATTTCATTTCATTAAAGCATGATATTTGCTAACATCAGAACAAAAAAAAAAACAATTGTGTTTCAGTGTTTAGCCTTGTTCATGAAGTTTTATCCATACCTCCCAGTCTTTTTTTTACCGCTGTAGGCTTATTTTTTTTTCCATAAGCAAATAATATATCATCTTTATGATGAAGTTATCTACCTCTACTTAAATAGCACATACAATTTTGATCATCCAGAATGTCAACCTCAACTTGCAGTACCTAATCAAAACAGTGCAATGTCCATGTTCAGGGTGGAAAATGACTGTTATATGAATCTACATTTATCTGCCCACTTCCAATAAGTTGTCAAACATACAGATCAAAAATGATCATTGATGCAAAATTTACAAACAATGGGTGATTGAAATAACAAGGAATTTATATTAATTGGAAATCAACTGTATTATGATTGTCACAGCATTAAAAGAGCTCACAACTAGAGATGGGTGATCTATTTGAGTTCGTGATCGGGGTTGCTACATTAAAGTAAGCCAATATTAATATACTTGCCAGGTAGGCATTCTCTCTTCCTGGTGTGACATGTCACTGCGTCACTTCAGGGCCGCCCCTTATTTTCGTGGCGTATGTGATTGGCTATTGTAGCCAGGCATGTGACTATTGCCCGGAAGTGACACAGCACCATGGAAAAGCTGAAAGGGATAATGCGGACCCTTTAAGTATACTCAGTATGTTTGAGAAGAAGGAGGATATGGCTGAAAGACACTTTGGGATTCTGGACAGCAGAGAGGTAATCTCTTGGCCAGAGAGGTTGACCTGAGAGTCATCAGAATGTAAGTAGTACTGGAAGGCATGGGACCTTATGAGTTGTCCCAGGCGAAAGGTATAGATTGAGAAGAGTAGGGGTCTGAGGACAGAGTCTTGAGGGACACCAATAGATAGAGGGTAGGAAGGGGAGTTAGTGTGGGAGTGGGAGACACTAACTGTCGTTGGAAAGGTATGAGGAGATCCAGGGGAAGGCATTGTCTTTGTCACCAAGGGAACAGAGTAATTGTGGTTCAATGGAGTGGACAACTGTGTTGATTCAGAGGACAGGTCTAAAAGGAAAAGTATAGAGAATTATCTGTACATTTTGGCAATAAGTCATTAGTACTTTTGATAAGGGCAGTTTCAGTGTAATGGTTGGGATGGGAGGTGGATTGTAGGTTATCAAAGAGTGAGTTAATTAAAGGGGGAGGAAAATTCAGCATGGACATTCTGTTCAAGGAGTTTGGAGGCGAAAGGGAGCAGAGATATGGGGTGATGGCTGAATGTAGATGTCGGGTAGAGGGATGTTTTCTTCAGGATAAGCATGACAGTTGCATATTTGAAAGCAGAAGGGAAGATACCAAAAGTTATCGATATGATGAAGAGATGGGTTAGAGCCAGGATTGGGAGGTTGGGGAGGAGGTGGGATGACATGGGTTCTAGTGAACAGGTGGTGACAGATGATTTGTAAGGGGAATGAGTAATCTCTTCTTCAATGATGTTGGGGAAGAAGTAAATAGGGGGAGGGCAGTATTCTGTTATACATAACGTTTGTGGTGAATGAGCAGTAAAGACTTGCCTTGTTTAGTTGATTTTAATTTTTAAATGTGTAGCAAAGTCTTCTGCAGAGATGATGGTGGTCGGTGGGGCAGTGGTGGATGGAGGACAGAGTTAAAATTAAATAACTGTTTGGGGTTTTGGGATAAGCATTTCACTGTAACAGTGGTAAGAGGTGTCTCTTAATGAGAAGCATTGTTCTGCCCCCTAGGAGTGGAATTTCTCGATTCTCCTTACTGGTTGTTATACTGACATCTAGCGAAGAGAACTGGTATATCACTGGTTCCCGGTACTCAGTTGCATTTGTGTCTTTCAAACGCTGATATAATTGAATATATGAGTTGAGCTCCAGGGTTTCCAAGGTCAATGTGATATGCTTTAATGAAATGAAGTCTCTGTATCAAGCTGCTTATGTCTCTGCTATGCTGCAGAGGAGGAGAAGATGGCAGGAAAGTAGGCATTCCATAGAGGAGCCAAAGAAGCGAGGAAGATTTTGTTAAGAGGTTTAGTAGAAGACATTGTACGTTGGGTACATTATGCAAAGGTGGCAATTAAGGGTCATAAGAATGTACAGTGTTGGGTTTACAGTTCATTAGAGCAGACAGTGTGACAATTTTAGTTCATAAGCACTAACACTGGCAGTTATAGTTGAAAAGACAGACAGTGTGGTTGTTAAAGTTCATAAGGCCAGACAGTATGGTTTTAATCTTTTTACACAATTGCCTTAGCATCTAGATGACCCCAATAAAATGCCACCTTATTGGCCAGCTGTGACCAGCTGACCGCCACCTGATTGGCCATCTGAAATCGGAAAAAAAACTTACGGCTGCCATCCTGGCACATCCACATGATCGTTGTGCCAAGATGGCGGGCGCTGGTGGAACTGTGCAGTGGATGGGGCACACTGCGCAGTACTTCAAGTGGCACAGCATGCTTCTGTGGTCCTCCGGGTCCACTCCGGCACTGCAATGTTGCTGCACAAAGCCCTCCCATAATAAGACCGCTGCAGAGCCTGCCTTCATCATGACAATCATTAGAAAATTATGCAGCACCCTTCCAACCAGACCACGGTTATCCTTACGGCCACAAAACTGTGTCCTCCTGGAGTACTGTAATAGTTTATAATATAAGACAGCGCTCCACACAACCAGTACATTCTGAAAATGAGGTTCTTTATTCCACCATGTTCAAAAGTGCAATGTTTCAGTCCACCATTTTGGACCTTTGTCAAGCAAGACAAAGGTCCAAAATGGTGGACAGAAATGTTGCACTTTTGAACATGGTGGAATAAATAACCTCATCTTTGGAGCATACTGGTTCACTGTCTAATATTGAAAACTGCGCTCTCATCGTGATGTTACAACCTTTTTAAATGCACATGTGAACGCCATGTTTGTTCACCCATTCCTCTACTACGCATGACAGGATGAATGAAGGAGCCTGTCCCAGATCCCACTCCATCCTTACCTCACTGCCCTCAAAATAAAGGATGCAACTGCCACACAAGCCTGCCCCCAGCACCACAAAGACCGTCCCCATTGTGATATCACTGCCCTCCCGATGCAATAGTATCAGGCACCCATCTAGTACTTCATATATGCAAAAATTGTAGATACAATATTTTATAGGAGAGGAAAGTGTGGATGCACAATATTTCCTAGCTGGTGTCCACGGTTTGTTTTGACAGTCCCTCAACAAGTTGTGACAACAACACTTTAGCTTGCACATTGTACATACAGTTGTGGACAAAAGTATTGACACCCCTGCAATTCTGTCAGATAATACTCAGTTTCTTCCTGAAAATGATTGCAATCACAAATTCTTTGTTATTATTATCTTCATTTAATTTGTCTTCAATGAAAAAACACAAAAGAGAATGAAGCAAAAAGCAAAACATTGATCATTTCACACAAAACTCCAAAAATGGGCCAGACAAAAGTATTTGCACCCTCAGCCGATACTTGGTTGCACAACCTTTAGCCAAAATAATAGCGATCAACTGCTTCCAGTAACCATCAATGAGTTTCTTACAATGCTCTGCTGGAATTTTAGACCATTCTTCTTTGGCAAACTGCTCCAGGTCCCTGATATTTGAAGGGTGCCTTCTCTAAACTGCCATTTTTAGATCTCTCCACAGGTGTTCTATGGGATTCAGGTCTGGACTCATTGCTGGCCACCTTAGAAGTCTCCAGTGCTTTCTCTCAAACCATTTTCTAGTGCTTTTTGAAGTGTGTTTTGGGTCATTGTCCTGCTGGAAGACCCATGACCTCTGAGGGAGACCCAGCTTTCTCACACTGGGCCCTACATTATGCTGCAAAATTTGTTGGTAGTCTTTAGACTTCATAATGCCATGCACACGGTCAAGCAGTCCTGTGCCAGAGGCAGCAAAGCAACCCCAAAACATCAGGGAACCTCCGCCATGTTTGACTGTAGGGACCGTGTTCTTTTCTTTGAATGCCTCTTTTTTTCTCCAGTAAACTCTATGTTGATGCCTTTGCCCAAAAAGCTCTACATTTGTCTCATCTGACCAGAGAACATTCTTCCAAAACGTTGTAGGCTTTCTCAGGTAAGTTTTGACAAACTTCAGCATGGCTTTTTTATGTCTCGAGGTAAGAAGTGGGGTCTTCCTGGGTAGCCTACCATACAGTCCCTTTTCATTCAGACGTCGACGGATAGTACGTGTTGACACTGTTATACCCTCGGACTGCAGGGCAGTTTGAACTTGTTTGAATGTTAGGCGAGGTTCTTTATCCACCATCCGCACAATCTTGCGTTGAAATCTCTCATCAATTTTTCTTTTCCGTCCACATCTAGGGAGGTTAGCCACAGTGCCATGGGCTTTAAACTTCTTGATGACACTGCGCACGGTAGACACAGGAACATTCAGGTCTTTGGAGATGGACTTGTAGCCTTGAGATTGCTCATGCTTCCTCACAATTTGGTTTCTCAAGTCCTTAGACAGTTCTTTGGTCTTCTTTCTTTTCTCCATGCTCAATGTGGTACACACAAGGTCACAGGGCAGAGGTTGAATCAACTTTAATCCATGTCAACTGGCTGCAAGTGTGATTTAGTTATTGCCATCACCTATTAGGTGCCACAGGTAAGTTACAGGTGCTGTTAATTACACAATTAGAGAAGCATCACATGATTTTTCTAACAGTGCCAATACTTTTGTCCACACCCTTTTTTATGTTTGGTGTGGAATTATATCCAATTTGGCTTTAGGACAATTCTTTTGGTGTTTTTTCATTGAAGACAATTTAAATGAAGATAATAATACCAAAGAATGTGTGATTGCAATCATTTTCAGGAAGAAACTGTGTATTATCAGACAGAATTGCAGGGGTGTCAATACTTTTGGCCACAACTGTACTTGTGGTTTCCAGATGTGCTATAAACACACATGCATATATTTAATTTTATTAGATATGAGTGGATTGATTTGTGGATTTTGCTCCAATGTACGGGTCAAATGTACCCGGCAGCTAGCAGAAAGGCCCAAAAAATCACCTGCCTCGATCTGTATGTCCCTCAAAAATTGAAGAAAAGACTAAAAGAAAATAGTCTTCCAAAAGGCCTACAGCAACTGTAATGGAGCTGGAGGAACTTATGGCAAGAAACTTTGGATTATTTAATTGACTCTTGGTAATTGTTTTTTTGTGACACATTCTTTATATTAGTGATAAATTTAGGTTGATAATTAGTGTGGTTATTTGTGAAAATATTAGAAATATTGGTGAGACAAGAACATTTTGTAATTTTTATATTTATTTTTTCTGTCCTTAAACCAGTTATACATGTTGTACAAAATCTAATATATAAAGCTGAATGTGTGTATGTATGTGTGTACAGCCACAAAATTTTGCACAGTCACACGTCTGGACCCCGAGCGTCATAGGCTATGTTGTGAGGCGAAATTTTAACCCTGCGCGTTCCAGTTCACCAAACAATTTTGCCCCTATCTACATAATGGGGAAAAAGTGAATGGAAAAGTGTTGGAGGAAAATCGACAGCTGTCAGTTATAGCCGTAAAATTTTGCACAGTCACACGTCTGGACCCCAAGGGTGTCATAGGCTATGTTGTGAGGCGAAATTTTAACCCCGCGCGTTCCAATTCACCAAACAATTTTGCCCCTATCTACATAATGGGGAAAAAGTGACAGTTACCAGTTGACAGTTGTGAATGAGAGGGGCTTAATGATAGCGCAAAGACTAACAGCATATACCAGCATATAGTCACTAAGGTGGGGCCCCAACCTGACATACTCACCACGCATGGGGATATGTATACACACCACACGCACACAAAGAGTAACAGCAAGTGTATAGTCGCTAAGGTGCAGCCCCAACATTGGATACTCACCACGCACCCGAACAAACACACACACCACAAAGAGACACACACCCACGGGGACACACACCCTATAGCGACACATGCACTCACCCAACATGGACACACACACACAACACAGACACACACACCACACAGACCCCCCCACAGGGACACACCCACATAGCCACCCTATTGGGACACATGCACTCACCCCACAGGGACACACACACACCACAAAGAGACACACACACGCCACACAGACACCCCCACAGGGACACACACACATACACACCCTATAGGGACACATGCACTCACCCCACAGGGACACACACACACCACAAAGAGACACACACAACACAGAGACACACCCACCCCACACAGACACCCCCCCCCCACAGGGACACACACACATACACACCCTATAGGGACACATGCACTCACCCCACAGGGACACACACACACCACAAAGAGACACACACAACACACATACACACACACACCACACAGACCCCCCCACAGGGACACACGCACATACACACCCTATAGCGACACATGCACTCACCCCACAGGGACACACACCACAAAGAGACACACACAACAGAGACACACACCACACAGACCCCCCCCACAGGGACACACACACATACACACCCTATAGGGACACATGCACTCACGCCAGGGACACACACACCACACAGACAGACACAGATGTGCACAAATCACCTCACACAACTCGCCTCATACGTGTGCTATCTTTAATTTCCAAACATAAACATCTGATTAAAAACAGCCAATGTGCAACACATGTGCCATATAGTGAATTAAGGCAGATGTCAGTCACATGAGCTGTCTATTATGCGTATGTGTGAGGTAACATATACTGCCCGGCCAGGGGGAGGGTTTACTGTTGGCTGGAGATTTATTAGGCTGCCTATAGCAACCAATCACAGCTCAGCTTCTATTTTCTTACAGGTCATTAATATGACATATTCAAATTTTATTTTGTTATTGCTAACATCAGTTATTCATTAACCCGGGCGTAGCCAGGTACTACAGCTAGTATATATATAAAGCTGAGTGCATCTGTATATGTTTGTATGTCCACTAAAGGAATTTGCACTGCTGCATCTGCAATCACCAAATTATGCACACGCACCCCATTTGACCAAGGGCACGTCTACCACTATGTTTTGAGGATGCAAATGGAGTTACAATGTTTTGAGGGGAAATCATAACCCTCCCCCCAAAAAAAGGCCTACTTACTGTTTGTGTGTGTATGCATATCCACTATATGCCCATATATGGTCATATTGCTCATATATGGTAATGCCCATATGTGATCATATTGCCCATAAATGGTAATAGTGCCCATATATGGTAATCCTCATATGTGTAATAGGACTGTATCCCTCATGGTTATAGTGGAAACAGTGCCCCAAGCAGAAAATACCATGAAACTGTAGGAGGTCGCATACAGCCCCCAGTATACTGCAGGAGGATGGAAGATTTGGTGGGGCAGGTTTGGGGATGTGGGTTTGGGAAGGGGGTGCTGGTTTGGGTGGGCTTTTTTTTGGAGGGGGGTGAGGGTGTGGGTTTCAGGGGTGGGATTTTGGAGGGGTGGGCCTGTGGGTTTGGGGGAGGAAAAGTTTTGGGTTCGGGGCCCAAAATTTTGGGGTGCGGTGAGGGATAGGTTTGCAGGGGAGTGGGAGCAGGTGGGAGGAGATGTGGGGAGCAGGTTTGATGCGTATAGTAGAGTGGAATTACATACAAACAGACATACACTCAGCTTATAACTAAGAACATTTAGTTACTATGCGTGGACAACGCCAGGCTCTACAGCTAGTAATTGACGAATAACATTTCCCATTTTTCTACTTTACATCTGCATCATTTTTCAAATGTAATTTTATTTTTGTTTGGATGTTAGCGGAATTAAATCTTTAGCAGAATGTTTTTTATTCAAGACATTTTGAAAACCTGTTTCTTTAGAGACGTATTTAGATTTAAATGGACATTGAGAGGCCTATATAAAACACACCTCTCAAATACTTTAAAACTGGAAATGTTTTAACTCTTCAGGTCCTACACAATGAAAACGAAAAGTAATTTTCCCTCTAAAATGTTGCTTTAGTCCCAATTTTTTTTTACTTTTAATAGGAATACCAAGAGAAAATGGACCCCACAATTTGTCACCCAATTTCTTCTGAAGATAATGATAGCTCGCATGTGGTCAGAAACCTCTGTTTGGACAAATGGCAGGGCTCAGAAGGGAAGGAATGCCACAAGTGACCCCTTTTTGGAAACTACAGTCCTGAAGGACTTTATCCAAAAGTAACGTGAATCCACATGTACTACATATAATTTGATAATATTAAGTTGTCTTATTAGAAATGTTTTTTTTTTTCACAAAAATGTTGCTTTAGCCTCACATTTTTCAAGTGGTTAAACAAAAAAGTGGACCATAAAGTTTATTTCCCACTGTTTTCTCAGCATGGTGATACCCCACATATAGTGAAAAGTTTGGTTTCGACTAGGGATGAGTGAGTACAGAACTAATCAGACTCGCTATACTCGCAACGTGTTGGTCCCGGTACTCGGTACTCGTTGCGAGTATAGCGAGTCCAATTTTATGAATGGGCCGAGCGAGTACTTTTGCAGTATATTTATATATACACTGCGAAAGTGCACTAAAAGTGAATAAAAGTTGTTAAAAAATAAAAAAAATATCATACTCACCCATCCGAAGCCTGCACCGAGACCGGAAAAGAAGACATCCGATGTACAAGAAGGACCTGTGAGTCTGACAGCCAATCAGATGGCTGGTAGCGATCTGGCCAATCAGATCGTAACGTCACAAACCTCATGATCCCTACCAGCCACCTGATTGGCCAGATTGTCAAGTCATTGATGCACGTTCAAGACCTGGCAACCTGGCCAATCAGTTGGCTGGTAGCGATCAGGTGGTTTGTGACGTCTGGCCATCTGATTGGCCAGATCACTACCAGCCATCTGATTGGCTATCAGAGGGAAAGGTCCTTCTGTGACTGTATCTATGATTGGGTCTCTCTGTAGTAAATATCCAGGAAGGTAATGAGCGGCCCAGAAGTACAAGCAGCGGGGAACCGATAAGTGTAATGCTGCCATTTAATAACTATTTTCTTCCTTTTTACAGCTACCCCACCCCTGAACCCAAACTGTAACACAGACTTCTCAGGAAAGGCTTGTGCCCGAACCCTAGGTGTTCGGCTCGGTCCCCGAACTTTACAGTATGGGTTCACCCATCACTACCCATAACATGTTGTGCAATTTCTTCAAAATATGATGATACCCAAAATGTCATTAAAAACTGCAGTTTGAGCACATGACAGGGCTTGGAAATGAAAGAACATATTTGATTTTTTTTAACATAAATTTGTCTGGAATAGATTGCGGACTCCATGTTGTGTTTGTAGAGCCCTTGACATGCCAAAACAGCTGAAACCCAACACAAGTAACCACATTTTAAGAGATGGACTCTTGAAAGAATGCATGCAAGGGTGTATCGAGAATTTTAATGATTAATGAAACTTTGTAACATTTATATGTTAAAACAAAAAAATATTTTTTCCCACTAAAATACTGTTTAAGCACAATATTTATAGTTATAGTTTACACAGGGGGTAATAAGAGAAAAGGGACATTAAAATTTGTTATGCAGTTTTTCCCAAATGAGGCAAGGGGTGGGGTGATGGGAAGGAGCACAAATTGGTTTTAGAACGCAGATCTCGTTTGAATAGATTATAGGCTCCATTAAGCAGAGCCCCCAAGGTGCCAAATCTGCAGAAATCTTCACAAGTGACCCTTAATGATAATTTTCACTGGTCAAGGAATTTATCTAGGGGTGTCGAAGATATTTGAATCAACAGTTGCCTCAAAGAATAACACTAAGATGTAGAAATGTACCGTAATTATTTTAATAGCTGCAAAATTTCAGATGTGAAAAAGTTAAAAGTTGAAATATGACTCCACAATTTACTACAAAATTTCTCCAAAATGCATTGATGGTTGGCTCCACATGTCATGGCTCAGAAGGAAAGAGCGCTATTTTGCTGTTTGAAGCAAAGATATTTCTGGAACAGTGTGTGGATGATATTAGTTGAGTCCTAAGGTACAAGAACAGCATAGAAACTACAAAACTGATCCTACTGTAGATTCTCAGATACTGGCCAGGAGCATGCATATTGCATACTTGCAGCGATGTGACTGCTATTCCCATCTCTGACCCCAGAGACCTACTAGCTGCCAAAAACAAGTAACACTACTTCGTCCTCCTCCTCCTGGACCTGTCTTTTGCCTTTAACATTGTAGACCATTCCCTTCTATTACAGATTTTCTCATCTCTTGGTATCATAGACTTGGCCCTCTCCTGGATCTCTTCAAATCTAAGAGACCAGACATTCAGCATCTTCCACACCACCTCGTCATCTCACCCCCAACTGTCAGTGTCCCCTAAGGCTCAGTTCTAGCACCCCTTCTCTTATCCATCTATTCCCTTGGCTTGGGGCAGCTCAGAGGGTCCCACAGCTTTTCCTATCATCTCTACACTGATGACACACAGATCTACGAGCAGTAGGCTCGTACATCTCTGAACCTGATATCACCTCCTTACTTTCCAAAATCCCACAATATCTGTTTATTATTTCATCCTTCTTTTCTGCTCACTTTCTAAAACTGAACATGGACACAACAAAAGTCATCATCTTTCCCCCATCTCACTCTAACACATCACCAGATCTTTTCGTCAAAGTCAATGGCTGCTAAGTTTCCCCAGTCCTGCATACACGATGCCTGTTGGTATTTCCTGAGTCTGTGCTCTCCTTCACTAATCCACCTGTTTTCCTGCTAATCCCCAGTCTCTCCTCTCTGCCAAGCCCTTCAGTTACTCCCCATTTCTCAGAGGTCCCGCTTCAAAACCCTAACTATGACATACAAAGCCATCCACAACCTTTCTCCTTTGTACATCTGCGACATGGTCTCGTGGAACCTACTTTCATGCAATCTGCGATTCTCTCAAGATCTTCTCCTCTATTCCCATCTTATCTCTTCCTCCCACAATCGCATACAAGATTTCTCCCGTGCATCCCCCATACTCTGGAACTCTCTGCCCCAACACATCAGGCTCTCGCTTACCATTGAAACCTTCAAAAGGAACCTGAAGAACCACCTCTTCTGACAAGCCTACAACCTGCAGTGAGCCACAGTCCACCAAACATCCACATGACCAGCTCTACCCTCACCTACTGTATCTTTACTCATCCCTTGTACACTGCAAGCCCTCACAGGCAGGGTCCTCTCTCCTCACCTACTATATTCTTAGTCTGTCTTCACAGTACATTTTTGTTCCTGTTTGTAGGATCCTGTTTTTTGCATGACCCAACGAACAGGAACGGACATTACCGGATTGGAAACTCCGGATGCCATTTCTGAGTCGGGATCTGCTATTCAGACACAGAAAGAGCAGGGGAGAGCCGAGTCAGACAAGTGCTCTCGGCGCTGTCCACTTTCACTTTAGCAGTGTATCTATATACACTGCTAAAGTGAAATTAAGTCAATGGATGGTTAAAAATAAAAAATAATAAATTCTCATCTATCCACCGACTCCGAGTGTCCAGTGATGAATTCATCTTAGAAGCCAAAAGGACCTGTGCATCAGCTGACCGGGAAGGGGCGAGGCAACCCAATCAGCTGATAGGTCACATGACATTAAATCATATAAAATCTTTAAAACCGCGCTGATGTGGTCATGTGACCTGTCAGCTGATTGCGTTGCCCCGCCCCTACCCGGTCAGCTGATGCACAGGTCCTTTTGCCTTCTGAGATGAATTCATCGCGAGACACTTGGAGTCGGTGGATAGGTGAGAATTTATTATTTTTTTATTTTTAACCATCCATTGACTTAATTTCACTTTAGAAGTGTATATAGATACACTGCTAAAGTGAACTTACACACATCAGGGGTACAGAGCAGTGCTCTTGTTCTAAGCATGCTCTGTATCCTGGAACCGGATGCGGAAACGATCTGTTATTTTAATGAATCCGGCTCCATAGGCCCCTATGTTAACTTTCCCGGATCGGACCAGATTCGTTTCTGTCTGATTTTATCACTGGATTCCAAAAACAATGCAGTCTTCCTTTTTGGGACCGGTGAAAAGCAGGACAGAAACAAATCCTGTACTGAATACACAAAACCGGATGGCCAAATGTGGCCAATCCGGCATCATAGGGATACATGGGAGGCAAAAACAATCCTGTTTTGTTTGTTTCAAAAACGAACAGAACAGGATTACAAAAAACATAGTGTGAAGCCAGCCTTACCCATTCCTTGTAGACTCAGCCTTCACAGGAAGTGTCCACTCTCCTCATCTATAGTAGTATCCCCACCCATCACTTGTAGACCGTGAGTTTCACAGGCAGAGTCCTCTCTCCTCCTGTACCTATGTTTACCTTGTATTGTTCATGTATACTGTACCGGGACTGTATAAAGTCCCATGGAATAAATGGTGCTATAATAATAAATAATAATAATGAATTACAAGTATGCAGTCATACAGAGTGACCGCAGACTTGTCATTTTAGATAGGTTAACCCCTTTAAGAGGAATTTCACCGTTAAGCATGAAAAGATATGAAAAATATATCAAAATAAACAAAAAAATGGCTTAATAAAAAAGAAAATCAAAGTTTTGCAATGGACGAGCAAGAGCCCAGACCTCAATCCAATTAAAAGTCTGTGGTTGACCTAAAGAGTTGAATTTAAAAACAAAGTTGGTAAAGATCAACAATTCTAGAAGTGCCCTACTGATACACTCCAACCCCAAAAGATTGAATGTTGTCATAAATTCAAAGGGGATCACAATTTAGTTTAACACTGCATAAATATGCAGCCACAATATTTTAGTTTTTTATTTTTCTATTTCCGCCCAAAAACATTACGGTTTACCATCAAATCGTAGATGAAAGCTGTTGGACTGTACATTAATAATAAACAGAATAGACCCAGACTGTTGGGTTCATCTGGTGAGGTGGATCCATGAAGGTTAAGTTCACATCTTTGCCCTGGTGCGTTTTGCATGCATTGCTTTTGCATTGCGTCAGTGCATGCAAATGCAATGCAAGAGCATGCAAACGTAATTCAAGCGCAATTGAAACACATGCTTTCATGCACCCTTTATATCCTATGGGTGAAGAATGCAAACGCATTGAAACGCAACCCCAAACGCAAGTGAAAAGTCTCTGGAGATGCTTTCTGTGCACTAGAGCAAACGCATGGGTTCAAACACAACCCGAATTTACACTTGCATTTGGGGTTGCATTTCAATGCGTTCGCCCATAAAATATAATGTGTGCACGAACGCATGCATTTCAATTGCACTTGGATTGCGTTTTGCATGCTTTTGCATTGCGTTTGCATGCACTAACGCAATGCAAACGTAATGCATGCAAAACAGATGTGAACTTAGCCGAAGTCACAGGTCAGGGTGGACACACTGACCCTGAGCGTCAGCACATTGGGCTGTCAGGCACATGGTACAATGAGGACTTGGAAAATTAGCAATGTGAACAGCAGACAAACTGGCAAACAGACTTTGGTAATAGCTCAATAAGCATATGGCTAGGGATGAGTTAAACTGCTGAAATGAGGAGTTCAGAGAAATCTGAAGAGACACCAAGAATAGAGAATTGGATAAGTCAGTGTTGAAACATTAGTCTGAAGGATGCAGTTCTGTTTAATGTTCACATACATGTATGTAACCACATGGGCCTTAAAAGAGTTTGGGAGATGATGTCATGGAAGTATGCCATGCTACTTCTAAAATCCAATATGGAGTGAAACACAGTGGTCATAGGGGAAGGAGGTGGTACCATGCTAAGCCAAGACAGTTGCATAACACAGACCTTTAACACAGACGATTTCTCATAGTAGTATCTCGGTGTTACACGAAATGACGTCCTAACGATGTTGTTTCAACGACTACAAACCCATGACGCTTCAGCGATATCGTTCACGATATCGTATCATGTAACGGTACCTTTAGCTCTGATGAGATCAGCTGAGATGTGGAGGTAATGATGTGAGCTCAGGGCGTTAGCTCAGATCAAAGGCTGAGACACGGCCAAGGACATTCAATTAAGTCCTTGGTCGTAAAGGGGTTAAATCGTGTGTAACTAACAAATTTGCAGCAAATAACAAAATTACAACAACTCATACTAGACCAAGTAAATCAAAAGCCCTTCAATACAACAGGAAACCCATTACAACCCTGGAGATAGGACAAGTTTGAAATAAATTGAACACTTTATTAATCAAGTACAAACTGAAGTAAAATCAGGGAGAACAGTGTAAACAATAGAAATATTCCATATGAATGATATAATGAACAATTGTATACCTTAAGTGGGAAAAATAATCTCTTATTACTTGATGTGTACCCAACCTTAGTTGACAAGCAATATAATAAAGGAAAACTCCTAAAGTGCAAATGCCATAGTGCTACCATGAAGGGCAGCACCCAAATGAGGGGCAGAGTGCCTGAATAGTAAGGACTGATGTTACCTGCAGGTGGCCAGGAAGACACCCCTAACGCATGTTTCGTGTTAGCTTCATCATGCGTTAATATAGACAGACAGATAGATAGTTGGATGAATATACAGTATAGGATAGATAGGATATGGATAAAAAGATTTATAGATAGATAATAGATGTCAAACAGCTATAAAATGTCCTACCCCCCTACAGATCCTAAGCATACACCTTTTACTGCCTTTCATGTGGCACTAAAGGGTGTTTGATTAACCTTGCATTTAGTATCAAAATAAATAATGAAAAAATTAATGTTGGGTTACCCTTATTTTTATTAGCCAGCTAGGGTAAAGCAGTCAGCTGCAGCTTGCCATCCGCAGCCGGCTGCCTTACCTTGGCTGGGAATCCAAATCAGAGGTAACCCCACACTATTTTTTCAATTATTTATTGATAAATAAATAAGTAAATTTTAAAAATGTGGGTCCCCTCAAATTGTAATATCAGCCAAGGTAAAGCAGACATCTTGGGTCTGGTATTTTTATAGTGAGAAGGTCCATGGTTAATGTGGCCTTCATAGCCTAAAAAACAGCAGGCCATAGCCACTCAAGAGTTGTAGCCTCTATTAGATGTGCCAATCCTGGTGCTTCACGCCAGCTCTTCCCACTGCTCTGGTGCATTGGCAAATGGTTGTCTATCATACCTGAGGAAGGCTGTAAAATTTGAAACACATTGCTTGTCCTCTGAAATAAATGTATTCTTTTAGAAATCAACATTTACTACTATTTATACCTCCTGGCAGCACCACATAGTGGGAAATATCCTTCATACTGCATTGGCAAATGGAGTAATGGTATTTGGGGTTGATGTCAGATGTATGATGTCAGCTGGCATCAAGGCCAGGGGTAAGTAATGTTGAGGAGTCTAATAGATACACATTACTAACCCAGTCAGTACTAAGAAAAAAAGACACCCAAAAAATTTTTATTTAAAAAAACATTCCCCAACACATACTCTCTTTCTTCAAGCCGCATGCCCGCATATACATTGTATGGGGCTTGCCGCAACTGTGCCGCAAGTGCAGCCGGTATGCGGTAATCCCGGCAGATGCGTTTTTTTCACTGCATCTGCCGTGATTTAAAAAAAACGGTGATGTGAAAGTACACTAACTGTACCATGCGTTTTTGGGATGCGTTTTTGGCTCAGCACCAAAAAAATACTGCAAGCAGCATATTTTGGTGCTTTTTCAAAAATGCATGCGTTTTTTTTAACATAGGGCCCTATGGGAAACGCATGCGTTTTTATATGGCACTAAATGGTACATGCGTTTTTGCATGTGTTTTTGCATGCTTTTTTAAGGCTGGCCCACACCTATCAGCAAAAACGCATGCAAAAACGTATGCTGGAAAAAAGCACCTTAAAAAAGTGTGACCCTAGCCTTTGACAGCATAAACGCGGTGCTAACACTATGTTACGCCACGTTAACTCTGCTAATGTTACCCTATGATGATGTGGCTCCAACATGGCCATCTGAGTGGAATCTTGCGCTTTTTCCTGACGCGAGAAAAGACATTGTTGAAAGCGTCTTTTCTCGCGTTAGGAAATACAGCGAGATTTCACTCAGATAGTCGCGTTAGAGCCGCGCTAGGGGTCGCGTTTCCATAGGGTAACATTGGCAAAGTTAACGTGGTGCTAACATGGCGTTAGCACCGTGTTTATGGTTTCCAAATTCTTAGGGTGCTGTCAAACCTGACGACAGCACCACCGATCTATTAGGCGACATAGGTGTGCGGCTTATCGGCGCCGATATCGCCCCTGCGTCGCCTAATGTAAAGGGGTGATATCGGCGCCTCTGAGTGCTCGCCTGGTTTCACATCAGGGATGTGAAACTAGGCAGGCGATCTGGCGCGATGTGTCCACATCGCCCCATGTAAATGGCTGCCAGCGACCTGACAGGCGATGGGAGACATAGGCTCCCATTGTATTGCATCGCCCCTAGGGTTTTGAGACACCCCGGCAGCGATGCCACCTGTCAGCTCACCGGGGCATCGCCGGAGGTGTTTCCCCATATAAACGGGGGGCGGCGACGCTGGAGAGGTGCCAAAAACGTGCGCGCTCCCGCCAATCGCCGCCGACATCTCCGATGCCGTCGCCAGGTGTGACGGCACCCTAAGTTTTTAACGCAACACCAATATAACGTTAATGTGATCCTAGCCTTAGAGATACCTTAACACTGTCCACCTGAGCCATGTTCCTTAAACATTGATGAAGTGCAACCCATAGAAATATACTGTACACCAAAAACAACCAAGAAAAGTACTCCGACAAGTCTGACCCAGCTATGCAGTGCTCTATCAGGGTATTTCATCCCTGTTATTTTCCATTTGAGAACTCAACGCAACAAAATTGTCAATTCCTTCCTCTAATCTAATTTTAAAGTCATTGAAATTTTGAGAGCGATTACCAGCCTCACATTTCATCATACTGTCCTGTCTTGTAAGAACATAAACTTGGAATAGAAGCGGAAAGATTTCTTCCTTCTAAACACCAGATGTTCTCAGAGAAATTAGAGCGCAGCTTAATCTATATTTATTTTCCGCACAGAAATATGCTTATCGATAGTTAGACTCTAAATATGTTAAAGGCATAACACCTTTAAAAGGAAGATTTTTTTTCTCTAATGGGGAAATCTGAAATAGATTTAATTTCAATGCAAGTCTTATATAACTGGATCTCATCTATATTATTCAGACACCTGCAACTCAAACTGCTAATATACTGCATGAAGAAAGAGGATGAGAGAAGAGTAAAAACCTCTGTGCTGGATATTTTAATCTTGACAAGACTGTAATCACATCTTACTTTTCAAGCGTACAGATGAAGTAGACTCGAGTTTACCCTTTATTTGACAAATTGCACAGCTCAGAAATAGCTTGTTGGGCATGTGGTTGGTGCAACGTTTATGCCAACAAGCCTCTTAGGCTAGGTTCAGACAGAGCATTTGTGCTCCATTTTGTATTGTCCGTTTTTGGTGCAGTTTCTACACCAAAACAGATCCTCTTTTTCCTAAAAAAGCATCATCCGTTTGTGCTGCTTTTTTGGTTCATTTTCTGGAGACATGGAAAGACACACAGACAAAGACACATGCACTTTCTTACCCTCTCCATGATCCCACTGTGAGTTTCGGTGATGTCTTCCTCCCGAACATCAGCAGTATTTGTGAGTAGTATGGTGCTTCCAGGACCTGTGCCCCATGTGGTTGAGTGACATGGGAAGGTGACATGGGAAGGTCCTGGAAGCACTGTACTAATCACAGGTCCTGCTCGGGAAGAAGACCTCACCAGGATTCAATGTGGGATCGCTGGGGAGGGTAAGTAATTGGATGTTAGTGGTGCAGAAAGTGGACCAGAAAAATAGAGCAGAAATTGACTTCTCATTATTTTACTGAATGCACTTTCTGCACCACTAACGCAGCTGTCAAACAACACAGCATCTTTATATCAAATTGAAAATCCTTTTCACTTTGCTGGCAGACATTTTGACCAAACAACTTTTAATGCAGTTTAAAAAAAAATTAAATGCAGCACCAAAAATGGACACAAACGTTAATTGCATACTTAGCCTTAGCCATCTTCTAATTATTTAGATAAAGCACAAGGCAAAGTTAAAGAGAACCTGTCAGCTCGATTTAGACCCCTATCCTATCACTACCTGTCCCTGCACCTTACTAGCTCATACCTAACCATCCCTCTCTCACCTAAAACTGCACTATAAAGCTTGTATAAAATGATTTAATAACTTACATCCAGACTACATCCAGTCTTCCATAGAGTGGAATGGACAGTCTCCAGGTGTCCATTCTCCCTTCCTCACAGGCTCTTAGCATGCCTCGCAGGGTGTCATCATTCCGTCTCCTGTTAAGCCTCTTTTGAATTTCCTGCCTCCTCCATGTAGTTTTATGCACTGGCCGGTTGTTAGTTCCGGTCCGGTGCATTAGGGGGGCTTATCATGTGTACAGGCTGGCTTCAATATGTGCACTGCGTATGCGCTGGAGCTGGACTGTAAACCTGATAAGCCCCCACAATCCATCGGACTGGAACTGACGTCCGGCCGGCGCATCGTACAACATGGAGGAGGCGGGAATTTCAAAAGAGGCTTAACAGGAGACAGAATGATGACACCCTGCAGGGCTTGCTAAGAGCCTACAAGGAGGGGAGAAAAGAGCCCGGAGACCACCCATTCCACTCTACAAAAGACTGGATGTAAGTTATTAAGTCATTTTATACAAGCTTTATAGTGCAGTTTATGTCAGAGAGGGATGGTTAGGGATGAGCTAGCAAGGTGCAGGGACAGGTAGTGGTAGGATAGGGGCCTAAATCGAGCTGACAGGTTCCCTTTAAGAAACTGAAAAATCACTGGAAGCTTTAGCCAGAGTTTCCAATAAACTCTGGATAGAAATGAGATTTTATGATACCTCAATATTCAAAATTCAAAGGATTCAGTTCTGATTTCAACACTTAGTCTTGTACCTTAAAACCATTTCTTTGACATAGTTAATCATCCTGATAAAAGAGGATAATGCCATTACAAATATCTCCAGTGTGAATTTGGTTTGTACAAAGATTAGGTAGGTGATAACTTAAAGTAACACCTATATAAAAGCCAGGGCCACAGATTCCCTGTAGAATATTGACCAATGACACTGCCTATACTGGCTTGTTTTGTTTTTCTTACTATTGTCCATCTCGTTGCCATCTCTGACTTAGGATATAGATATAGGATAGTGAGATACAAAAGGTGGCATTGTAGGGGACACAGGGTACAGGACCTGACAACTATCTCAGCAAACAGCAGACTGACTAACTAAACTAACATATTGCTCAGTCACCTCCCCTAGCCATAGGCTGAGGGGCACTTATGGTAACAGACTGCTAGACCTTTAAGTGCAGGACAGGAGCGCGTGTCTTAGGTGCACTTCCAGGGAACCTGTGGGAGTGAAAATAATTCAGGAGCCGAAGACAGCTGCAGCGCACATAGGTGGCTGAGGAGACGGGAGGAGGCACAAGCTCTCGCGTTGACTATGTCGGCACCCGAGCAGGGACGCTGACATTACATTGACATGGACTAAAAGGGGTATTCCCATCTGCAAAATCTTATCCTCATAAATAATAGCTGTAATAATAATAGCAAATCCCTTCAATTAGAAATGTAGTATAGTTCTCCTGATTAGCTATGTCACTTACCTCATATGCAGGGTGTTACAGTAACTTGGGTATTCATTGTTATGAGTCGCATGCTCTCAGGACTCAGTGTCGTTGTTTAGACCATGTAGTCATGTGACCATAATTATGCAATTTTGCATACTTTCAGCCACATTCCGACTAAACATCTTCGACTTTACTTAATGCACTTATGGGCAGGCTCAAGTGGTTAGCCCTGCAGCTTTTGCAGCACTGAGGTCCCTAGGTCCTGGCTTCAATTCCCACCAAGGACACTAAGGACAACATCTGCAAGGAGTTTCTATGTTCTCCCCGTGTTTGCGTGGATTTCCTCCAGGCACTCCAGTGACATACTGATAGGATGTTTAGATTGTGAGCTCCAAGAGAGACAGCGTTACTGATGTATGTAAAGTGCTATGGAATTAATAGCACTA
>JARQOC010000003.1:819907325-819923045 GCA_033576535.1 Allobates femoralis
TATAGGATCCAATTCAAACTGTTTGTTCTCACCACAAAGCTCTTCACAGTGCAGCACCTCCCTACCTTTCTACCTTCATCTCTGTGTATCACACCACCCATACTCTATGCTCTGGAAGTGATTTTAGACTAACATTTGCACTAATCCCACTCCCGACTCCAAGACTTCTCCCGAGCAGCACCAATTCTCTGGAATGCTGTACCTCAAGAAATTAAAGATGCAAATGTGGCGGTCTTTAGGAGCGCTGGGGCTGGATGGGCAAAAATTACAACTCTCATTGATTGAGTTTACAAATCTTTATTGCCCTATACTTCCTATCAATGCACTTCGACATGGTGCCTGTCTTCATCAGGTGGAGTCTCCCTGGGTCTCCCGGGAATGCTGTTACAAAGCAACAGGACCTGCTGTGACGTAACCGCTCGCCCGATCACCTGACTGGAATCGGAAGTGACGCGGCTACCACCGCCGGCAGCAACGAGGAGATGCTTCAGCCCGGAAGGGATCTCAAAATCCAAACGCCTGACACTGGTGTTGTGCAGAGTTGTACAACCCAGTGAGGTGAGTAGCCTGTTGCTCCCTCCTATTTTATATCCATTACCACTAGGAATCTCTAACATGCGCTCCTTGTTTTTGTTTTTTCTACCCAAGAAATTGGTTTTATCCACAACTTACAAAGGTTTAGGCGCTCCCTTAAAACACACCTTTTTAGGACAGCCTATCATGCTCTCTAATCACTATTTATCTGAACATAACTCTCCATCAAGCTCTACCAGACCCAAAAGATTGTAAGCTCTTATAAGCAGTGTCATCTTTATTTTGCTTTAATTTTTTTGTATTTTTATAACTTTTATATTATTAACAATTTTTTGCATGAAGTTATATTTTTATTTTGGGTGGAATTCCTTTTACAGAATACAATGCATTGAAGGTTGAAGGTATGACACAGGATTCTGCTCTTTTTCACACATTTTAATTTAATTGTATCCAGATCTCCCACTCGGTGCCCTATTATAATGACTGTTCTAATTAATGTAAGTGTGTCTGTAAAGAACACCTTGACATGCTAAAGGTTAATCACAGCAGACATCACAATGTAAATCACATCAGAGTATATTGCGTTGGAAATTCATTATCATTTCGCTCGGTGAAAGCTCCTTATTAGCTTTGGTAGATTCCTGGAAAATGACAGGAAAGTCAACATACACATAGATGTAATGTCACATGTGGGATCATATATTCTCACAGAAGGTGTCAATACATCATCTCACCCGTGAACGTGGCCAGAACCTTGTAATGAACAATAAAAAACAGACAGTGATTAATGCGCTATATGAAAAACAGACACAGATTAATAATATTACA
Organism: Allobates femoralis; assembly: GCA_033576535.1. Lineage (NCBI taxonomy): Eukaryota > Metazoa > Chordata > Amphibia > Anura > Aromobatidae > Allobates > Allobates femoralis. The sequence goes on from JARQOC010000003.1 coordinate 819,908,688, forward strand.
TTATGGTATTTTGTTTCCTTGGACGAATTATCTTCTTCGAGAAATCTTAATCCTGATTTCTTGAAAAACAAATGACTTATAAATAATGATGATGAACAGATTGTCTCAAATTCCAATTTGCCAATTTCATTGAATTTTACCCAGAAATTTGATTTGCTGTGAATTATTGGCACTACTTCACGCTTCCGGGCGAAGGCACCCTAGAGTGGACCCACTGGGCCGTGGTACTGAACTCCCCTGGGGTGAGCTGGAGCTACTTTAACCAACCCCTATTCAGGGATTGTCAAGGGCAAGCCCAGGGGGTCTAAATACCAAGGCTGCTAGTACCAGGGGGTGGCTCGTAAGGCTAGCCTATGCTATGGCACAGCTAAGGATTCCAGGTAACGGTACAAGGCTAGGCTAGCAGGAATGGTGCTACCGGGGAAGAGCACAGCTAGGGTTCAAGGTAACAGAGTACAAGTAAGGCCTGACCAACAGTCAGCAAGGCAGAAGCAAACTAACTTAATAATCAGGCACCTCCCATCAGTGGAGGTGGCCTGATATACCAGAGGAAGAGCAGCTATTCATCAAGGGGATTGTCAGGTTGGACCGTGCCGACCCCTAGAGTCACAGGGGAGGAGTGCACCTAGTGCACCGCTGATTGGTACATGAATATGACCATTGTAATGTTCTCATGTGTGAGCCTGGTGGTCACCTGACAGGAAGGGAACCCGGCGATGGCTCCGAGACACAGTACGCCTGGACGCCGGATGCCCGGTCGACAGAGGAGCAGAGGATGCCGACCGGGAGAGGTGAGCTGGGGAGCGGTGCCAGGGGACCTAACAACTACAAAGCACCGGTTGACTGGAAAATTATAGAGAACCTGTCACATAGTTTATGCCCCATAAGCTATCACTATCTGTCCCTGCAGCTTCCTACTGCATTCCTAAGCATCCCTGCTTGACCTAATGCTGTCATGTGAAAGTTAATAAAAATAATTTTATAACTTACAGTTTTGCACGTTAAATAGGCACAGACGGTCTGATGGGGTGTTCTCTCAGGGTCTATGTCCCCCCTCATTCTGTGGTTATCACACCCCAGTTGAGTGATAATCTAATTTACAAGGTTTCTGTTGGTTCCTGTCTAAAATCTATGTGCCCTTTCCAGGTATGACAGTGCCGGATGTGTCTATTTATTATTATTATTATTATTATTATTATTAATACATTTATTTTTATAGTGCCATTAATTCCATGGCGCTTTACATGTGTAGAGGGTATAATAGACAAGTACAATAAACATGGACAATATATGGCACCCAGGTACAGTAGGATAGAGGATGCTGTCCGCGAGGGCTCACAATCTATGAGGCGATGGGTGAGGATACAGAGAGAGGTAGGAGAGGGTAGAGTTGGTCGTGTGGTGGTTTGGTATACCGAGGCTCACTGCAGGTGGTAGGCCTGTCAGAAGAGGTGAGTCTTCAGGTTTCTTTTGAAGGTTTCCAGAAAAAGTGAGAGTCTGATATGTTGGGGCAGAGAGTTCCAGAGTATAGCGGATGCACAGGAGAATTTTCGAATGCGTTGTGGGAAGAAGAGATAAGGGGGGAGTAGAGGAGGAGATCATGAGTGCATCACAGGTTGCGTAAGGGAAAGATGTTGGGAGACTATGTCGCAGATGTATGGAGGAGAAAGATTGTGGACAGCTTTGTATGTCAGAGTAAGGATTTTAAATTGTGCCTCTGAGAAATGGTGAGCCAGTTAAGGGCTTGGCAGAGAGGAGAGACTGGGGAATAGCGGGGAGACAGGTGGATTTGTCGGGCAGTAGAGTTTAGAATAGATTGGAGTGGTGCGAGAGAGTTAGTGGTTACAGTAAGGAGTAAGGAGGTTACAGTAGTTGAGGCGGGATATAATGAGAGCATGGACAAGTGTTTTTGCAGTGTCGAGGTCGAGGAATGAACGGATCCGGGATATATTATTGAGTTGGAGTTGGTAGGAAAGGTGGAAAGGGCTTGGATATATGGCTTGAAGGAGAGGGCAGAGTTGAGGATGACCCCGAGGCACAGGGTGTGGGAGATTAGGGAAAGTGAGTAGCTGTTGATGTTGATAGATAGATCAGTGGGGGGGAAGTGGGTTGGGGGAAAGATGATGAATTCTGTTTTGTCCATGTTCAGTTTCAGAAAGTGAGTGGTAAAGAAAGATGAGATAGCAGACTGACATTGTTGAATTTTGGATAGCAAGGAGGTGATGTCAGGTCCAGAGAGATAGATCTGAGTGTCATCGGCGTAGAGATAATATTTCAGACCAAGGGACTCAATGAGCATACCCAAACCGAGTGTGTACATGGAGAAAAGTAGGGGTCCGAGAACCAAGCCTTGGGGGACACCAACAGATGGGGATAGGGTGAAGAGGTGGTGCTGAATGTCCAATCTGTTAGAAGAGATCCAGGGGAGTGCCAAGTCAGTGATACCAAGAGATTCCAGGATCTGTAGCAGGAGTGAATGACCAACCATGTCAAAGGCGGACGATAGGTCAAGGAGGGGACAGAGTAGTGTAATTTGCTCTTGCCGGTTAATAGGTCGTTGGTAACTTTGGTTAAGGCAGCCTCGGTGGAGTGATGCGGTCGGAAGCCAGATTGTAGATGGTGAAAGAGTGAGGAGGTGGAGAGGTGGGAGGACAGCTAAAGATGGACGTGGTGCTCCAATAGTTTTAAGGCAAAGGGGAGGAGTGGTAATGGACAATAGTTAGAAACAGAGGATGGTTTGAGGTATTTTTTTTAGGATGGGAGTGATCAAGGTATTTTTGAAGGATGCGGGGAAGACACGAGTAGTAAGTGATAAGTTGAAGAGATGGGTTAGGGTTGGGATGAAGACTAAGGTGAGGCTGGGGATGAGGTGGGATAGGAGCGGGTCATGGGCGCTGATGGTAAGGTGTAATTTTGACAGAAGGGAGGAGAGCTGATCTTCTGTCATGGTGGAGAATCAGCCTTTGGAAAGAGAGGGCAGTGTAGTTGTGAGGAGAAGCTGTGGGGACGGTGGGCCAAAGCTGTCTCTGATTTTATTGATCCTTTGTTTGAAGAAAGAGGCAAAGTCTTCAGACAGAGAAAAAAGGAGAGGGGAGGAGCAGGCGGATGGAGTAGAGCACTGAAAGTTTTAAAAAGCTGTTTGGGATTGTAATGTCGGGGAAAATTTTACTGTTCCACTCCCTCGCCAGTCATCCCAAATTGGACTATGAACACGTGGTACCAGATAAGAGTAAATCAGACTGAGAGAGTCCGGTTCAATCTCATAGCGTGTCCATGTTTAATAATGACAACATACACGGCAACAACTACTGAACCCAATATCCGGGTACAGGGCATTTTATAGTCTAAAAGATAAGCATGTAAATGTCCATGGCAGGGTGGGAGTTAGGTGGGATTAAGCTAATGTCTATGTTTGTTAATAATAATAGTTCTTTGTATTCTGAGAGTCCGTTCTTCATCACGTCATGGTATCATCCCTTGGCTGCTGGGATACCAGTTATCTTGGATTTCTCATAGCACGGCCTGGTGCAGACACAGCGAGGACCAATCAGCTTGTCCATTCTCAAGGCAACTTCTGCACAGCTATATCTTCTTTTCCAGCATACGCATCTAAGAAGACACTTTGTTTACAAAACAGCTCCTTGTTCACAAATTCATAGTGGGAAAGAAGAGAGAGAGAGAGAAAGAAATAGATGGAGGGGGAAAAGAGACAAGGAGAGAAGGAAAAAAGAAGAGAAAGAGAGAAGATGTTGGATACGTACCTGAATACAGAAAAAACTTATTGTTTCACTTAATGCTATATGAGTATAAAAACTAAGATTAATAGACAATATATAATTCATCCTCCACAGTAAGACAGGATGGTTATTAGGAATCAGAAGAAGGCTTGTTTTGTAGCAGTGAGTGCGGACTTGAAGTTAGTGAGGGACTGCTTGAACATAGCAAAGTGCTCCGTGGAATGAGGTCTTTGGTGAGGGTGGTGTGCCAGAGTTGCCTGCCAGTGCAAGGAGTGTTGATTATGAGGGGGGCGTCCAAGTCGAGGGCAGTAGTAATTGCGATGTTGTATAGGGTGGTGGCAACCTTTGTGTCATGTAGGGAAGCTATGTCAGTGAGCGAGAGAAGGGATTCTGAGAATGAGTGTAAATCAATGTGTTTTAGGTTTCTGCGGCGATGAGTGAGTGTGCGGAGTGATGGTAGTATAGTATGGGAGGAGAGAGAGGAGAAAGACAGTAGATTGTGGTCAGACAGGGGAAGGGGTGAGTTTGAGAGGTTAGTGAGAGAACATAGGCAGGTGAAGATGAGGTCCAGCATGTGGCCATCTTTATGAGTGATAGAGGAGGACCATTGAGAAAGCTCGAAGGAGGTAGTTAGTAAAAGAAGATTAGAGGCGGCTGGATGGGAAATGTCAATGGGGATGTTAAAATTACCCATGATGATAGTGGGGATGTCCACAAAAGGGAAGTGAAGTAGCCCAGTAGCGAAAAGGTCAAGGAGATAGATGATAGATCAGATGCAGGGGGGCATCTGACAGCCAGCTGAAGGTTACAGGAAGGAAGATGCAGATGGAGTGGACCTCGAAAGAGGGGAGAGTAGCGAAGGGTGGCAGTGGAATAGGGGTAAAGGAGCAGTTATTGGACAGGAGTAAGTCAACTCTTTCTCCATATTTGATACTGGGGCAGGGGGTGTGGGAAGTTTTGAGTCCGCAATAAGAGAGTGCAGCAGGGGAGCTGTATCAGAGGGAGTGAGCCAGGTTTCAGTGATGCCAAGGAATGAGAGTTTGTTAGTGATGAAGAGGTCATGGACAAATAAAAGTTTGTTGCAGAGCATTCTGGAGTTGACAAGTACACCCACAATGCACAGGTCCAGAAATAGATGCGGCTGCCGCATAAGATAGCATATATAAAGCCTTATATATGGTATTCCAGAATGCTGTACTGTATATAAGACCTTACTGGTGGTGGCTGCAAATTATATGCAAAAAAATTGGTGACAAGTTCACTTTAAGGTGTTTTCACTGCATTATATCATAGAGAAATTAATTCCCAGTTGCACTGACTATGCAAATTCCACACCTCTCCATATCACTTTATCTCTTGAATCTTTTTTAATCTAATTATTCATAGACTGAGATCACCATTCCCATTTTCAATGTTCTTTATCAATGCAGTACTACACTACAATAAGATTTATGCTTTTTCTATCCCTATGTGGAATATGCTTTGCATTCTGACCTCCAATCCCTATGCTGTAAAATCCCACAATAGTGCTCCTTGATCGATCTTCATCTGTTATAGTTAATGATGAGCGAGTGGCGTAATAAGAGCACTCGCTATACTCGTAATGAGTACTTTTAATACTTGCATATTTGTCTGAATACAAGAATAATGTTAGTCAATTAGTGATAGGCTCTGCCCACACACATCTGGCCATAAAACGAGGACAGGATGGTGTGTTTTGTTGCATTTCTACAGTATACAACACCTAGCTGTGCCCCCCAAAGAGAGCCTAATATTCAATCTGCTCTCCTGAGGTGTCAGCTCCCATTGTTTACTGAAGAGAGCTGTCAATTTTTGTCAGATCAATAACGAACGACCAATCACTCAGGAGCACCAGAGATCCTCGCCGAGTAACAAGTATCGTGAATACTGTACTACCCGTGCAGGTAGCGAATAGTAACAATTACACTCACTCATTACTAGTTATAGCCATTGTAATAGTATTGGCTGCACTAAACCCTATATTGTGATAGCTGTAAGGCCTTATAGGGAAGCCCACAGTTCCACCCCAGATATTACTAACAGCTATTTAAGTCTTTCATAGTGTTTGAAATGGTACTGGGTATATTTTTCCAATTCTTGCTACAAAAAGCTACAATGTTATTGATTTTGCCGGACCTGCAAAATTGAGCAAATTTGACTAAAACTGCTGATCTGTAATTAATTGATACATGATTATGTGTTTTTGGCACTTTATGTCAATCACCAAATATCAATACCAGTATATACTCGTGTATAAGCCGACCTGTGTATAAGCCGACCCCCCTACTTTTGCCCCCAAAACCTGGGAAAACCTATTGACTCGTGTATAAGCCGAGGGTGGACCCCAGCACAGGTATACAGGCCTCCCCAGTCGTAGTATACAGCAGCCTCCCCAGTGGTATACAGGCCTCCCCAGTGGTATATACAGCAGCCTCCCCAGTGGTGTATACAGGCCCCAGCAGTATTACAGCAGCCTCCCCAGTGGTGTATACAGCAGCCTCCCCAGTGGTGTATACAGCAGCCTCCCCAGTGGTGTACAGCAGCCTTCCCAGAGGTGTATACAGCAGCCCCAGTGGTGGTATATACAGACAGCCCCAAAGGTGTATACAGGCAGCCCCCAGTGGTGGTATATACAGCAGCCCCCAGAGGTGTATACAGGCAGCCCCAGTGGTGTATATACAGGCAGCCCCAAAGGTGGTATATACAGGCAGCCCCAGAGGTGTATACAGCAGCCCCACCCCAGAGGTGGTATATACAGGTAGCCCAGTGGTTTTATATACAGGCAGCCGCAAAGGTGTATACAGGCAGCCCCAGTGGTGGTATATACAGGCAACCCCAGAGTGGTTATAACAGGCAGCCCCAGTGTGGTATATACAGGCAGCCCCAGAGTTGGTATATACAGGCAGCCCCAGAGGTGGTATATACAGGCAGCCCCAGAGGTGGTATATACAGGCAGCCCCAGTGGTTTTATATACAGGCAGCCCCAGAGGTGTATACAGCAGCCCCAGCCCCAGTGGTGTATACAGGCAGCCCCAGTGGTGGTATATACAGTCAGTCCCAGAGGTGGTATATACAGGCAGCCCCAGTGGTTTTATATACAGGCAGCCCCAGAGGTGTATACAGCAGCCCCAGCCCCAGAGGTGTATACAGGCAGCCCCAGTGGTGGTATATACAGGCAGCCCCAAAGGTGTATACAGGCAGCCCCAGTGGTGGTATATACAGGCAGCCCCAGAGGTGTATACAGGCAGCCCCAGAGGTGTATACAGGCAGCCCCAGTGGTGGTATATACAGGCAGCCCCAGAGGTGTATACAGGCAGCCCCAGTGGTGTATACAGCAGCCCCAGTGGTGTATACAGCAGCCCCAGAGGTGTATACACACCATGGTCCAGCCCCAAAGGTGTATACAGGCCAGCCCCAGTGGTTTATACAGGCAGCCCCAGAGGTGGTATATACAGGCAGCCCCAAAGGTTATACAGGCAGCCCCAGTGGTTGGTATATACAGGCAGCCCCAGGGTTTATATACAGGCAGCCCCAGTCAGGCCCAGTGGTTTATAAACAGGCAGCCCCAGAGGTGTATACAGCAGCCCCAAGCCCCAAGGTGTATACAGGCAGCCCCAGTAGGTGGTATATACAGGCAGCCCCAGTGGTGGTATATACAGGAGCCAGGGAAACACCCAGTGGTCGTATATACAGGCATCCCCAGTGGTTTTATACACAGGCAGCCCCAGTGGTTTTATAAACAAGCAGCCCCAGAGGTGTATACAGCAGCCCCAGCCCCAAAGGTGTATACAGGCAGCCCCAGTGGTTTTATATACAGGCAGCCCCAGAGGTGTATACAGCAGCCCCAGCCCCAAAGGTGTATACAGGCAGCCCCAGTGGTAGTATATACAGGCAGCCCCAGTGGTGGTATATACAGGCAACCCCAGTGGTGGTATATACAGGCAGCCCCAGTGGTTTTATACACAGGCAGCCCCAGTGGTTTTATAAACAAGCAGCCCCAGAGGTGTATACAGCAGCCCCAGCCCCAAAGGTGTATACAGGCAGCCCCAAATGCTGGCACTTGCCCCCCTGCTTGTAAGCCCCCCCGGCTGGTTAACTTACCATCCTCTGTCTTCTTCATCGCGCACGCAGGTGTCTCGGTGCTCCCATCCTCCATGCTCCCGGCGTCATCCAGGGTCCCCCGCCGTCGCGTAGCGATGACGTCATGCGACCGGCCGGTCACATGACCCCGGATACTACGGAGGATGGGAGCACGAAGGGACCTGCGTGCGCGATGAAGAAGACAGAGGATGGTAATAATAGCAGCCGGGGGGGAGGCCTTACAAGCAGGGGGCAAGTGCCAGCATTTGGGGGATATATTTAGTTATGCACTGCTTCCCTCTGCCGCTGATTGACAGAAGGAAGCAGTGCATATGTAATGAGCGGCCCCACGTGACGGGCCGCTCATTCAGCAACCTCCCACCGCCTCCTCCAGCCTCCCCAGCCCTGGACACAGCCCCGACCTACCGTATTGACCCGTGTATAAGCCGAGGGGGAGACTTTTCAGACCAATTTTTGGGCTGAAAAACTCGGCTTATACACGAGTAGATACGGTATTTAGAATATGAAGAACATTAATAAGGAAGTTTAAATGAATTGCCCCAAGGGTCATAAAAATACCACAAAAACTAAACCCCTCAATATTCAACCTCTTCCATTCAGATCCTCTTGGTGTTTGGTTTCTCACCTTTCTTGACACATAAAATATGAAGAAATACCCACTCAGCCAATCTCTGCCCAATGAAGTGACCCTTCTCAGCTGGAGATTGATTTATTACACGAATGTCAAGAGGGGCGGAAATTGTGGGCCTTCCATATTGATGAACATGAATTATTTTCTTTTCATATAACACTTAGAGGCTAAAAAAAACTAACTACAGAAAAGCCTGTTAAGAAAAAGTAATGTATCTAAGGCTAGATATTTTTTCATAGGTCTCATTTTTGACAATTTTACCAATTACGCATCTTAAAAAATTACTAGAAGTAGATTAAATATGTTGATTTGCCTAATGCAGAACCTGAAGGAGCAGTATATTATGTAGAGATTTAAAGGACATCAAAATAAGAATCCATGTACTTCAGGAGTGGGAATGGCAGGGGAATTGGCTTATTAACAGAGTAAGGGTGGAAACACACTCTCCTACTTACATGCGAGTCTCTCGGACGAGACTCGGATCAGTGACCCTAAACGGCCTCTCCCTCTCTGGATGGGAGTGTCAGCTGCTTGTGATGTTGTGAGGCATGACACTCCCGTCCAGAGAGGGAGAGGCCGCTCAGGGTCACTGATCCAAGTCTCGTCCGAGAGACTCGCATGTAAGTAGGAGAGTGTGTTTCCACCCAATATGCACTGGTTACACATCGACTATAGAGTACAATATAAACTTATTACTCTCATTTACAAAGCTCTCCACAGTTCTGCACTGCCCTACATCTCCTCCCTCATCTCTATTAATAACCCAACCTGTGACCTCCGCTTAGTACATAACACTTTTATTCTCTATAATCCGAACCTTCCACTCCTGTGAACAAGACTTCTCGCAAGCTGTAACGCACTATCAAGAGCAATGCCATTCATTCACATTAAAAAATTTCATAAAGAAAACACGGTACTCACCAGATTTTTGTAGCGGTGGTTCTTTATTCCATATTTAGTGGTGGTACATAGTGCAGGGAGGGAGTGGCGAGCTTGGACCCATCGAAGCGCATACCAGCGCGAAACGGTGCCGTTGTCAATCCTGCCACTCCCTCCCTGCACTATGTATCACCGCTAAATATGGAATAAAGAACCACCGCTACACAAATCTGGTGAGTGCCGTCTTTTCTTTATGAAATTTGTTATGGATCTGTTGCCTCTTGGACTAGGCACCCAGATTGTGCTCATTTGTGTCCAGCATAACCTGAATGCTGAGCAGCAATAACTGTGCTCCATTTCCTCTTCAATGTTATTCATTCACATTACCCCACAGTTTTGTAAGCAGGCCCTAAAAACACATCTCTTTTAGACTAGACTATCACCTCACCTCACTTATCTAACTAATCCCATCCTGCCCTTACAAAATGTTCTTCCAAATCGGGCCCCTTGTATCATTTGTTTATACCCCCCATGCATTTAATAACACTTTATCTGTACTTGTACAGATTGTGGCTGGTGGCCAGTTCATGCAGCACTAATGAATCCCTATTATTATATTGATGCTGGACCATATATGATGGATTTTTACCATTTACTTTGTGCCTCACTATTTCCCCATAGATTGTAAGCTTTTGAGCTGGAACCTCACTCCTCCTGTTATATGTTGAATTTTTGTTACTATTATATTGTCTCATATTGTCTGTACATGTCCCCTCTGAAAATGTAGAGTACTGCGGAATATGTTTGGTGCTCTAGTAATAAAACTCAATATTACACAGAACTAATGGTGGTCCCACCTATGTGTGGCAGGGTATATCATTGATGGGAACGCTTGCATGAGCTTTGACTTCATGTGGCCCTCTAGGCCCAAACAGGTCTCTGACCTACCTGTATTATTTAATGTAATACTCCACGACACTGATAGTGGTCCCACCTGTGTGTGGCGGGCATAACTCTAAGAGGAGCACTTGCATGAGCTTTGAGTTTATCTGGCCTACTAGGCCCAAACAGGTCTCTGACCTACCACTCTATTATTTACTGTAAAATTCCACAAAACTGATGCTGGTCCCACCGGTGTGTGGCAGGGTATATCATTGATGGGAATGCTTGCATGAGCTTTGACTTCATGTGGCCCTCTAGGCCCAAACAGGTCTCTGACCTACCTCTACATTATTTTCTGTAGTACTCCACAAAACTAATGGTAGTCCCACCTGTGTGTGGCTCTGCATATCATTGATGGGAACACTTGCATGAGCTTTGACTTCATGTGGCCCTCTAGGCCCAAACAGGACTCTGACCTACCTCTCCATTATTTCCTATAGTATTCCACAAAACTAATAGTGATCTCACCTGTGTGTAGTGGGTCATATCATTAATGGGAACGCTTACATGAGCTTTGAATTTATCTGGCCCACTAGACCCAAACAGATCACTTACCTACCTCTCTTATTTCCTGTAGTAATCCATGAAACTGATAGTGGTTCCACCTGTGTGTGGCGGGGTATATCATTGATGGAGTGCTTGCATGAGCTTTGAGTCTATTTGCTTACTAGGCCTAAACAGGTATCTGACCTACCTCTCTGTTATTTTGGGTAGTTATCCACAAACCTGGTAGTGGTCCAACCTGTGTGTGGCGGGGCATAGCTTTGATGGAACGCTTGCATGAGCTTTGAGTTTATCCGGCCTACTAGGCCCAAGCAGGTCTCTGACCTACCTCTCTATTATTTCCTATAGTAATCCACGAAACTGATAGTGGTTCTACCTGTGTGTGGCGGGCATAACTTTGATGGGAGCACTTGCACGAGCTTTGAGTTTATCCAGCCTACTAGGCCCAAACAGATCTCTGACCTCCCTATTATTTCCTGTAATATTTCATGAAACTGATATTGGTTCCACCTGTGTGTGGCGTGGCATAACATTGACGGAAGCGCTTGCATGAGCTTCGAGGGGATCCGGCCGACTAGGCCTATTCAGGTCACTGAATTACCTCTCTAGTTTTTCCTGTAATACTCCACAAAACTTATAGTTGCTGAGCAATATTTTACCTTGAAATGCTAGACCAGGTCCTGTTCCAGGCCCTGTGCCATGCATGCAGGCTAGGCCATTCAGCAATTTTTAGTCTGGGACAATTGATGCCATTTTGCTGTAGGTGAATATTCTTGTTGGAGTCCCCTTGCTGTGTTTTACATCATTTAAGAAGGGTGTGACATGCCCATACCTGTATCTCATCCTCCTTTTACTCTTCCACCTCTTTTACTTAATGTAGAAAATTAATGCCACTTTGCCACTGACTATTTGTACTGTGGTTGGATTGTTGTCACTTTTCCTGGTGTTTGTTGTCCATTCTGAGTAGTTTGACAGCTTTTGGAGACCTTTGAAGGTGTTTTCTATGTGTTTGCTGTAGCCTGCCATTGATTTCAAAGGGGTTCACGTGTTCGACAAACAAATCACTCATTCGGCGAATCGAACCGAATTCGAACATTAAGGTGGTTGCTCATCACTAATTGTCATGTCTATTTAATATTAACTAGATGGGTGCCTGATGCTATTGCATCGGGGGGGGGTGGGCGGTGGCCGTCTCTCCCCCTGTCCTTTCTCTCTCTCCCCCTTTTTGTTGTCTCTATCTCAACCCTGCATGCTGTGTCTCTGTCCCCCTGTCTCCCCTTCTGCTTTTTCTCTCCCTTGTGCTGTCTCCCCCCCTAAGCTCACCACCCTGTTGCCTTTGACTTTCCCCCTTGTGCTGTCTTTCTCCCATGCTCTCTGCCCCTCTGATGTTGTCTCTCCACCCCCTGTGCTTTGTATGTACCACCATGTGCTTTGGCTCTCTTCCCCTGTACTGTACTCCCCCCTTGAGCTTTCCCCTGTCTGCTCTTTCTTCCACTTGTGATGGCTCTCCCCAACTGAGCTTTGTATCATCACCCAGTGTTCTCTCCCCTTGTACTCACTATCCTTAGTGTGCTTTTTCTCCCCCTGTGCTGTCTCACTCTTCCCTCTGTGTGGTGAGTGCATAGGCGCAGTTACAGTGGTCACTGCCATCTGTAACTGGGCATAGGCACTGGGTACACACGTGCCCAGTTATTGAGGCAATGTTGTTAGTGGCAGTAAGGTTTGGCAACGCGGCGGCGAGTGGCATTGGGTCTCTGCGACGAGAAAGTGTCTCAGCGGTTTTAGATGGCGTTGGGTGTGAGTCACTGCAGTACCACTGGTGGTAGTGTGGAATGGACCATTATCACCAGTGGAACCTTATTTCCATACCCATCACTTGGGTGTGCAAATATAGTTGCCTGGGCGCGTGATATCGAGACAACATGACACCGGAAGTGGATGACTAACTAGACTTCGCAATTATGTAAGTAGATGAATTGAAAATTTACAACTGGACTCCAACAGTCAATGGAATTGTTTACTATTTAAATTATTTCATTTATAGCATTTACATTTATTATTTAACTTTATTGTCCAATTTTTCATGAATTTTCCAGTAAACCCAGTTCTAATCAGCCTGATTATTCATTTGCCAAATTACTTGCTTTCCATCAGAAAAAATAATTTTTCAGGGAAATCACGTATATTTATGCAATTATGCTAAGAACAAAATTATCATGTTATGGAAGTTCAAAGAGGTTAATTGGCAAACAAGGCTCTTACCTATGCTGATATGGAATGAAAGATGTCATCTCTTGAAAAGCTTTCTAAAAGTGCTTCATGCAATTTAAAATTTATACCCAGGGGTTATTCATTTGTTCTCCATCTATTGTATCTTCAGGTTCCATAGTAATTCTGGTTTAAAATATCATTATTAAATAAACTGAATATTTCCAGGTTTCTTTTTTTAATATTTCAAAATCAATACAATATTTACATGCACATCCTTATAGAAATAATCCAATTCTTATGATCATAATAATGTCGTCAAGTACTCTATTTTCTTGCACTTTATCATTTTACTTTTATTATTTTAGGGTATTTGCTGAGTTGTTTTTCTTGTTTGTTATTATTTTTAGGATTATTAAAAAGATGTTGATAAGATGTCTGAATTGGCAAACACTTGGCAAATAGGGTTTAATGTTGACAAATGTAGAGTAATGCACCTAGTAAGGAGTAATCCTACTGCTGCGTACACAATAAATGGAAGTAAACCTGGTACTACAGAAAAGGAGAAGGCTTTGGATATTCTGGTTACAAGTAAGCTGAGCAGCAGTACTCAATGTCAAGCAGCAGATGCAAAAGCAAAAAAGATTTTTTTTCTCCATTTAATGTACTTTCATGTTCATTTTAATTCTAGTTTAAAATAACATAATTAAAAAAGATTGAATATTTTATGTTTTTTTTAATTTTTCAAAATCAATACAATATTTGTATGCATATTCTTATCTAAATAATATATAACTGTATTTTTTGCAGTGGATCTTCTTTAGTTTTTATATTGTTTACAATCTAGAATTCTAAAAAGATCTACTGGGAATGAGGAAAGAGAATTACTACAGAACAGGAGAAGGCCTTGGGTATTCTGGTTACAAGTAAATGAGCAGCAGTGCTCAATGTCAGGCAGCAGCTGCAAAAGCAAACAATTTTTTAGGGTGTATAAAAAGAGATAAAATCCACAAATCCCAGTGTATTGTAGTCAACCTATAAATCACTGTAAGGCCGTATCTAGAATATGGGATCCAGTTTTGGGCTCCTCATTTAAAAAGGATATTCAGAAATCAGCTCAAGGTGGACACTAGATTATTGGAAGATGGAGGCCTCACATAAAGGAGAGGTGGAGACGTTGGCTTGTTTAGCTTAGAAAAAGATCTCTCAGAGGAGATCTCATTTATATAAATACATGTGTGGTCAATACAAAGGATGGCACATGATTTATTCCTTCCGAATGCAATACTAATCAACAGTGGGCTCTCACTGCGGGTGGAAGAAAGATGATTCCAG
>JARQOC010000003.1:819923145-820131231 GCA_033576535.1 Allobates femoralis
CCATACAGCTTCTCCTTGTGCAGTGTGTGCTGTATTGTTGACCGATGCACAGTGACACCATCTGCAGCAAGATGATGCTGCAGGTCTTTGGAGGTGGTTTGTGGATTGTTTTTGACTGTTCACACCATTCTTCTTCTCTGCCTTTGTGATATTTTTGTTGGCCTGCCACTTCTGGCCTTTACAAGAACTGTCCCTGTGGTCTTCCATTTCCTTACTATGTTCCTCACAGTGGAAACTGACAGGTTAAATCTCTGAGACAACTTTTTGTATCCTTCCCCTGAACAACTATGTTGAACAATCTTTTTTTTCAGATCATTTGAGAGCTGTTTTGAGGAGCCCACGATGCCACTCCTCAGAGAAGATGCAACTAGGAGAACAACTTGCAAGTGGACACCTGAAATAGCTTTTCTCATGATTGGATACACCGGGCTATGAAGTACAAAGCTCAATGAGGTTACCAAACCAATTTAGTGCTTCAGTAAGTCAGTAAAAAGTAGTTAGGAGTATTCAAATCATGAAAATCAGAAGGGTGCCCATACTTTGGCACATGTTAAATTTTGAAATAATGCATATTTCACATTTTCGGTTAGTACAATAAACCTCATTTCAATCCTGAAATATTACTGTGTCCATCAGTTATTACATATATCACACTGAAATAGCTGTTGCAAAAACCCAATTTAAAAAAAAAAAAATGAGTGAGATTAAGAGGGGTGCCAAAACGTTTTCATATGACTGTATTACCTCACACATGCAAACAGTGAATAGGCCTTTTTTTGGTGAATGACTGTAAATCGCGGTTGAAATTTTCCCTCAAAACATCATCTATGACATTTCCTGAGTCAGATGAGGTGTCTGTGCAAAATGTTGTGATTGGAAATGCGATGGCGCAAATACCTTTAGTGGACACATATACACATACGTGCACACACATACATAAACCAGCTTTATATATAAGATGGTGATATCTATACAGAAAGGGCCAATATTTAGGACCCAAGTTCTCTTTTTGATATTGAGTCATGCTTTTTAACACCTATGAGAGTTGTCCATATGTTATGAAAATTTGAGCTATTTGCTCATTTATTTATTTTCTTGTGGTGTTATTTTTTGTGTCCCTAATTAGTGTTTTCATACAAATATTATTCCTACTTTTTTGCTAACAATACTGATGAACATTGGGCTATTATTATTGTTTTTTGTATATTGTGTTGATTTTGGACTGCAAGGCTCACGTGGCATTACGATATCACTGAAACAATGTCGGCAACACCGATACTGGCATCAGATGTGGTTAATTTACAGTGGGGAATACAGCCATTGAGAAGGGGTTGATTGAATAGTGAACAACCTCTTTAAATGTCTGCTGGTCTTCCAACACTCGTTTAAAAGATGATGTCTGGAGGAAAAAACATTTTTAATTTCAACTCTTAATGTTACTGTTTTAAGGATAAATGAAGTACCATCAGAAGTCTCCCCTTTCCTAATAAAAAGAATGGACGCTTAGACAAACTGGAATCCCCAGTCCCCAGAATTGGAGACTGCACCGTTTTTAGGCTCACCAGACAAAAAACAGACAGAAATTAACCCGGTTCGGTTCGGAGCAGTTAACATGGGGGTCTATGGCGCCAGATCCGGGAAAAAACAGAATAGTTTCCTGGATCTGGTTTTTGGTACTGAGCATGCTCAGAACCATTGCACAGGTCCTCCTGTGGTGCCCCACTTGTCAGTATGCCACAGTAGGGGTACTGTACCCAAGACAGAGTGTGCGGTATCCCAGTCATTGGAGGAGATAATGTCAAACTGAGGCTCTCATCCCAGCATCCCTACAGCTAGACTAGGGGACCAATCGGCTAACCCGTTACCAGGGTAACCGGTCCCGGTGGGAGGAGTGTTAGGGTAGAAGGGGCGGGAAACACACAGACAGATCTAGTCTGGTCTGAGGAGAGAAGCAAGAAGCAGGTCCAGGAGGGACACTGCAGAGAGAGCGCCTGAAAGGAGTGGCGACCCAGACAGAAGGGGGAGACCCAGTGCCAGACTGTCTGAGTAAACGGTCTGGGGGAAACCCGGTCCACATCGGGGTACCGGCTCCGAGTTGCGGTACAGGCAAGTCCAGCCCTGAGCCGGCAACACCGGTGGGTCACCGGTCTGCCAAGCAGTCCCTGACCTTGTCCACAACGCACAGCCCGACCAGGTATTCCAAACCGAGTTGAGCCCCTTAGAGAAGAAGGGTATCCTCATTACACCCAACGGGCTCGGTTGGAAGCACATTTTTTCAGGGCAGCGCATGGATAGAAAGGAGAGTGCAAGAAAGACACAGAGGGATTGAAAGCAAAGCTGAAGGGACATCTATGAGATCCTCTGGGAGAAGTTGCATCCTCAGGTGACTACCCGGCCAGCTACCTGATTCTGTGTGTGTGTGACTGTATACCTGAAACGGCCTTGACGAGTTACCAGTAAAACATCAGTACAGAGCAAGCAAGTCTCCAGCATTTCATTTCTATAAGGTGCAGAACCGCAAGTATTATCAGACTCTGCCCTGGGGACCCCGCTCCTCCTGCAGGGAGCGACAACATCTGACTGCCTATGCACTGTCCCCAGAGGTCTGCCGGCAGCGGTGGTGCCATCACCAGAGTCCGCAGGCGGCGTCACGAGACTTTAGACATTATCCTTTTATTTTTATTCCCCATTTTTAAGCGATCACCAGGGCCATGGGTTTGGGAAGGCCACCCGTGACATTCCCCTGGCAGAAAACCGCCCAGGTACCTAGTCCCAACGGCATTGGGGCGGGTCACTCCCTGCCCAATTTTTGGTCAGGATTGTTCAGAGCCATCTCCCTCTCTCTCCCCTCTCTCTCTCTCTCTCTCTCTCGCTTTCTCTGAACTGACATTACCATTATTTCTATGGTTACAGGGCTTGCTGCAGCTTTTGCATGGGGAAAATGGATCCTGGAAAAAACTGAATCCACTGTCTGGTCCTCCAAAAAACAGGATCCACACGGACAGCTAAAAAACGTTGTGTGAAGCCAGCAAACTGCGTTTCCCTGTGCTCTCAGCAAAAGCTCATACCCGGTCCTTCTGTATCATTCGGCCGGCTGCGATGGGACAACGGTAACCATAGTGATGTATAGGCAGCCTGAGCACAACATTATTGAACTTTAACGCTATGCACTCAGGCTGCAAAATTTTAAGTTTTAAACGGATTCGTCAACCAAAGGACTTATGCAGGGGTGACGCTACCTAGGATACACAATGAGGTGAGTATCCAAAGGAAGACTTTTTATTCCACAATTACACTGGGGTTGTAAACCTAGGGTAAGTAGTCTTAAAGGGGTATTCCACTGAGGTAAGAATTGTTACATTCGTGTGGAACCTGTAGCCAAGGCCTCCACTGATGATTAGAATGGTGGACCGGTGTCCCCTGTTATATACTATTTCTCTCTTGATCACAAGACCATAACCAAAAAGAATTGAATGGAGCGGCTGATCTTGCATTTTAATTCCATGGTACTGACAAAAAAAGCTTAAAGGTGTTGTCCGGTATAAAGCTCTATGAGGATTTGCTGGTTTCTAAGCCTGGAACGAATCCAAATATGCAATAAGCATGTTTCTGACCAGAACCTGACAGTGGGCATGGCCTCACTCAATACAAGATTATGGAGTGGGCGTGTCTGACTAGTAGGCATGTCCTTGCTCAATACGCTCATATTTAGCAAGGCAATACCCACTGGTCAGGTTCTGGCTGGGAGCATGCATACTGCATGCAAATACAAGAAAAGAGGCATACATATTCAAAGGGATGAACTGTTAGGTCAGATCCTTAGTTGTGCCATTCCCTAAAAAAAGTTGGTGCTCAGTCGATAATCCCAGAGGTGAGCAGTCCGGACCTCAGAAATAGAAAGACTTCAGCAGCACATGTTGGTTAAAATCCCTTCTTTATTAAATTTTCATTAAAATAGAGGTGGACCCATTGAAGTATCATTATGTGAAACAGCCGTAGTCTCGCTGGTATCCTCTCACTTCCTGTCCCCCTAATTGTCACAATGGTAACTGCATAATTTTAATAAAAAATTTATAGAAAAGTCTTAACTGCTGTTTTCTGCTGAAGCCTTTTTATTTTTGATGCAAACCGCCTAAAAACTGGTAACTCCTCGCAGCGCACAGAACATGCACTGGGAGGATGGATAAGTCTGCAGTCACATAGAGTGACTGCAGAATTATCATTTTACACTGGACCATCCTTTTAAACTATAATATTTCTATAAGCGATTAAAGAAGCAAAAATATGCGGCACTCACCGTGGCTGAAATCTTCTGTTTATTATATCCTTATGCAGGAAAAAGCAGTCATTTTGCAGACTTGGGGGGAGGGGAGTGAGGAGTGCCTGTTTCTTACATGATAGAATATTTCTATGTATTCAGTGCCATAGACTTAGAAAGGGGCAGCCAGATGTCCCTGCTACTGTATTGTGGCAACGGAAGAACTGATGAAAAATACTGAACACTGCAGTGGGATCCACACTGATCCAACAGTTAAGGCCCCGTTACACACTATGATATCGTTAACGATATCGTTGCAACAACACCGGTTTGGTGAAGTTACAGCGATGTCTAACCGACATTGTTGCATGTGACATTTACCAACAAGCAACAATGAGGTCGTTCATCATTGGTCGTTGGTAAATGACCTGGACCATAAATTTATCATTGGTCTCCCGCTGGGCGGCCAGCGGGAGACAAACGATGAATGAGCTCTCAGTGCCGCACAGCAAGCGCTGGGAGCTGGTAACTAGGGAAAACATCGGGTAACTAAGCTCAGCGCTGCGCTTAGTTACCTGATGTGTACCCTGGATACCAGCGTTCTCGCTGGTCCTGATCGCTGGTGAGTCTGCCTGTTTGACAGCTCACCAGCAATCAGCTAACAATGTCCCAACGACCCGATCATTGGTCGGATCGCTGGGACATCGTACTGTGTAATGGGGCCTTTAACCCTTATCCGGTGGGTAGATAATCATTTATGTAAACCAGAATTCACCAATAGAGTGATTAGGCTAGAGGGGTACTGATTAGTCAGTAGGCAATAGTTATTTAAAAATACCAAACTTTGAAAAACTAAACTTCAGCAGATTCAATAGCAAAAACGAGAAGACTTATGTTACTGTAGATTTTGCAGTATCCATCTCACTTAGCATGAAACAGGGGAAATATATTCCCTCCTAAATATAAGCAGCTGGATCATGGCTGAGAGGAGGAAAATGAAGAACAGCCTGAACATTTACATATGGTGCAGTCATTTGTCCATATAATTTGTATTAATTTTATCTGAGAATTGCCTGGTTCGAAATTGTCCAAACACCACTGAATAAAAATGATAACACCGGGCCGGGAAATTATTCATACATATGTTCAAATCTATTAGTTTGTTTTGTATTTTCATCTTCTAACTGCGCTAATTTTACTTTCCGATCGTAGCGGCTGCATCCTAAGCAGTAAATTATAGAGCGCGAGGCTTTACGATGGCACACACCTGCTTTATTTATCTAGACCCAAGATGAATATGGGCTTCAAATTTGCAATGGGGGAGGCTAAATGGAGAAATTAAAATACTATATCTAGCTGTAAATGAAACATTTTTTTTTGTAAGCACAAGCAAAGCAAGCTCCCCGTTATATTGGTTTATATTTGGTTTAATGTGGCGTGCTGAAATGAAATAGCTTGTCTAATCAAACACCTCTACATTTCTAGGTCCTAACTGTTAAGTGGATTTCGCGGCAGCTTCAGCTGATTCGTCTATCCGGGACCTAAAGCGCTTAGGCATATTTAGTTAGTGTTCATAACACATGAACTGTTTTTGACCCTTTTTGATGCATGGGTGGGTGGTAATTGGAAGCTGCAAATGAGTTGGTATAAGCATGGTTGTGAGTAGAACAAGGCACTGTGATGGTACACCGAGGGCAAACAGTGAGGTTAGGAACCAAATGCAAACCGCATGAAACTCTGTGTGCGCTTTTTGCTGATGCAAGCGACTTTATAAACAAGAGAAATGTTAGTTTTGTTACTTGGAGATAATCATAGGTTATTAGTCTCTGAAAGATTATTTTTTACATCAACATTCCTCATGTTTCCAAACTGAGAATTCATTTATGCTAACATCCGTATAAGGAATCCAGGAAAGACGAGAATGGAAATGGACGGTGCTCTTTGATCCGCCCAAGCTGTAATTGGAAAAGGACCACAATGAATCATAGGGTAATTTTGTCTTTTATCAATGCGTTTCAGAGCGTGTCCCTGCTCTTTCATCAGGAAAGCTCCTTCCTTCATCAGGTTACCTCCTGATGAAGGAGCGAGAACACGCTCTGAAATGCGTTAAATAAAGGCACCATTACCCTCTGATCCATTGTTGTCCTTGATTGTTCGGTGATCACACTTCAAAGTTTTGCATCCCTCTGCAAGACATCTCACAATTTTGGACTTTTCAGAGCCCGTCAAATCTCTCTTCTGACCCATTTTGCCTAAGGAAAGGCATTTGCCTAATAATTAAGCACACCTTATTTAGGGTGTTGATGTCATTACACCACACCCCTCCTCATTACAGAGATGCACATCACCTGATTTACTTAATTGGTAGTTGGCTCTCAAGCCTATACAGCTTGGAGTAGGACAACATGTATAAAAAGTATCATGTGATCAAAATACTCATTTGCCTAATAATTCTGCACATAGGGTATATGGCACCAGTCAAGCCCCTTGGAATTGTTGCTAGATCTCCCACTAAATATCCGCTAAAGTGAATAGAACTAATTTTATAAATATCAATTAGATGTCATAGGTAAGTCCATGCAGAAAAATCAACATTTAATGAGCATGGAGTTATACTCTACAGCTGGATATAACCATTGGTGTTTTTTTATGTAGGTACTGTATTATACACCACAAGTTAACTTATCACATAGTGGTAGGTCAGATATATATATATATTTTTATATTCACATTAGATTATATCCCTCTATGTAATGTGAATATAAAAATAAAGGGGTTTGTAAATGATAAGAAAAAAATGTATCTCTTCTAGAAAAATTGCCACCGTTGTCACACATCATGATTGAGTCAGGTATTGCAGCTCAGCTCCGGAAAAGTGAATAGGACTGAGCTGCAAATTTAGATATAAAGTGGGGACAGCTTGGTCTCTATGAAAAGGGAGAAAATATTCCCCTAAGTATTAAAATTCTGGAGATAGCAGTTTATCCTGGTTGCCATATTTGGAGTTGGAAAGTCACTATTTAACCTAATGAGGGACACTTGACATCCAGCCCACAATGAATTTTGCCTTATTCTAGAGCAATAATTCCCAATCTTTTTGACCTTGAAAGACACGATCAGCTTTGAGAGAGGGTTGGGAGCCAGATCTCGCTCTGAGAGAGGGTCGGAAACCACATCCAGCTCTGAGAGAGGGTTGTTAGCCACATTCAGCTCTGAGAGAGGGTTGGAAACCACATCCAGCTCTGAGAGAGGGTTGGTAGCCACATTCAGTTCTGAGAGAGGGTCGGAAGCCACATCCAGCTCTGAGAGAGGGTTGTTAGCCACATTCAGTTCTGAGAGAGTGTCTGAAACCACATCCAGCTCTGAGAGAGGGTTGCTAGCCACATTCAGCTCTGAGAGAGGGTCGGAAACCACATCCAGCTCTGAGAGAGGGTTGTTAGCCACATTCAGCTCTGAGAGAGGGTCGGAAACCACATCCAGCTCTGAGAGAGGGTTGTTAGCCACATTCAGCTCTGAGAGAGGGTCAGAAACCACATCCAGCTCTGAGAGAGGGTTGTTAGCCACATTCAGTTCTGAGAGAGGGTCAGAAACCACATTCAGCTCTGAGAGAGGGTTGTTAGCCACATTCAGTTCTGAGAGAGGGTCAGAAACCACATTCAGCTCTGAGAGAGGGTCGGAAACCACATCCAGCTCTGAGAGAGGGTTGTTAGCCACATTCAGTTCTGAGAGAGGGTCGGAAACACATTCAGCTCTGAGAGACAGTCGGAAGACACATTCAGCTATGAGAGAGGGTTGAGAATAACATTTAGCTCTGAGAGAGGGTCGGAAACCACATTCAGCTCTGAGAGAGGGTTGTAAGCCACATTCAGCTCTGAGAGAGGGTCGGAAACCACATCCAGCGCTGAGAGAGGGTTGTTAGCCACATTCAGCTCTGAGAGAGGGTCAGAAACCACATTCAGCTCTGAAAGAGGGTCGGAAACCACATCCAGCTCTGAGAGACAGTCGGAAGACACATTCAGCTATGAGAGAGGGTTGAGAATAACATTCAGCTCTGAGAAAGGGTCGCAAGCCATGTTGAGCTCCGAGAGAAGGTTGCGAGCCACGTCCAGCTCTGAGAGAGGTTTGCAAGCCACACCCAGCTCTTGCCCACTTCACAGCAATGACAGCAGAAGCTTTTCCACAGAAATCACACCGGGGAAGTAAACCAAGATCTCGTTGTTCACACTGTCACATCCAACTTCAAGCCCCTCCTCGAGATAGATAGTATCCTCCTGTCTCCAGCTTCTTATACTTAATTATCTTTAAACCCTCAAGGCCAGTACATGGGCATCCATATCTGCTCTTCTATGTGTGGCTACTCATACAATTCACCATCTGGAGACCTTTATTTTTACACCTGGTGCCAAATCGCCAAAGTGGTAGACAGCCGCGAGCCACGTATCACGAGTCCATGAGCCACATGTGGCTCCCGAGGCACAGGTTGAGGACACCTTCTCTTCATCATCATTATAGGATTTGGTTGTACTTCATGGACCGGTAACATTTTCATCCTTCCGAACTGGAAACATTTCCAATCTCTATACTTTATGACAGTGTAAGATCCGGCTTCTTTAAGCCTGTGTCTGCTTATAAATCATAAAAAGAATTAATCACACTGAAGAATAAATCTGGACAAAGTTTTCTGGGCTAAGCTGAATGCTTTTAAAGGTTAAAGAGAAGGTGAAAATGCCCACTCTAATCAGGTGCACAAGGAAGTGGAAATGCATAATTAAGCAGATGTTACATAGTGTAAATTCAATCAGGGGTCTTCGGAAGGTGAGTCCCCTAATGGGACCATGTGCTTCCAAATGTGTATTAATTAGCTGCCGAGCACCCCACAAATCACCTACATGACAGGAGGCTCAAGGTGATGCACTTTTAAGCACAAAAACATCAACTCTCCAAACAAGCGTTTATGTGTTGCTTCCATTAAGACCTTATTATGGAAAGTTATACAACATGTCGGCATTATTAATTTACAGAAATCTATATATATGGCCATAGGTTACTTTCATAGTCTTGAGTTTAGTCTGCAATGATGCTTAGCCCTGTCAGAACTAAAAAGCAGAAAACTGTATCATGCATTAAAATGAATTAGTTTTTCAAGGTTATCAGGTAGGTTAATGGGAAGAGACAGCAGAATCTTTCCTACTATACCATAACTATGGGGGAGTGGTGGATAAAAACAGATGGCTGCATTATCTAGACATGTCAATCAGTTATTTAGAAGGTCATGGGTCCACGTCAGCCAATGGCAGAATAAGAGCGTCAATGGAAAAGGCCTTGAAGTCTATCACAGCTTGGTGCAGTAACACAGATGGACTTGGTTGTGGCGCAAGCCACAATTCTCAGCAATTATAGACCAAGGTACGTAATATGGCTGTTTCAGACCTTTCTACACAGTTTAGAGATTATTGGAAAATCTGACTAAAAAATCATAAGGTTCAAGGACCTCCCTTCCTATCTACGGCCCCAATCATTATATTATTAATTTCTAGTGCTGCAGCAGATTCTGGTCTACTCTATGGACAACTTGAAAGGAAAAATCCCTGAAACAACATGTATACAATATGTGTACAACCACATTTCTGCAAATAATCTTAAAAGCACCCTACAGTGTTTTTGTATTGCATCACTGCTATGGTGTTTTAAATCTAAGTCCCCTGCCCCTAGTGTAACACTCAACTTCCACCTCCTTTATCCATTCCAGTTGCGCTGCAGTCTGTCTGTATTGAAAAGTGAGCTGCCATTAGCAACAAGATTTCAATACATTTCTATGGAAGCCTGTTTTTGGCACCCATAGAAGCGCATTGGATACTTGAGACATAGCTTCTTTCTTCCGACTAGTCAGAAGACATAGGCACAAGATGGCACCATTGGACTGGACCAGCGTTGGTAAGTGATGAAGGTGCTAGAAGGTTACTAAGCGACTGGGGGAAGGGTTCATACATCTAAAGCACCACTACAGTACTCAAAAAAAATAACAAATGCTGTAGTGGCACTTTAACAAACTTAAATATATTACTGAGCAGTCTCTAGTAGTGATAGCCAAACACACAACTGTAAAGTTTGAGGTCCATACCGAACATCTAGTGTTCGGGCAGAGACCCAAAACGCAGACTTCCCTGGTACGTCCGTGTTACAATTTGGGTTCGGTTTGGGGCAAGGGAGCCGTAAAAAAAAGAAAATATTGATTAAGCAGCATCATTATACTTACTGGCATCTAGGCGTCCTCCGCTTGTACTTCCGGGCCACTTATTAACCTCCTGGGTATTCACTGCTGAAGGGCGGAACAGCCAATCACAGGTGCTGTCACAAAGCATGGGAGTCTCTGATTTGCTGTTGGATTAATCTGTAATCAGCCCATACATTCAAGCATGGCAATCACAGACACCCATTCTCTGTGAAAGCATCTGTCATTAACTGTAGTGCCCCTCATCCATTGATTGACATCATAGCACTGTAAATATAAATAAATCATTTTAAAAAATGATGCAGTGCTTCGCTGTATTTTTGATTCTCAGTGTAGATAATGCAGACAGCTCTAAGCTTCCACCTCCATCTGCCTAACTTTACTTTGGATGGCAATGCCAATACAGGGAAGCCCATTTTTTTTTTAATTATTCAATTTTTTTTTTTTTTTGTTTTGATTGCCAGCCAAGGTAATACCCAGGCAGCTTGGGACTGGGATTGTCGGTATGGTAAGGCCAAGCATTCTGAGCCCCCCACACTACAAATTGCAGCCTGCAGCCACCCTTGAAAAAGAACATTATTTTGTAGCGTTATTTTCGGGTGCTTTACCCAGCTCTTCCAGTGGCTCTGATGGTGGAGGCTCGCAGGGTAATAAAGTGGTTAATACCAGCTTTGTATTAGCAGCTGGCACTAACCCAGATTCATAAAAAATATTTTAATTGTAATAAAACACAAAAAGATATCCCTGGCTCGATTCTTTAATAAACCTAAATAACAAAACCCTCCGACTATAATCCACTGTAATGTCCGGTCATTATGCACACTGCTGATAAAATTATTTGGGATGTGCTCGCAGTCATGTCAGAGTCGGGGGTCACCTGAGTCCAAAGCTGATGCGTCAACTGTGAACTCAGATAACCCCGATGAACTGCATCGATCCACCTGAAAACCAGCTGTAAAAGTGAGTTCTCTCGCTCACTTATGGCTGTTTATTGGATACCATGATGCAGTTCATCGTGGCTCAAGTACAAGCGGCAGATGCCGGTATGTATGATGCTTATGTTTAACCATGTTTCCCATCTTTATACAGACTCCTGCCCCCATCCCATAACTTTAAAGTCCTAGTTCGGGGTTTGGACTCAAGTTCGAGTCACGTCCGGCCCCGAACTCAAACTTTAAAAAAAAAGACCGGTAGGTCTGCCATCCCATCACTAGTCTCTAAGCTAAGGCTGTGATGGGGAAGTGTCGGTGCATGCTCATACATGTCGTCATGTAGTACTGCTAATTTGTGATTATTTGCATACAGTTCTAGTTGATTTTCCCAAGCTTCTCATAATCCACTCCTGGGTGTCTGCAACATTGACAGTGTACCAACACATATGTACCTACTTTTTGGCATAGGTTACTATATTGCATTATGCCACTCAGGGACTTGCTGGCAAATTTCAGCCTGGGTAAAAGCACACTGCAGTGGTCCATGAGCAGTGGACTTCAGGGGCAGAGTGGCCTCCCAGACCAACATGACAGATGGCCAGGTGGCCCCAAAACTGTTGCTTGACCACTGGCCTGGGGGCATCTTCCCCCCTGCCTCCTTTGCAAGCCAGCCCCTGATGCCACTCCCACAACAAATCATTTATACTATTTTTTACTGGAATTGGAAGGTCTGGAAATTGACTGTGAATAACCAGTGTGTATGACTCACCGTGGCCGGGACTCCGGTTTAGACAGGCGATGCTTCCTTCCTCCTTGTCATGGGTGGACCGCGCCTGCCGGTAGTGGGGCCCGGTGTAGTGCAGATCAAAAGGGTTTGAAGACGTCTTGTAGGAACAGATTAAAGGGGTTTAATTTATTCGTGACGCCACCTATGAGTAGTTTCGGTAATCGTTACCGACGCTGCAGAACCTCCGGGGGATGGACAGCAGCAAGATGTTACGCTCCCCACAGGCTGAGCGGTGATCCCCGGAGGCTGGAGCTGCTTAAGATGTTGTGCGGCAGCTGCGGTTACCTTGTAGTGCAGACGGACAGTTCATAAGGAATCACGGACACAGAAAGTCTCTGCAACGGGTCTTTACTGTAACCAGCAGGCAGTACATGGCATACAGTTTAAGGGTAGTAGACCGGGTGGACTCAGCAATGATAGTGTCCCTTAGAAATCTGCAGTGTTCCTCCATTCTAACTAAGTGGTTGCCAGTGTCGCCCAGGAATACCAGGTCGGGTACGGGGAGGCTGCTTCAATGCCTATCCATGATGTACGTTCTGGATGTTTTGGGGAGCCTTGGATCCCTCAGTGGGTACACCACTGGTCAGACGTCTGGAAGTTGGCTTGTGGTGGGTTGCTCCTGTGAAGCTGCTCCTCCACGCTTCTGGTTCGCGTAGCAGAGGTGAACTGCTGCCAGCTTCGGTACCAGTGAACCGGCTGTGAAGTTGTGGGCACGGGAGTCTTTTGGGAACCCGTGGTAATGATGCCCAATCCTGGTAGTTAAGGCCTCAGGTGCTGACACCCGACCGGTGACGGCCCGGGGGCTGCACGGGGTGCGGAGCCCCCGCTCCTCTCCAAGTTCTAGACTGCTCAGGTCAAGTTCTAGATCCCTTCTCCGACTGACTAGACTAAGGGTCTGTTCTCCTACACTTCCCTAACACTCCACCCACCAGGACCTAGGATTGGCCCTCTGTTCTAGGTGATGCATGCAGGGTTGGATTTCTAAGTTAACCAAATCATTGCTAGGTCAGAGAAAATTGCGGCTGCATTTATGGCTGCAATACCCTCTTGTGACGCACTCGTTGCGGGGCGCCACATGTACACAGTCTTCCACCATCACAAAATATCAAGTTGGCTATATGCACAAAAGTAGTGCCATCTGACAAGAGCCACACTGGTAGGGAAGAATGTGATAGCCCTTTTTAGAGATAAATGAACCTGTTGCAATGCAAATTTGTTTAACATTTTTCAAACAGCTTAGATATCCCTGAATTCAATTTTTTTTGTTTCTTTCATTGCGTAAACTTAGCAAAATCTAAGCTGGCTGGTGTCCACGTTAGAGTAATACAGAGGTGAGTAAAAACAAGGCTCACCTCATTGCACACCGGCTTAGCTGCCAAAGCCCACTATCCTCTGCTCTGTGCATCCTCTTTTGCTTTTCTGTCATTTTCACAGGCTTCCAGCACACAACAGACTTTAAAGTCATGATGTGCGTCACCTGAGGAGTTAACAGCAATCATATCATGATGTACAATGGGTGCTGGAAATCCCCCAGTTTATACCTTCTTAAATGCTGTTATCTTGATTTACAGAGGCATTAAGAGTTCAACTGCTAGATCCAATTACAACAACACTGATGCATTATGGAGTCGACTTAGCCACTCTACTTGATCCAAATGAGAACATGCCCAAGGCAGTAGTCATTGGCAAAAGCTGGTTTTCTGGCACCAGGCATGCTACAGAAAATTGAGTTGACTCAGTAGTGCTGTGCTGCATTGCTACATTGCTGCATTGGTACCTCTGGGTCTGGGGTTTCCATATTGTGCGGTACCATTTCTCTTTATACCCACAATAAAGAAAACTGCCTATGTCTTAAAAATGTCTCTTTTGTGATCGAAGTAATTCACACGCATGGAAAAACAAGTTATACAGACTCCATTTTCCTCTTTACAGTTAACCAGCTCTTTTAGGAGAGGTTACAGACAAGATTTTATTTTCTTTAAACAGAAACTTACAAATAGGTAAGGAAAGGCTGTTTCATCTGCATCCTGCTGATATATACCCACATGGGTCTAAGTGTTTTGGTGTGACCATAATACGCTGGAACTGCTTTTTTACACAGCTTGCCTGGCTGAGTTCCCGTTGACTCATGCCACCTCTCAAGAGCTATATCTACACTCCAAGTCTGGTCTGTTTTTTACCTTCTTTACTTGTCTTGTCACTCTTGCTGCCACTATGCAATGCTTCCTGGACAGGAACAACATCTTCCTAAATGTCCCCTACTCCTCCCACTGTGGCCTGGTTTTGCAGTTAACTTTGCCAAAACTATCCCTGTTAAAGCTGTTAAGAAACCTAAACGCTCACTAAGAATTCTACAGGAGTGAACAAGAAAAGCAACTTGGGTCCGTTCACAGTAGTGGAGCCAAAATGGGATTGCAATAGTTTCAAAAACTTAGCAATGAAACAACATATTACATATTTCCAATAGAACCATTGACATCTTCATGAGGGTGTGGAGGCACGGAGGTCAGCGGGTGCTCTCATCCACTGGTCCAGCTGCCATTAGAAAGACTGCATGGACCAAGGGTCATCCCACT
The DNA here is from genome assembly GCA_033576535.1 of Allobates femoralis. Lineage (NCBI taxonomy): Eukaryota > Metazoa > Chordata > Amphibia > Anura > Aromobatidae > Allobates > Allobates femoralis. The sequence goes on from JARQOC010000003.1 coordinate 819,937,931, forward strand.
GAATGCCCAAACTCCTTAATCATGGGCAAAACACTACTCTGGCAACAAAGGGAGGGGGAAACACAAAATGGTAAGACTTTATTGGATCCCCAACACTCAAAGGCATATAACACATACTCAGCAAGAACACACAATGGAACAAAGAACAGAGTCTCAATCTTGTGCTCGCTCACCAGGGATTAGACTATTCATGACTTTGGGGCTTCTACGGCCAACTACCCCAATCCAGCAACACCCTGCTTTTGGCAGACACCCACCAAGAAAGAAATAGCGGCAAGCTTAGGAAGCTGAATGAGCACAGCACAAGACTGTAGCCAGATGACCGAATTGTGCAACCCTAGATTCCTTCAGTACTCTCTGATCTTCCAGCTGAATCCTAGAATTCTAGGTTGAACACCTGCAGATTATAATCATGTTTTGGTGCTCCTCTAGTCGTAATCAAAGCTCCTAGACAAAAATCATGAATATGCGATGCGATCCTCTTGCCACTCTTGCAGGTGAGGCCACATAGTACAACTGGGGACTGAAACAGCCCTTTTTATATCTCAAGCCATCATCTCATGGTATATTGTGGTTCTACAGAATTTGTGGGATAAGGCTGTTCTCTTCTTGGTTGGCATTTCAATTCTACTGCAAAATTCTCCTCTGAGTGATGAAGACAGAGGGGGTGAGGTAAATTTACATTCAATTATGAATCCACAAACTGAGACAATGCAGGATCCAGGCAGTTTGCAAAGAAGCAATGACTTAACAAACATGAATTAACAAACAAAAGCCCAATACATTGGGCCAAATTAAGAACATCAAGCAATGACATGCATCGAAAAAGGCTGTGTGGTCACAGGGGGTATAAATCCAAAGGTCCACCCTCTTACACATACATGAAGTATATAACATCTGCTGTCCATGTACATTTGATGTTGCCAAGCGTTTAAGGAATGGAAACGGACTATACAAATTGGATACATTATTATGAAATGATATAAAAAGGGTTCAAAAATACCTACAAATAAGTAAATATGTTCCGAACAGACTATTGCAATATCATTTTATTTCAAAGCAGGTCATCTTGCACTACAAATATTAGGATATGTTAAGAGTTAAGAGGAAAGATAAGAAAGGGCACATCTTTACAATGGGTCCCAGCTTTTAAACTTTTCATAATCGTGGTAGATCCGGCAGATTTCGCCGCATCTCGCGCATAATGGCCGACTTGCAGCACGAATCTGGCAAGCCCCATTCATTCTCTATGGAACTTGCGGTCAGATGTGGCAAGTGCACTTTTGCCGAATCCGGCACTTGCTGCCATGCAAAAAAAACGCACTTTCTGCACCTGAGTGCAAGTCCCATAGACAATAAATGGAGCTTCCTGGATTCGTGCCGCAAGTTGGCTGTTACGCAGCAGATGCGGCAAAATCTGCCAGATTTGCCATGATTATGAAAAAACGCTCATGTAAAAGGTCCCTAACTCATAACATTGAATTATTTTTTTGCACTGGATTTTATATTTGTTTTTCTCAAACAAGCTTAATCTCTTAATGGAAAATTACCTATATGTAGGTGGGGGATGCAATGCCTTTGCGCATTCCTTCATACATAAAGTATGCATGATTTATTTAAACTGTTACCATATGAGAATGAATGGTGGCAATTCACTGAAAAGTGCTGTACAAGACACCGTAGACATGCAGTTAGCCAGCAAGGGACAAATCCACTTTGAACCCGCCCAGAAATTGCTGTGATTAATCTGTCAATACAGATAGTCTAATCAAAGATAGAGAAGCTGGTTTAGTTTGCTTATCCCTCCCCCTAACTTTTTCAGAGACTGGTGCCTGCTGTCAGCTAGAGTATGACTAATGTCAAATGCCCTGACACCTAGCTGCAAAGACTAATGCAATAAATGATGCAGTCAATAGCAACAGTGTAATCTAGAGGTCTTAAAGAGGGTTTGTGCTCCCTCTCTTTCCCCTATGGTACCCAATACAATAACCACAAGGTCCCAGTGGTTACCATGATGACACCAGGCCAAGTAAGGTCTGTCAGCTAGGTATGTGTTATGCTCACAGGAGGGGAGCGTTGGGAAGTGGACTCAGTGGATGGACTAATGGAAGAGACTGACTCCGGTACAGTCTAGGATATAGGCAGATACAGCCAGGGTAGCCATGGAAGACACACTGGTATGGGCAGGTACAGCTGAAGTGGCCATGGCGGACAGGATGGCAAGCACAGCTACAGGTGAAGGAAGGCAGGGCATGGATAAACAGGTAGCAAACACAGGTACAGGACAACTAGCAAGATAGACAATGATTAACTAACTGAAAGTGTTGATCTAGCACCTCCCAGAATGGGAGAAGGCCTTATATATTCTCCGCTATATGCTGTGGGGCACTTCAGAGTAAGAGCACGCTAGCTCTTTAATAGCAGGGCAGGAGTGTCACTCTAAGCGCACTCCTGGGTGACCTGAGCAACATGCATAGCAAGAGGCAGCAGAAAAGTACATGGGTGGTCGAGAAGAGAGTGGCAGGCGCGTGGAAGAGCTGCAGCGATGTTTAATCCCTTCTGCACGGCCATTGTCATTACAGTAGGCCTGTTAGACTCTGCTATAAGCATGGTCTAACAAACAGATGTGATGCAATGCAATAAAGATGTACCTCAATGTATCAGAACAGAAATCAAAGTGAAAAATACTTAAGTCCCGCAGTGTGACTAAATAAAAAACTTAAAAAATAAAATAAGATTTTTAAAAATGTAAAAAAAGACGAAAGATGTCTGGAGTGACCATATAAATATATACCTGGTGGGTCATTCCATGTCAAGTGATCCAAAAATGAATATTTTTTTTCCCTGATGTCCTCAGATTTTTTAAATTTATTTCTATATGAAGAACAACTTTAGTTAATTACAAAAAAAAAGTTTTGAATTTTTTTCTTTATCAGTTAATTTTTTACAGATTTTTAAAATTTTAAAAAAGTGCGAATTTTGGCCTGGTATGACTTTACATTTTCTATCATATCTCGGGCTAGAAATAAGATAGAGAAACAAAATAAACACCGTTCTACTCATAACTGTGCAGGCTTTCACCAGATATGTCACAAGAGGATCTTTGCTAATATTTTACCCATGTGATCGCAAGCGCAAAACTTTAAAACGCATTTCCAAAAAATCTTTAAATATTTCAAAAACTGCCCATGTGTTTGCTATGCTCTTAGCCACATCTGTACCACATTTCAAGTTGGGATCGCGATGGAATCATATTTTAAAATATTTTAATATTAATAGCGTCAATGGGTCATTCTATATCAAGTGATCTAAATATGAATATTTTTTTTTACCTGACGTCTTTATATTTTTTTAATTCTTTTTCTTTATGAAGTGCAACTTTAGTTAATTACAAATTAAAAGTTTAGAATTTTTTTCTTCATCAGTTAATTTTTTACAGATTTTTAAAGTTTAAAAAAAGGGTGAATTTTGGCCAGGTATGACTTTACATTTGTTTTATCTCAGGCTAGAAATAAGATAATGAAGTGGGAGAGGCATCATTTTACTCAGAACGGTAACAGCTTTCATTTGATATGTTACAAGACTATGTCTCTTTATATCAAATTCAAACTATTGACGGGCAATTGTGAAAAAATGACTGATTGTGTTCTTGGATATATTTGTGCAGAGATTCAACTTGGGACCTGTCAAATTTATATATTTTTTATTTTATGGTTGTATGAGTTATCACAACTTATTGAATAAAACATTTATATGCAACAAAAAAGAAACACAAAAAACAAATCCCATAAGTGCCAGGATAAATACATCTTAATCATCAGAACACAACGCTCAGCATTTTCAACTTGAATGTATTGAACAAACCACAAGAAGAAAGGTGATCATATCCTCAAGTTTGATTAAACAAGGTTAAAAGAACCAAAAATGTTAACCCCTATTTATACATATAAATTTGTTTTCTATTCTATCACTAAACATGTGATTTATGAAGTGTTTAATAAGAATAGTACAGTAGTTAAATCATCGTTCTATAAATTATGAACTAATCAAACAATTAATAGTATGTTTTTAAAGTGGCATTTTATCAATTTGTCCCTTTTAGTGGATGAAATGTAATCTTGTCCATAAACGCTTAATAGCAATCGCCATTTCCTTGTGTGTCAAAGAGTATGTCCGGCCTGTCACGGTGTTAGGCTCCGCCTGAGTTAATATCTGATTTTTGTGCACTTTTAAAATGGCTTTCTTGGATACACAAAGGATGGCGCTGGACCAGAAGGATGCAATAAAGTCAATTCTACTTCTTCATTTTCACAATCTTTGGAGAGTACAGTAGCCAGCCACCAGCGCCAATCATATTCATATTTTTTCAAAAGGATTGCAACAGTGTCTATGATAAAATGCTGTTTCTTGAGAAGTAGCAGCCATTGCTGTGTGGGAAAAATACAGTTAATATTAAGTAAGGAAGATAGGTAATAAAAATAAAGATTTACAGTACACTTGAGATAGAACTGTATTACTATAAAGTGAGTTTTAGGGCTAGCGCGCACAGTTTTTTCTGTCTGCAGATACACGCTGCAGTTTTGGCAGCTTGTTTTTCTACCAAGTTTTTACCACATATGCGTTAGTTTTTTTAATCGCTAGTGAAAAAAATGGCAGCTTTTTTTATATAAATGATAAATGCTGCGTTTATTGCAGCGATTAAAAAGTAGTTCAAGCAGTGATTTACTCACTCTTGAGTGTTTCCAAAAACACTGCATGTGGTGAACCCCATAGAAATCAATGGGGCTGTTTTTCTGAATGAAGATCCCTAAGAATAGCACTGTGTGTATTGGCCCTTAATAATAAAAGCATTAAACTATTAATATATTTACTCACCCATATTTTAGTACACAGCCTTGATGGCTTTGTACAGACTATTGTTTGTTCAGGAGTGAAGATGTCCAGACATGTCAGGACATGAAAGGTCTGAACGAGCTGTCTTACTTCCTGAATGCAGTGGGTAGACACTTAACATGATTGACAGAGCTGCTGGCCTATCATCTGCTCTGCATTCACTGTCTATCCCTGTGCTTTCTCAGGTTGAGCCCTAACAAAGCTTTTTCCTATATGTCCTCTCCTGCTTCTAAGCTGTAACATATCAAAATAATACAGTAATGTCTAAAAATAATGGATTTGATAAATATAGACCCCACGCTTTTAGACCACAGGTTGAACAGATCTGAATTCAAGATTTTTGAATTGACACTATAATGGGATCATATTTTAAAATATGATCCCATCGCGATCCCAACTTAAAATTTGTTACAGATGTGGCTAAGAGCAAAGCAGACACATGGGCAGTTTTTGAAATATTTAAAGCGCGCCGATGTTTTGGAAATGCGTTTTAAAATTTTGCGCTTGCAATCACATGGGTAAAATATTAACAAAGATCCTCTTGTGACATATCTGGTGAAAGCCTGTATAGTTCTGAGTAGAATGGTGTTTATTTTGTCTCTCTATCTTATTCCTAGCCTTAGTTATGAGGAGAAACGTAAAGGCAGGCAACAGCGAAATTCACACTTTTTCCGAACTTTGAAAATCATTTTTTAAAAAATTTTTCTCTTCACATTTTGCATTGTCTGACATGCTATTATCAAATAACAAAATCTCAAAAGAATTAAAAATATAGAGGTAATAAATCATTGGTTCACTTGACATGGAATGACCCTGGTACATTATTTTTTTTAAAAATCATAAAAAATGAATGCAAATTAGCAAAGAATGTAGGTGTTTAGACAAACTGATACAAAAAAATACAATAAGTCATTAAAAAGTTTTACAAAATGTGTCATTCTGTCATCTTGTCTCATGAAAAACAAGCCCTCACACAGTTCCTCCACCATAAAAATGAAAAAAACATAGAGCTCTCGGAATATAGCAATGCTAAAATAATATATTTTATATAAAAAATTAGCTTTTAGTATCCAAAATGAACAAAACATAAAAAACCTATATACTCGTAATTCTGGTATTGCTGTAATCATGCTGACCTAATAAACAAAATTGTCTCATCACTTTTACTGCAAAGTAAATGGCTTACAAGTAAATAAGTGAATAGAAGAAATTTGTAATTTGATGCTTTTTATTCATTCGGCATTAAAATAATCTGAATAAAAAATGTTATGTAGCCAAAAAATGATGCCAATAAAAACTTCCACTTATTCCAAAATTAAGAATCCCCCAATCAGGTCTGTCATCTTATGATGTAAAAATAATGGGTTTCTACATTAAGATGGGTTCAGATGCACATATTTCCAAGTCTGTATGTAGATATCATGGCCTGGACTGACTGCAGATCTCCAGACCCGAACTTATAGCATCATTAGATGGATGCTCAATGCTATTGCATTGGAAGAGTGGTTACAGGGTTCTGTGGGGCTGGTGGCAGCGCCCATCTCCCCTACCATGTGCTCTCCCCCCGTCCGCTCTCTCTCCCCTGTGCTGTCTTCCTCTCTCTCCCTTGACCTGTTTCCCTCCTGAAGCACAAAAAACAGTTTATTGCAAAAAATGTATGCTAAGCTGCTCTACATGTCCACGGTAACCCTTGTCAGAGCAGTCCCTATCTGATGTATTCAAAAAACCTGACTATGTATTAGTACCTACATGAGCAGGGTCCAGACAGGTCCAAGGTCTGACATGGACTGAATGCAGAAAACAGCTTTTTTTGTGCAGAGCTCATGGGGGAAGGGCAGGAGGTTCCCCTGTCTTGCAAAGCCAAGAAACAAAACAGACAAAAAACTAACTCAAGTGTTACCGTGAAGAGGTAGAGCAGCTTAGCATACATTTTTCGCAAAAAAAGTAACAACAAAATACCCTGTTTTTATTACTTTTTTAGCAGCACTTGCTTTTTACTGTTTTTCTGTACAACAGAGTATTTTTTCACGTATGTTTGACTATGTTTTTTGTGCTTCAGTCTTTTGGTGGTGTGAATGCTGCACTACAGACACGTTCACTGTGTGCATGACTCATGAGTTACCGTATATACTCGTGTATAAGCCGACCCGTGTATAAGCCGACCCCCCTACTTTTGCCCCCAAAACTTGGGAAAATTTATTGACTCGTGTATAAGCCGAGGGTGGACCCCAGCACAGGTATACAGCCCCCAGCAGTGTGGTATACAGCAGCCTCCCCAGTGGTATATACAGGCCCCAGCAGTGTTACAGCAGCAGCCCCAGTGGTATATACAGCAGCAGCCCCAGTGGTAGTATACAGCAGCCCCAGAGGTATATACAGCAGCCCCAGTGGTAGTATACAGCAGCAGCCCCAGTGGTAGTATACAGCAGCAGCCCCAGTGGTAGTATACAGCAGCAGCCCCAGTGGTAGTATACACGCAGCCCCAGTAGTATATACAGCCCCAGTGGTAGTATATAGCCCCAGTGGTAGTATATATACAGCCCCAGTGGTAGTATATAGCCCCAGTGGTAGTATATAGCCCCAGTGGTAGTATATAGCCCCAGTAGTAGTATACAGCCCCAGTGGTAGTATATAGCCCCAGTGGTAGTATATATACAGCCCCAGTGGTAGTATACAGCCCCAGTGGTAGTATATAGCCCCAGTGGTAGTATACAGCCCCAGTGGTATATATAGCCCCAGTGGTAGTATACATACAGCCCCAGTGGTAGTATATAGCCCCAGTGGTAGTATATAGCCCCAGTAGTAGTATACAGCCCCAGTGGTAGTATATAGCCCCAGTGGTAGTATACATACAGCCCCAGTGGTAGTATATAGCCCCAATGGTAGTATATAGCCCCAGTAGTAGTATACAGCCCCAGTGGTAGTATATAGCCCCAGTGGTAGTATATAGCCCCAGTGGTAGTATACATACAGCCCCAGTGGTAGTATATAGCCCCAGTGGTAGTATATAGCCCCAGTGGTAGTATACAGCCCCAGTGGTAGTATATAGCCCCAGTGGTAGTATACATACAGCCCCAGTGGTAGTATATAGCCCCAGTGGTAGTATATAGCCCCAGTAGTAGTATACAGCCCCAGTGGTAGTATATAGCCCCAGTGGTAGTATACATACAGCCCCAGTGGTAGTATATAGCCCCAATGGTAGTATATAGCCCCAGTAGTAGTATACAGCCCCAGTGGTAGTATATAGCCCCAGTGGTAGTATATATACAGCCCCAGTGGTAGTATATAGCCCCAGTGGTAGTATATAGCCCCAGTAGTAGTATACAGCCCCAGTGGTAGTATATAGCCCCAGTGGTAGTATATATACAGCCCCAGTGGTAGTATATAGCCCCAGTGGTAGTATATAGCCCCAGTGGTAGTATATAGCCCCAGTGGTAGTATACAGGGCCCCAGCAGGGCCCCCCTCATAATTTGGCGCCCCCACCTCAGTTTCTGGGCCCCCCCGCATGCAGCGCTGCACATATACATTACGTGTCTAGCAGCTGTTACCCTCCGGTGGCAGATCGCGGCTCCCGGCTCCGGGCTCCATCTTCCTCGCTGTCTTCCTGCTTTGTGACCGGCGCGATGACGTCATCGCGCCGGTCACATGACAACCAGGAAGACAGAGAGGAAGATGGAGCCCGGAGCCGGGAGCCGCGATCTGCCACCGGAGGGTAACAGCTGCTAGACACGTAATGTATATGTGCAGCGCTGCATGCGGGGGGGCCCAGAAACTGAGGTGGGGGCGCCAAACTTTGAGGGGGGCCGTATGACTCGCGTATAAGCCGAGGGGGGGACTTTTCAGCCCAATTTTTGGGCTGAAAAACTCGGCTTATACGCGAGTATATACGGTAGTTTTTTGTCTGTTTTGTTTCTTGCCTTTGCAAGACAGGGGGACCTCTCAAACTTCCCCATGAGCCCTGCACACAAAAAGGTGTTTTTTGCATTCAGTCAATGTCAGACCTTGGACCTGTCTGGACCCTGCTCATGTAGGTACTAATACACATGGTCAGGTTTTTTGAATACATCAGATAGGGACTGCTCTGACAAGGGTTACCGTGCAGAGGTAGAGCAGCTTAGCATACATTTTTTGCAAAAAAAGTAACAACAAAATACCCTGTTTTTACTACTTTTTTAGCAGCACTTGCTTTTTACTGTTTTTCTTTACAACAGAGTACTTTTTCACGTTTGTTTGACTATGTTTTTTGTGCTTCAGTCTTTTGGTGGTGTGAACGCTGTCCTACAGACACATTCACTGTGTGCATGACTCATGAGTTAGTTTTTTTTCTCCCCCCTGTTGCTGTCTCTCTTTCTAATGCACTCTCCCTCCTGTGTGCTGACTTCTCCCCTTATGTGCTCTCCTATGAGGTAGCAGTGGCCTTGTTCACACATATCAGTTTTTTTTGGCTTTTACAGCGTTTTTTTGCAGTAAAAAAAAAACGCACATACGTTAACACATGGTGCATTTAAGTGTAGCTGCGCTTTTTCACTACACTTGCATTTTTTTTACCCATTCCAAAAAACGCTGCATGCAGCGTTTTTTGGGTGCTGTAAAAAACATGCAGGGGTTGTTTAAAAAACGCATGTGTTTTTTTAACATGGGGCCCTAAGGGAAACGCATGCGTTAATGCAGGGCACATATAGGCCAAATCCATTCAGAACCTCAGGGGACACTATTTGCCACCCATAAAAAAAACTGAACAGGTTTTCCAAGTGCTAGAAAAACGCACTGGTGTGTGTGAACAAGGCCGGTGGTGGCGGCCGGCTGCGTCACCACTTGCAGTACTGTGCAATGTGCCAGTACCGCCATTGGTTGCCATATTTGTACAACCATCACTTGGGTGTGCAAATTGGCTGAAGCCACTAAGCGCATGATAGGAGTATAACCTAATTCCGGAGGTGACAGATGGGACTGCACGGTTATGTAAGTAGATAGACACATACGAAGCTGTAAGTTTGGGTAATTGGATGTCCATGGATTGTGAATCACAGACTATGAAGTACGCCCATCAGAATCCAGTCTTACTTGTTAGCTCAAAGGTTCAAGAAAAGTGACACGGCATCCAAAAACCAATACAAAGAAATTTGAGCTCCCAAATTCAATTGACCCCTCTCCTCACAGTGTGTCTCATCTGCAGTTAGCTACCACACGTATGGCATTTCTGCGGTGTGAACAACCTACTTTATTTATGGGATACATATTTTCAGAAGCACAAGCTGGACACAATATCTGGGGCACTATGCTGGCAATTTTTAGGTTCATTTTCAAATACTCTTTGTGAGAATGAAACATTGAGGGTAAAGTAACATTGTGGTGTGTTGCTCTGCTAGTGAACAAGTTTCAGGAATCAAATGTATGAGGATCAATTGCAGTTTATTCTAGATGCATTTCCAGGTCAATCAGCCTCTTCCTCAGGACATTCATAATAATCAGTTTTATGATTGTGGTTCTCCTATGGACGAGGTGAGTTTGACCTGGAAAAAGGTTGAGAACAAACTGCAATGGATTCTGGTACATGTGTAATCTGGAATTTTTCACTGTCAGCGCAGCAAATCCACATTCTTCTTTTAAAGAATATCCATGTTGTTTTTTCCAACCAGAGGAGCAGCAGAAGCTGGAGTATTGTTCATAAGTGCTACAAGTGCATCACATGGTACAGTGCCTTGTGAAAGTATTTGGCCCCCTTGAATTTTCAACCTTTTGCCACATTTCAGGCTTCAAACATAAAGATATATGTTCTAATTTTTTTGTGAAGAATCAACAACAAGTGGGACACAATCGTGAAGTGTAACGAAATTTATTGGATATTTTAAACTTTTTTAACAAATAAAAAATACTGAAAAGTGGGGCGTGCAATATTATTCAGCCCCTTTACTTTCAGTGCAGAAAACTCACTCCAGAAGTTCAGTGAGGATCTCTGAATAATCCAATCTTGTCCTAAATGACTGGTAATGATAAATAGAATCCCCCTGTAACCTCCAACTAGTCATCATCTACCGCCCCCCTCGATCCATCCCCACCTTCCTCGACCATTTCACCACCTGGCTACTTCATTTCCTCTCTACTGACATCCCCACCATCATTATGGGCGATTTCAATATCCATATTGACACTGCCCACCAAACCGCCTCTCAAGTTCTTTCCCTGACCTCCTCCTTCGGGCTCTCTCAATGGTCCTCCTCTGCCACCCACAAAGATGGCGACACGCTGGATCTCATCTTTACCCGTCTTTGTTCCTTTACTAACCTCAGAAACTCAACCCTCCCCCTGTCTGACCACAATCTGCTGACCTTCTCTTCCTTCACCTCCTCTACTACACCACCTCCTCTCCGCAAACTTGATCATCCCCGCAGAAACCTAAAACACATTGATTCACACTCAGTCTCAGAATCCCTTCTCCCTCTCTGTAACATAACATCTATACGTGACACAGACACTGCCACCACCCTCTACAACACCACATTAACCAAGGCCCTCGACCTAGCCGCCCCCCCTCACTTACCACGCTCCTTGCACTAACAGGCAACCCTGGCACACCACCCTCACTAAAGACCAGAGACGGGCATCCAGGGTCGCCGAGAGGCGATGGGAAAAATCACGTTCCACTGAGCACTTTGCACTGTTCAAACAATCCCTCATCGCCTTTAAGACTGCACTTGCTACTGCCAAACAAACCTTCTTCTTATCCCTAATAACCTCCCTGTCCCGCAATCCTAAACAACTTTTCAAAACCTTCAATTCCTTACTCCGCCCGCCTGCTCCCCTTCCCTCTGCCCTTATCTCTGCAGAAGACTTTGCCTCCTTCTTCAAAGAAAAGATTGACAGAATCAGAGACAGCTTTGATCCACTGTCCCCACAACCTGCCCTTTCACCTATACTGCCCTCTCCTTCTATCAACGGCTTCCCCCCCATAACTGAAGACCATCTCTCCTCCCTCCTGTAAAAAATCGCACCTCACTACCAGCGCCCAAAACCCGCTCCCATCCCACCTCATTCCCAACCTCACTTCCGTTATCATCCCAGCCCTGACTCATCTTTTCAACCTATCACTTACCACTGGCACCTTCCCCTCAGCCTTCAAACACGCCTTCATCACATCCATCCGCAAAAAAACCTCCCTCGACCCCACAATTGTCTCCAACTACCGCCCTATATTCCTCCTCCCTTTCTCCTCTAAACTACTTAAACAGCATGCCAACTCTGAGCTGTCCTCTCACCTCTCCTCCTGCTCCCTCTTTGACCACCTCCAATCTGGCTTCCGACCCCTCCACTCCACTGAAACATCCCTGACCAAAATCAACGACCTACTGACTGCCAAAAGCAAGCGACACTACTCTGTTCTCCTCCTCCTCGACCTGTCCGCCGCCTTCGACACTGTTGACCACTCCCTTCTACTTCAGATCCTGGAATCTCTTGGCATCACAGACCTTGCCCTCTCTTGGATCTCCTCATACTTAACGGACCTTCAGTGTCACCCACTCCCACACATCCTCCTCGCCCTACCCCCTATCTGTCGGGGTCCCCCAGGGCTCAGTTCTTGGACCGTTACTGTTCTCAATCTACAGTCATGGCCAAAAGTTTTGAGAATGATACAAATATTAATTTTTACAAAGTCTACTACTTCAGTTTTTCTAATGGCAATTTGCATATACTCCAGAATGTCATAAAGAGTGATCAGCTTAACAGCAATTACTTGCAAAGTCAATATTTGCCTAGAAAATGAACTTTAACCCCCAAAACACATTTCAACATCATTGCAGTCCTGCCTTAAAAGGAGCAGCTAACATTGCTTTAGTGATTGTTCCATTAACACAGGTGTGGGTGTTGATGAGGACAGGGCTGGCGATCAATCAGTCATGATTAAGTAAGAATGACACCACTGGACACTTTAAAAAGAGGCTGGTGCTTGGTATTATTGTTTCTCTTCAGTTAATCATGGTTATCTCTAAAGAAACACGTGCAGCCATCATTGCACTGCACAAAAATGGCCTGACAGGGAAGAGTATCGCAGCTAGAAAGATTGCACCTCAGTCAACAATCTATCGCATCATCAAGAACTTCAAGGAGAGAGCTTCCATTGTTGTCAAAAAGGCTCCAGGGCACCCAGAAAAGACCAGCAAGCGCCAGGACCATATCTTAAAACTGTTTCAGCTGCGGGATCGGACTACCAGCAGTGCTGAGCTTGCTCAGGAATGGCAGCAGGCTGGTGTGAGTGCTTCTGCATGCACTGTGAGGCGGAGACTCTTTGAGCAAGGCCTGGTTTCAAGGAGGGCAGCAAAGAAGCCTCTTCTCTCCAGAAAAAACATCAGGGACCGACTGATATTCTGCAAAAGGTACAGGGAGTGGACTGCTGAGGACTGGGGTAAAGTCATTTTCTCTGATGAATCCCCTTTTCGATTGTTTGGGACATCTGGAAAACAGCTTATTCAGAGAAGAAGAGGTGAGCGCTACCACCAGTCTTGTCTCATGCCAACTGTAAAGCATCCTGAAACCATTCATGTGTGCGGTTGCTTCGCAGCCAAGGGAATCAGCTCACTCACAGTCTTGCCTAAAAACACAGCCATGAATAAAGAATGGTACCAGAATGTCCTCCAAGAGCAACTTCTCCCAACCGTCCAAGAGCAGTTTGGCGCCCAACAATGCCTTTTCCAGCATGATGGAGCACCTTGCCATAAAGCAAAGGTGATAACTAAATGGCTCAGGGAACAAAACATAGAGATATTGGGTCCATGGCCTGGAAACTCCCCAGATCTTAATCCCATTGAGAACTTGTGGTCAATCATCAAGAGACAGGTGGACAAACACAAACCAACAAATTCTGCCAAAATGCAAGCATTGATTATGCAAAAATGGACGGCTATCAGTCAGGATTTGCTGAAGTAGAAGGGTCAACACTGCAAATATTGACTTGCTGCATTAACTCATTCTAACTGTCAATATAACCTTTTTCTGTATGTGATATAAACATCAGACAAACACAAATAAAAACCAGAGGGCAGCAGATCATGTGAAAATATAATTTTGGTGTCATTCTCAAAACTTTTGGCCATGACTGTACACTCTCGGCCTAGGGCAACTCATTGAGTCCCATGGCCTCCAGTACCACCTCTACGCCGACGACACCCAAATCTACCTGTCTGGTCCTGACATCGCCTCCCTTCTATCCAAAATTCCACACTGCCTGTCCGCCATCTCATCCTTCTTCTCTGCTCGCTTCCTTAAGCTGACCATGGACAAAACCGAGTTCATAGTCTTCCCCCTAAGACACTCCCCCTCACTACCTGACCTATCCATTGTTGTCAATGACTGCTCTCTCTCCCCAGTCCACCACGCCAAGTGCCTCAGGGTTATACTTGACACTTCCCTCTCCTTCAAGCCCCACATCCAGGCCCTCGCCACCTCCTGCCAACTCCAGCTCAAAAACATCTATAGGATCCGCACTTTCCTTGACCACGACACTGATAAAACCCTTATTCACGCTCTCATCATCTCCCACCTTGACTACTGCAACCTCCTGCTTACCGGCCTCCCCAATACCTCCCTTGCACCTCTCCAATCTATCCTGAACTCTGCTGCCCGTCTAATCCATCTGTCCCCCCGCTACTCCCCTGTCTCCCCCCTCTGCCAAGCCCTTCACTGGCTCCTCACTTCGCAGAGATCCTGGTTTAAAACATTAACCATGACATACAAAGCCATTCACAAATTGTTTCCTCCATACATCTCTGGCATGGTCTCCCGATACCTACTCTCATGCAACCTTCGATCCTCCCAAGAGCTCCTCCTCTACTCCCCCCTCATCTCATCTTCGCACAACCGCATACAGGATTTCTTCCGTGCTTCAACCATACTCTGGAACTCACTGCCCCAACACATCAGACATTCTCCTACCCTGGAAACCTTCAAAAGAAGCCTGAAGACCCACCTGTTACGCCAAGCCTACCACCTGCAATAAGACCTGGTCCACCACACCGCCTCACGACTGGAACTTCCACCTCCCACTGTATCCCCACCCGCCCCTCGTAGACTGTGAGCCCTCGCGGACAAGATTTCTCCCCTCTTGTATCTGTACGACCGAATTGTCCACATTTATTGTTACTTGTATTGTTACTATGTTACTTGTCCTAGTCTGCCCCTTTTAGCATTTGAAGCACCATGGAATATAATGGCGCAATATATATAAATAATAATAATAATAATAACCTGTGTGTAATCAAGTCTCTGTATAAATGCACCTGCTCTGTGATAGTCTCAGGGTTCTGTTTCAAGTGCATAGAGCATCATGAAGACCAAGGAACAGACCAGGCAGGTCCGAGATACTGTTGTGGCGAAGTTTAAAGCTGGATTTGGATACAAAAAGATTTTCCAAGTTTAAACCCTTTCAGGACCCAGCCTATTTTGACCCTAAAGACCTTGCCATTTTCTGCAATTCTGACCAATGTCCCTTTATGAGGTAATAACTCGGGAACACTTCAACGGATCATAGCAAATTTGAGATAGTTTTTTCGTGACATATTGGGCTTCAGGGTAGCAGTAAATTTATGTCGATAATTTATGCGTTTATTTATGAAAAAATAAAAAATCTTGTGAAAATTTTGAAGATTTCGCTATTTTCAAATTTTGAATTTTTATTCTGGTAAACCAGAGAGTTATGTGACACAAAATATTTAATAAATAACATTTCCCACATGTCTACTTCACATCAGTTTAATTTTGGTAAAAAAAACTTTTTTTTCCTATGAAGTTATAAGGTTTCAAAGTTCAACAGCAATTTCCCATTTTTCAAGCAAAATTTACAAAGCCACATTTTTAGTGACCACATCACATTTGATGTTCCTTTGAGGGGCCAATGTGACAGAAAACACCCAAGAGTGACACGATTCTAAAAATTGCACCCCTCAAGCTACTCAACACAACATTCAAGTTTCAACATTTGTGAAGCACCTGGGGGTTTAAAGTGCTCACTATGCATCTAGATAAGTACCTTGAGGGGTCTAGTTTCCAAAATGAAGCCACTTGTGGGGGATCTCCAAAGTTTAGGCACACAGGGGTTCTCCATATGCGACATGGTGTCCGCTAACACTTGGAGCTAGTTTTCCATTCAAATTGTTAGCGGACACCATGTCACGTATGGAGAGCCCCTATGTGTCTAAACATTGAAGCTCCCCCACAAGTGACCCAATTTTGGAAACCAGACCCCCCAACGTACTTATCTAGATGCATAATGTGCACTTTGAACCACCAGGTGCTTCACAAATTGATCCGTAAAAATGAAAGATACATTTTTTTTCCACAAAAATTTTCTTTTTTTCATTTTTACGGATTAATTTGTGAAACACCTTGGTGTTCAAAGTGCCCACCACCCAACTAGATAAGTTCTTTGGAGGGTCTATTTACCAAAATGGGGTCATTTGTGGGGGAGCTCCAATGTTTAGGCACACAGGGGCTCTCCATATGTGACATGGTGTCCGCTAATGATTTGAATGGAAAATTTGCTTCAATTGTTAGCGGACACCATGTCGCATGTGGAGAGCCCCTGTGTGCCTAAACATTGGAGCTCCCCAACAAGTGACTCTATTTTGGAAACTAAACCCCCCAAGGTACTTATCTAGATGCATAGTGAGCACTTTGAACCCCCAAGTGCTTCACAAATTGATCCGTAAAAATGAAAAAGTACTTTTTTTCCACATTTTCTTTTTTCATTTTTATGGATCAATTTGTGAAGCACCTGGGGGTTGAAAGTGCTCACCATCCATGAAGACAAGTTCCTTGGGTGGTCAAGTTTCCAAACTGGGGTCACTTGTGGGGTAGCTCCAATGTTTAGGTATACACAGGCTCTCCATAAGCAACATGGTGTCAGCTAACAATTGGAGCTAATTTTTCATTGAAATTGTTAGCAGACACCATGTCGCGTATGGAGAGCCCATGTGTGCCACCAGCACAAGGTCAACTGGAAGAGTTGGGGTACAGCACAAGAAAATGGCACCTCTAATGAATGCGCTATTTTCTGGGGTGGCTGTGTGTTGCAATTCACAGCGTTAGAAGCCACAACATTTGGGTCTCTCCACACTGAGGATTCCAGCCCCCCAACTGTTGTTCCTACAGCAAAGGCCATTTTTTTTAATCATGAACCTAATTTCAGAAAAAAAACAATGTGGGGCTCTGCCATATTTTTGGTCCAGCCAGGTACAACTTGGCAGCTACAGACTGCCACCCACCCCGAGCTGTTTCGTTGTACCTGGCTGGCAACCAAAAATACAGCAAAGCCCAACATTTTTTAATTTATATAACTAATTTGGTAAAAAAAAAAACGATGTGGTGCTCCGCCATATTTTTGTTCCAGGCAGGTAGAACTAGGCAGCTGGGGGCTGGAATCCAATTGAGAATCTGTGGGAAGAGCTGAAAACTGCTGTTCACAAACGCTCTCCATCCAACCTCACTGAGCTCGAGCTGTTTTGCAAGGAAGAATGGGCAAGAATTTCAGTCTCTCGATGTGCAAAACTGATGGAGACAAACCCCAAGAGACTGCAGCTGTAATCGCAGCAAAAGGTGGCGCTATAAAGTATCAACTCAAGGGGGCCGAATAATATTGCACACCCCACTTTTCAGTTTTTTATTTGTTAAAAAAGTTTAAAATATCCAATAAATTTTGTTCCACTTCGCGATTGTGTCCCACTTGTTATTGATTCTTCACAAAAAAATTAGAATTTATATCTTTATGTTTGAAGCCTGAAATGTGACAAAAGGTGGAAAAGTTCAAGGGGGCCAAATACTATCACAAGACACTGTAATTGGTTAATGTAAGAAAATCAAGCTCTCCACCTTTGCCCGTCTCATTTCCACATGGAGCTCGGATAACATCACTGCGGTGGCCAAAAACTTAGACGGCTGTCTGGAAAACATTTCTTTCCTTTATTCTCGTCAGTGTTATGAATCCATGAATATGGCCAGGGTCACACATGGCAGCCGTTTTTGCCTTGGATCCATTTTGGGATCACTTTTGTCATTTTTGTCTCTAAGTCCAAAAACGCATATGCGTGGTGCACTTAAGTGTCACTGCGTTTTTCAAAAAACGCCCTATGGCCCTATGGGAAACGCATGCGTTAACACATGGTACATACAGGTACCATGCGTTAACGAATATGCGTTTTTGTTGAAAAAATGACTAAGTCCAAAAAACGTCCAGGAGCTAAGGAGGCACTATAGGCACCCTAAATTTAACGGATCAGTTTTTATAAAGCCTTAAAAAAGCGGATTGGTATGTGTGACCCTGGCCTAACGCAGTCAATGCATTTAAAGTGCGATAAGCGAAATGCACTTGACTGATTAAGAGTGCTGAACAAACTTGAATCACATTTAATCCATTATTCATTAACATGCTTTGTAATGTACAGTATCTGTTTAAGGCCCTATGTATGATTTTGTTAATTTCCAGTTCATTAATTTATTGGAAAAAATGTTTTTTTGTGTTGCCTGTTCAAATACAATAACATCCCGTGAAGCACCTGGGTGTTTAAAATGCTCAAAAAATAACCCTACATACATTTCTTGAGGGGTTTTATTTTCAAAATAGGAGCATCTATGGCGGTATTTCTGCAGTTTTGACATACCAACTACTCTGAAATTATAACATGACAATTGAAATGTAATCTAGTCAAATTTGTGCTCCAAAGTCAAACAGGACTTCTTCAATTGTGAGCTCGGCTGTGTGCCCAAACAGCAGTTTTTCACCACAATATGTTAAAGTGTCCTGCAAGGGAGAATTTGTGGGGTCAGTTTTCTCCATTTATCCTACGGAAAATGAAAAAAAATATTGTGGTTAAAGCAATATTTTAGTGAAAAAAATGAAAATTTTCATCTGGAGTATTGTTCATAAGTGCTACAAGTGTTATGGCTTCATAGCTCCACCATCACATGTTATATGGTTACTATAAAAAAATCCAGTTCACCACTTTTGCCCTTCTCGGTTCCACTTGGAACTTGGATGACAGCTCTACCATTGCCAAAAGTATTTAAATTAATGGAGCAGTCCAGCTTGAAAACATGTGATTTCTTTATTTAATTCACTCCAGTGTTCAGGACATGGGAATAATACAGTCAACGCGTTTCAAGTGCTTTCAGTACTCTTAGTGTACTCCTAAACAAGAGTGTTGAATACACTTGAGTGTTTAAAGAGAACCTGTCACTTCCCTTGTGCTTTCCAAAGTGAAAGCACCATTGAATGCAGCGTGTATGCTGCATTCAGGGAAGGTGTGTACCATGTCCCTACCCCCCCCCTGTAACCCGAAAAAAACACTTTAGAACGTTGAGAGTTAAGGGGTCCGATCGGTCTTATCTGATTACGTTGACCTCGCTGCTGGCATGATCCTCCCTGCCTCCTGCCTGTGTGTTCTGCCTCCTCTTGTATGGGTCTCCCCTCCTCTTCGGCGCCAGCGCCTAAGTATGTCAATTCATGCAGGTGCACACCGAGGACTTGGTTGGAGTGGAGTCCGGCTGCTCTAAGAATGCATGCTTGTGATGCAAGCACCAGGGCCCGCCCTGTTAAATGTTGTGCTGTATGCTGGGCGGGCTCTGGTGCATGCGCCGTTACAGCAGCCAGGCCCCACTCACACCAAGTGCTCAGTGTGCGCCTGTGTGAATTGACACACTTAGGCGCTGGCGCCGAAGAGGAGGGGAGACCCATACAAGAGGAGGCAGAACACACAGGCAGGAGGCGGGGATGACCGTGCCAGCGGCAAGGACTGCATTATCAGATAAGACCCATTGGACCCCTTAACTTTCTAAAAAAAATGTTTGGGATACAGGGGGGGGTACAGACATGGTACACACCTTCTCCGAATGCAGCATACACACTACATTCAGTGGTGCTTTCACTTTTGAAAACACCAGGGGGTGACAGGTTCTCTTTAAGAATGCTGAATACACTTGAGTGATTAAGAGTGATGAATGCACTGGAAATGCGTTGACCGTATTATTCATGTACACTAAAAGTTAACATTGACTGGCGACACCTGTGTGAATAGCGGAAAAAAGGCATTATAATGAAGGTAAACCGCTGCACACTAAGCATGATGTAGCATAATGGCTAAAAGATGAATGGCAATGCTAATGTGTAAAGCTAATACAAATGTGCATGGGGGAAAAAGACATAGCAGAAACTGCTCCTAAATACAGAGAAAATGAGAAACCTAGCTTATGCCATTACATGTGAGTCCGATAACCAACGTCAAATTGTTCTCATATTATCGGGTCCGTAACCTTGCATCTCTGCTTGCAGTAAAAAACTGCATCAGCTAAGGTTCTCATTTTCTCTTTATCAGAAGCAGTTTTTGCTATGTTCCTTGTTCCCCATACACATTTGTATTAGCTTTACACATTAGTATTGCCATTCATCTGTCAGCCATAATACTATATCATGTTTTTCTTGTTGTTTTGTGTGCAGCGGCTTACCTTAATTATAATGCATTAGTCATGTGTCCTGAACATGCTTTGTAATAAATCTGGTTAACACCCTACGTACCCTTTTGCTAATTTCTAGTTCATCAATTTATTGGAAAAATATATGTTTTTGTTTCCCTGTTCAAATATAATAAAATCCTGTGAATCACCTGGGTATTCAAAATAGAACTATATTCAGAATTCATTTAAAAAAACAATATTAAAAACATCATGTTCCCAATCAAAAGTAGCCTTGTTTTACGCATTGCAGACCAAGACTGCAAAATCATCAACCCTCCCAGCACCCGCACTGGGCGCTGCAAGGATTTACCATTTTGTAACCCAAGAACGGACCACAGTTATGGGGTATGCATGCTCCTTGCAAAACAAGACTAGTGGGTCTAGTGGGTCCAGCCTTGCTCCCTACACCTGTATAGAGGAAAGCCTTGCCCACTAGTCTTATATTGCTGGGAACTTAATTGTGTTCCATTTCTGGGTTACAAAATGGCGAATCCTTTCAGCGCCAAGTTTTACATCGAAACGTGTCTGACGTGGCCAAGTGCCCACTGAGATGCTTTTAAATTTCATGGTCTGGGGAACTCACTATCTACCTCATGGAGAGGAGTTTGTCTGCAACCATAAGGAGACAGTTAAGTAGATAAGGAGATTTGAAGCCACATCCCTCCTCTAGGAAATATGCAAATTGTCACTTCAGTGAGGAAGTGGATGAACTCTAGAACCATCTTTAGGTAGCTCCTCAAAGTCATATTCGGCTTTCTCACAAGCCTTTTAATATGATTAAGGATCGGTGCCAGATCAGAGCCCCACACTACAGACGCTGCGTTTCAGGGTAACTGCCCCTCATTAGTGTAGTGTGTGGGATGTTCTGACATGGCTGTATGATAGGCTATTGATGAGACCTGGGAAACTCGCTATCTACCTCATGGAGAAGACTTTGTCTGCAACCATAAGGAGTCAGTTAGTTAGTTCCAGTTAGTCAGTCTGCAGAGAAGAGAACAGTTAGTGCTGAAGGAGCTGGTTGCTGGGACCAAGCCAGACCCAGAACCAGGAAACCTGACCCCGCTGTGCAGCGCCCTAGGGAGAGGGAAGGAGACCAATGGAAGAAGTAGGAAGAAAGAAGAAGGGAACATACCTGGTATCCCTTTAGCCCACCCGGACCCCGGAGTCCGAAGTTGCAATTCATCTAAAGTGTAGCAGAGAAAGCCCTGACCAACCAGGAGGATTTAGTCCCCAGAAGTTACACCAATTGAGAAATCAAACTTGACCAAGCATAGGACCAGTCGCCCGAGAGGAGAATGGGGATCCTCACAGCAAGTTCCTCATTGTCGGTTGTGAAGTAGTACCCTGAGAAGGAGAAAGAGCGGCAAGTTCAGTTAAAGGCAGAACTTACCCCAATCACAGCACACACTAACAGAGGAGGCCTCACAACTCTTCAAGCTGAACGCCCAAAGCTGAACTGAAACCTGGTTACCCTCCTGGACCATACCTGTTACCGGACATCAGTAAAAAGGTACTGAAACAAAGGCTATTGTGTGTGTGTGCCTGCTTCACTGCCACCACCTGCAGCGTTCACAGCAGAACCGCTATTACTACTTCCCTCATCCACCCTGCTGCCCTGAGGTAAAGCTCCATCTGTGGGGAGCTGTACTACCAAAGCTGTATTTACATAACCTCAGTGGCTGGCCACAGTGCTGGTAACCCTATTACCAGGCACCACAGGTGGTGTCACATTACCATTCCCCCATCATCATTACCCCACCCTGCCATTGAGGGTCCAGGGCACGGAACCGGGAATCGCCCAGCCGTGATCCCCACTGAAGTAACCCCTTGTCCCAGTATCCGAGTACCCCCTACCCTGTCGACCGACTCAACAGCAATGACATCAAGTTCGCCGGGATCAAGGGTAGGATGCGTGGAACCTCTGGACAATGGCCGTTTTGTTCTCTGATGCACTTCAACGGGTTGAGCCTGGAACTGTTGAAGAGCACGAAATGGCTGCTGTACAGAGATTCCCCGTGTCCTCTTCTAATGTCTGCGGCTCGGTCCCGGCAAGCTTGATGTCACTGCTGTTGAGTCAATAAAGGATTTTTCTCCATATTGGTGAGCACCCCTTCTTCCTTATTAAAATGCTCTCTTACATTGTGAAAGTTTCAGAGGTTGCAGTCATATGAAGGGGAAGAAGAAAGAAGCAAAAACGTTGATTAAGGGGCGAAAGTTTAATAAGCAGTGTCTGGGTCCATAGTGGTGCAGGTCTAACACTGGTCTGTGATGGAACTATAGAAGCCATTTTAATAATTAGTATAGCTATATTTCTTGTTACTTGTCAAATTGCATTTGGATTGCATGTTGATCTCACATACAAAAAGAATATGGAAGAAAAACCCTGCCCTCATTAATTTCTTAATAAAGCAAAAAATTTCACTCTCGAAGGTATTAAAACTATAAATGCGGATTAGCGTTCGCTTTTCCTCCCTTCAACACAAACTTGATGTTGGTATTTTTGTGTTTTTTTATTTTTGGTTCTTCAAGCTATGAATTATTTTTAAGGCAGTAAAAATTAAAATACATAAGGAATGCTTTTTCTTTTTCTGGATGTCTAATTACTGTCAGGGTTTGCTGAGATCCTGGTGGTTAGACTGGTAATGAGGTTCCTTGCTCAAAAACGGAGTAATTGGAACTTCAAAATTCTAATGGCTCGAAATCATCGAATGATGAGGTTTGGACTAGGAGTTTGTAATTTATCAGTGAGATGGAGGAAAATGAAATGTACAGAAAATGTTTTATTGAAATGTATTCTGACTGTTCTCCAAACAGCAAATCACTGATGCAAATTTATACTATAGGAAATAGATCCAACGCCTAGAACATACAGCCTGGCAGAGAAGATATTCAGTGTAGGAAGAAAGGGATTCAGATGGATCCAAAGTTTCTGTTTTGTGTTACATTATATCACATTATTCACCTGCAAAACTTCTAGTTTTTAGTGATTGGAGCACAGTTGTCTTAGGCTAGGGTCACACTTGGGAGGTTGCATCCGTTTGACGGATGCGTTACAGGAATTCGTTATTTTGGCTTGTATTTTGATGCATTTTGCGCCATGTTTTAGTGTCAAATATAACACATGCGTTAATGCATGGTACACGTTCAGTATGTACCATGCGTTAAAGGATGTGTTACCTTTTTTGTCCCTTTTTGAAGTATTTTTAATGTTGTTTGGCTAGCCACACCTCTCTGCCACTCTGCCAATATAATGCCCGATCATTGGGGGGATTTTGTCATTAGGCATTTTGTGTGACGTTTGTGGCTCTGTTGGCATCATGGATGACACACTGTTTGTGAGCTTCATGAGGTCCATGAAGTCAATTTGCTGAGGCCCCAATATGACTTATTCCATGTCCTCTACCAGCAGCTGAGGGCTTTCCCACTGAAATTCCAGCAAATCCTGAGGTGTTGTTCTCCACACTTGATGTGCTCCTTGGTCGGGTTGAAGTAGACATATGTCACCAGGATACAAGGTGTCGGCCAGCCATATCCCCAGCAGAGAGATTGGTAAACATTTTTTTGGTCATTTACCTTTTTACCAGCACAAACACTGTACACATGTTATGTTTGCATGCCTCAACAGTACGCCATGTCATATGTGTGTTCATTGCTAACTTTGGGACCATTATCATTGCAGGTACTTGGCGACGGGGAAAGTTATGCCTCACTACACTACCAGTTCAGGAATGGATGCGCCACATCTGCGGCATCGTGCCTGAGACATGTGAGGTGATATGGGCAAAATTACAGCCCTGGTCTTGCCACCAGCCACCCGATATGTGGCTGCAAAATGACAATTGTTTTGCCCAGGTGTCTCTGTTCCCTTGATGGCAAACATATAGGATACACAAGCTCCCAAATAGTGTCACCAACTTCTTAAATGTGAAGAAGTTGTTTTCTATTCTTGTAATGCCCAATGGCAAGCCCAAGGGAGTTTTGTTGCTGTGGACATTGGCCCGTATGGGCGCACAATGACTTACATGTCTTCAAAGACAGCAACATGATGAAAGCCCTATATCATAACAGTTTCAACATACCCTCCATGCCCTTTACCCAGAACAACGGCGCCTAGTCTCCCCTATGTTCTTGTAGCAGATGAGGCTTTCCAGCTGTCCATGAACCTCATGAAGCATTATACCAGCCACATCCTCACTCAGACCCGGCGTAACTTCAATAGCCAGTTAAGTTGGGCACGCGAATATGAGGAGTGTGCGTTTGGTATCTTGACCTCAAAGTGGTGTGTGCTCCTCTCATGCATTCAATTGCACCCCCACAATGTGGATAGAGTCGTTAAGGCTTGTGTCTACTTACATAATTTTGTCTGCCACCATGACCCCCTCATAGTGGACCCTATGAATGATACTCAACACTCGTCGGGCTCCAGGATGCGAATGTTTGTTCTCCTGTTGCACCCATGGAAGTGCGGAATCAATTGGCTAAATACTTTCGGGGTGGCGTAGCTCAGATGCCGATGGGTGGTGGCGCAAGTTGATTTCTGCAGCATTTCATGCTTTGTCATTTGCACATTTTTTGTGGCCTGTCACTGTTATATGTTTGTGGTCACCTAAACTGTTCTTTTAACCGTTACAATTTAAAAAAAAACATAAACAAAGGGCCATTTCACATGTATGTGCCCCTGTGTTTGCCTGCCCTTTGCTGGCGCAAGTGCAAGCGCAGGTGCATTCACAGCCCAGTGCAGGCAAGCGCATAGGCACATAGATTCAGAGCCCTTGTGTTCGCTTGCGCTCGTGCCGACATTACCTTCAATGGGCGAGCGCAGCTGACCACAGGAGCCTGAATAGCGGAAGCGCAAGTGTGACAGGGCCAGTGTCACATCGCATGCGCTTGTCCCGACACACCCGTAAACGTCACATTACGCGTTTACGGGTGTGTCTGAACAAGCGCATGCACTGTGACACCGGCCCTGTCACACTTGCGCTTCCGGGTTTCAGGCTCCTGTAGTTGGCTGCGCTCGCCCATTGGAGGTAATGTCGGCACGAGCGCAAGCGAGTTTTGTTGTGTTTATTATCAGCAATGTAATAATTGAACCTGGACTTTAAACATCTCCCACACTATGCAGGGTACATGTTGGCCACGTACAGATGGTTACAACGGTCACAGCACCATGGTACTCATCAATGAGTTGACATATGACTCCTTACAAGGGCAATAATTGCTTGCCATGGCATCAGTCCATGTGTCCTTGGTATATTCCACATGTCTCACCAGCAAACAAATCCTCCAGTTGATGTTTATGCGAGTAGTGGTCACACAATTGTCACATAACTCTCTCACACACAATGTCAGACCTGTAATATATGACAGCAAGCTTGCAGTTGTTATGTATGCCATGTATGGTGATGGTGGCCAATTCGCCACTGACACACCTTAACACTACACTTGTATTGTGTGCATATTACAAACAGTGGGCACCAATGGTATGTTAAATGTTAAAAAATATGGGCAAGAACATAAGCATTCCCACAGGAAACATAACATTAACAAAAAACAAAACCTGAGGTGGATACTACTCTACCTCCGGCGATTGTTCATCGCAAACAATCGTGATGTTTACAGGAGTTTTCCAGCAATATTTTGCTACTAGGGTTGTTCAACTCCTCTCTGAACTGGAACCTGTGCTGAAGATCCATGGTGGACTGGGCAGGCACATAGGAGGACATCAGCTGCTACCATTCATTCCTGGCCTGGATTGATTCTCTGTGCCTCATGTCATCAATTTGACTCTGCAGGCCACTATTCTGAATCCGCAAAGGTTCCTGCAGCCGATGTTGGCCATCCAGTATCAGCATGTCGGGGTCCTCCTTCTGCACTGCCCGGCATCCAGGCCGGGTGACCCGAGCTCAGGAAGACAGGGGATCCAAGGCACCAGTGGTGATTAGTCCTTCTGACCATGTGGTCTGTGTCTCAGTTTGAGTATTTTCAGAAGGCTACTAGAGATGAGCCACCACCCTGCCGTTCGTGTTCGATTCGATTCGCCGAATCGACGGGGTGTTCGATGAATGTTCATCGAATGCTCGACGAACACCGTCGAACATCCCGGAACACGAAAAAACCAGGATTGTGGGGCTGTTTCACTTCACGTCACTTTGAACTTTGTCAAATAAAGTGTAAAAAATATTCACTTTGAACTTTGTCAAATAAAGTGTAAAAAATAAAAAAATAATGTATGCTCACCTGTCCGCGGTCCACCGAAGCCTCCGGTATGGTCCTGTGTCTTACAGGACCTGTGGTGACGTCAGTTCTTGCGGGAACTCCGGTCACATGACCGGAGTTCCGCGAGAACGTGACGTCACCACAGGTCCTGGAATTACAGGACCTTGCCGGAAAGCTTAAAATAGATATTTTTATGTTTCGGACCCTTTCTTTAAGTAAAAGTTACTTAAAAAAAGGGTCCGAAACATAAAAATATCTATTTTAAGCTTTCCGGCAAGGTCCTATGCTTCCAGGACCTGTGGTGACGTCATGTTCTCGTGGAACTCCGGTCATGTGACCGGAGTTCGCGCGAGAACATGACGTCACCACAGGTCCTAGAAGCCACAGGACCTTGCCGGAGGCTTCGGTGGACCGCGGACAGGCGAGCATAGATTATTTTTTTATTTTTAACACTTTCTTTCTTCTAGGGAATGTTTATTTTGGCTCAAAATGCGGCAGATGCGGTTTTCTGACCGCATCTGCCGCATTTTCGAACCAAAATCGAACATGTTCGAAATTCGCTGAATTGGAACCAAATTGTTCGAATTCGGCGAATGACTCGAATAGGGCCAAAATCGACTCGAATTTGAGATTGGCGAACTATTCGAATCGAACATCGCTCATCTCTAAAGGCTACATGTTGTCCCCTTGGTCCCTGGTGCTGGGCCCTTCGCTGGCACTGTCAGCAACATATTGGGAACATATTGGGAAAGCAAACACAAAAGGGATATGTCATGCATGTTTGCGTGTTTGGACCATGTTGTGTGAGGTTTGTTGTAGGAACTTAAAACCACACATGTTCGGCCTATAACACATGTATATATGCAATGTCTGAGCCACAGTCAGGCAGCCCCTATTTTGACACTACATATCGGCATGGTTACAGGATATGTGACATTAAGAGCAGGGAACACACTCAGCCCATATGTGACATGGCATGTGTCACACATGTAATAGCACATCCTGATAATGCTTACAGACTAGTAAAATATGCATTCATCACACAATACACTTACTTGCTTTGCTCCGGAATCCAAAGACACTGTTGAGGTGCCTGTGTTCTGCAAATGGACAAAGTTCAAATTTAAGATTGGCCATACATACAAGTATGTGTATACATATGTATAGACCCATAATGGCCATTGAAAAAACTATTCTGTTGAGGCCTCATGTATAATCACCTTGTACATGCAAAGTGTACAGTAGCAAATGGAACATTAATGTGTTCTTTGTGGTGCAATGCCTTAATACTACCAAACAAAACACGTTGTGTGTGTGAAGGCATGTTAAAGTAATTCAATGAAGAAATAAGATAACTGGGGATAGTAAAAATATACAATTACATTTATTATTGCTCTTAAGTTGAAAAATACAGAGAATCGGGAATTGTCAGCATATGTTCAAAATGATCATCAACATCAACAGAAGAATTCATTGTATTATTATGTGTTTTGTTTTACTGGGGTTTTTATATTTAGTTTCTGGTTTTATAAATAGTTCTGTAACTGAAGGTTTTTAATTTTGTTTAAATTGCTTTAAAATTGTGTAACCTCCCACCTTTCAGCTGTCAGGGAGGCTGCACTGACGGTTGATTGGTTAGAGGAAGTGTCGGGCCCACTGGGACGGGGGTACTCGGTACCGGACTGGTTCGGCTACGGGGAAGTCACGGGTGGTCCTGTTCCGGACCGTGTCCCGGGCTCGGCAATAAAAGGGAATATTTACAGGGGTTGTCAGTCGTGACGCCACCCACTATATGCGGCCAATGATGGGGCCGCTGCTGCTGCAGAACCTCCGGGGATGATGGGATAGCAGCTTAGGTGTAATAGTTCCAGTGGGTAGAAATGTGTTCCCCGGGGCAGAACCGGTCCGGTACCGAGTACCCCTGTCCCAGTGGGCCCGACAACCTGGCGTCACGAACAGGATCTAACCGGTCCAAAAGAATTGGACCCTGTGCGCCTAAAACAGCGTGTTCTGGACTTTTCCCGCCAAAATCTGACCTTGATGGCGGCCAGAGGAGACTAACGCCATGTGCAGAGGAGGCGTAACCGAAACTCCCATCGTGGGCCGGCCCGGTCCAAGGCGCGAAGAAAAGGACCCGCCCTGGCTCCCCTTAACTCCAGGAGAGCCAGCCGTCACTCTGAAGGAAGAGCCTCCGTCCCTAGACCCTCCTCCTAACAAGGAACGAAGAAGGAAATCGTCATCAGGAGGGGGCGGAACGAAGAACCGGAAGAGAAGCAGTCGCCATTGCGAGACACGAGGACAGAAGCAGAGGACGCCCAGGAGAGTGCTGCCGAAGGAAGACCCTGTGTGACCAGAGTGAGATGGCAGAAGGCGGAGAGCGTCCCTACGCCCGAGATACCCGGTGGGGTATATTGCGACTGCTGCCCCAGCAGATGACCCGTGTTCAAGAGCAGCGTACCTGGATCCAGATCAGCGTGGATCACCATCAGCAGACCTACCAGACTGTAACTATGCAACCCGGCTGGGGTGGATGCCGTACCGCAACGTTGGTGGATCTATTTGTGCCACGTACTGCACCGCGTGCTGCCAAGAAAGAGACCGACCCATTAGGAGCCTTACCGGAGGGATACCTGGCGTTACCGCAGCCCCTGATACCAGCGCCTAAGACGACCGAGGTGAGAGGAGAGCAGCTCCGTTGCTGGTGGGAGCGGGATGAGACCAGTGATGATATGATAGGCTTTCTAGGAGATCCCGATGGTCCCGTAGGCCCTGTAGAGATTACAACAAGAAATGAATATTTGAAAAGATGTGGCAAGAGATAGGAACAAGAGGAATTGAACCGACTAGAAAAGAAGCGGGAATTGATTGCGCAGACTCAGTATTTAAAAGCCATTGCCAGACGAGATGAGAGCATTACTAGTTCCCAGAGGCATGAGGGCAGGATTGTTAAAGTCAAAGATGAAGATGGATATGCCTTTGCTAGAGAGGCTGGAATAGACTGTGACATTTTCATCAACCGCCGTGATGTGGAGTCGCACTTGCCAGAAAAGCACCCGGA
Organism: Allobates femoralis; assembly: GCA_033576535.1. Lineage (NCBI taxonomy): Eukaryota > Metazoa > Chordata > Amphibia > Anura > Aromobatidae > Allobates > Allobates femoralis. The sequence continues at coordinate 819,967,594 of JARQOC010000003.1, forward strand.
CAGGGAAGTGCAAGTTGGAGAATGGGTCTCCTACATTATTGTACAAGGAGCCAGAGGCCCGTATGGTATTAGAGTGCATAGACTGTGTTTGAATACAACCAATGATGACATGCCTGCATTAGAGGAAACTAATCCTGTAGTACCACCGGACCCAGTTGTGAACACGGGTCCTACAAGTATTCTTGAGACTGTTACAGGAAAGATCACAGCAGATGCGACAACACAAACTTCGGAGAGTTACCTGCTTATTCAAGCCTTGCAAGAACTTGAATTATTCCCAAAGAAGAGAGGACCGGCAACACTCCCGTGGAAGGTCAAGCAAGAAGGAAAGAAGGAGTGAAGACCCGTGTCCTGTACCAAGAAGAAGACTTGTAAGTGTGAATGAGGCATATTCCTTATTGACCCCATCCCATACCTGAATGAATGCTAGCATTCCCCTGTTCGTCTTGTACATGTTGAACTGAACATTTGATATCATGAACGATGAGATGATATAAACTTTCCCTGTATATAGCTGAGCACCTTTAGTGTGCTCCCCCTTGGTTTTAAGACCAGCTGTGCACATGAGAGATAGTGCAAGTGACTGTTTTGAATCGTGAACTTTGAACTTGAACTGTTTTTGAGAATTTTGAACCTTTTTGCACTTTTGAAAGAAGAATTTTTATACTTTTGATACAAAGTAGTGACTTTTATAATGTGTTTTATAGTACGAAAGTGAATGCGTTGTAGCATTAGACCACGTAAAGGTCCAGAAGGGGTAATGACGTATATGTACCCATGCACTTGTTTATAGTTAACGTAACGTATAAGAAGAATCGTGCCTCCCGGATGGAAAGAAACCAAGAATGCTTATTGTTAATGTTATTGTTATAAAATAAAATGCTTTCAGGGGGATCCATGATGGGCAGCGCGGGGACGCGATAGTTAACTCCGGGAGAGTGTAGCGCCCCTGCGTCCAGGAGGCCACAAAAGGGAACTGCAGCCAGGCAGGTAGAACACTTGTTGCACAACAACACCCTCACAGCCCACACAACCCACGTGTAGGAGAAGGTAGCATCCAGCCCTGAGATTAGATACTCTATGAGATTGAGGGGTGGTGGATTTGGAGGAGTGGGTTGGGCACACACGTAGTCAGGTGACTTGACAGTATATAGGAAGGGGAGGAGGAAGGAAGTCAGTAGGCCGCAGTGAGCTGAACAGTAAAGAACAAGAGTAGGCCGAGGTAGGCTGAGAGGCAAAGACTGGAAATCACACGTCCTGTGACAACTCTTTCCTTTGCTTCCTCTGGTCCATGTTGAGTGTGGTACACTTATGTCACCAAACAGCACAGTGAGTAACTGTAGCCCTGTATATAGGCCCACTGATTGATTTCAAGATGGTAGACACCTGTGATGCTAATTGTGGGCACATCTTGATTTAACATGTCCCTTTTGTCACATTATTTTCAGGGTATCATCATTTCTGCCCAGGCCTAATTCATAAGTTTTTAAAAATTCTGTGAAAGCAGGGATGAAAAGCAATGTCTGACTTAATTTGTTCATTTTTATAGATTTTTTTTATTTATTATTACTTTTGTCAGATTCAAGTTATTTCTATGACTATTGTGGGATTTTCTTTCATTAAACGAGGGGTACCAACTATTTTGACCATGTGTATACACCCAGGGCAAACTGGCCCATCGGAGGATCGGGAGAATCCCCGGTGGGCCCAGAGACATGTGGCCACGCCCCTCAAGCCCAACCCCATACCCCCCTGGGCCCCCCTGTCTGGTAACATCGCTAATCATATCGGCAGCACTGCCAATATGATTAGCGATGCTTGTGCCCCTCTGCAGCTGCAAAGCAGGGAGAGCGATCTCCCTGCTCTGCATGCTTCCGCCGATGTGCCGCTGTGTCGCTCTGACTCCTGCCGGTGTGTGCGCAGGACATTAGTCTCAGGGTGATGACGTCATCGCCCTGAGACTGTTTCCTGTATGCGCAGTGGACCCCCAGGATGCCTGGTGCTGCTGGGCCCTGAGGGTGCCTGATGCTGCTGGGCCCCCAGGGTGCCTGGTGCTGCTGGGCCCCAGGGTGCCTGGTGCTGCCGGGCCCCCAGGGTGCCTGATGGTGCCGGGCCCCCAGGGTGCATGATGGTGCCAGGCCCCTGGTGCTGCCGGGCCTCCAGGATGCCTGATGGTGCCGGGCCCCCAGGGTACCTGGTGCTGCTGGGCCCCCAGGGTTCCTGGTGCTGCCAGGCCCCAAGGGTGCCTGGTGCTGCCGCTCCCCAAGGGTGCCTGGTGCTGCCACTCCCCAGGGTTCCTGGTGCTGCCAGGCCCCAAGGGTGCCTAGTGCTGCCGGGCCCCCAGGGTTCCTGGTACTGCCGGGCCCCAAGGGTGCCTGGTGGTACCTGGTGCTGCCTGCCCCATGGTGGTGCCTGGTGCTGCCTGGCCCCTGGTGGTGCCTGGTGATGTGGGTACCCCTGGATGCCGGTTGCTGCTGGGCCCCTGGGTGCCTGATGGTGCCTGGTGCTGCCAGACCCTGGTGGTGCATGGTGCTGCCAGCCCCCTGGGTGCCTGGTGGTGCCTGATGGTGCCGGCCCCCTGGTGGTGTCGGGCCTCCCTGGTGGTGCTGGGCCCCCTGGTGCTGCCGAGCCCCCTGGTGGTGCCTGGTGGTGCCTGGTGCTGCTGTGCCCCTGGTGCTGCCAGGCCCCCAGGGCACCTGGTGCTTCCGGGCCCCCAGGGTGCCTGGTGCTGCTGGGCCCCCAGAGTGACTGCTGGTGCCAGGCCTTGGTGCTGCCGGGCCCCCAGGGTGCGTGATGGTGCTGGGCCCTGGTGCTGCCAGGCCCCCATCATGGTACCTGATGGTGCCGGGCCCCCATGGTGCCTGATGGTGCCGGGCCCCTGGTGCTGCCAGGCCCCCATCATGGTACCTGATGGTGCCGGGCCCCCATGGTGCCTGATGGTGCCGGGCCCCTGGTGGTGCCTGGTGCTGCTGGGTACCTGGTAGTGCTGCATTGTGCCTGGTTCTGCCAGGTGCCGGAGACTGGGAGCTTCAGAGAACTAAGCTGCCAGGTACCTGGCGCCAGAGACCGGCAGCCGCAGAGGAAGAAGCTGCACGGTGTCGGCAAGCGGGAGAACGGGAGCCGCAGTGGAAGAAGCTGCCAGGATCAGGAGTGTGGAGTCAGGTAAGGCACTGTTACAGCCAAAGATAGCATCTGGGGGGACAGAGAGGAATGGATGAATGGATGGGGCAGCCTGGAAGAGGGGGCAGAATGGGATGGATGGATGGGGCGGCCTGGAAGAGGGGGCAGAATGGGATGGATGGATGGGGAAGAAGGTACATGGATGGATGGGGAAAAGGTGCATGGATGGTTTGGTGGATGGGGGGGAAAGGTACATGGATGAATGGATGGGGGAATAGAGGGAGAAGGAACATGGATGGATGGGGAGGATAAGCTACATTGAACGTGGGGGGAGAAGCTACATGTATTACCTACGCACACACACTGACACTATATGCAGAGTTCATGCGTATAATGTCAATGGTGAGCATTGCATTACCTGTACACTGACACTATAAACAGAGTTCATGCATATAATTTCACTGGTGATCACTGCATTACCTGTACACTGAAACTATACACTGAACTCCTGTGTATAATAATAATAATAATTTATTCATTTATATAGCGCTATTAATTCCATAGCACTTTACATACATGAGTAATGCTGTCTCTCTTGGAGCTCACAATCTAAACATCCTATCTGTATGTCTTTACAATGTGGGAGGAAACCAGAGTGCCCACACAAACACGGGGAGAACATACAAACTCCTTGCAGATGTTGTCCTTAGTGTCCTTGGTGGGAATTGAGCCCAGGACTTCAAGACCCCAGTGCTGCAAAGGCTACAGTGCTAACCACTTGAGCCTGTCACTGGTGATCACTGTATTACCTGTACACTGACCCAATATACAGAGCTTTTTTACATTTCTGTTAATTTAGTATTATAGGTGGTGGACCGTGGCATTATGTGCTTTGGTCATGACATGATGGTATTTGTCCCTTGAATATGGTATTATTCGGTCACTATGTGGTGATAATATGTGGTCTCATGGCATGGCAGTATTTATACCTTGTATGTGGTAGTATTTGATCACTATGTGGTGGTATTATGTGCTTTCGTCATGTGTGTGGCGGTATTTGTCTGATATGTGGCATTATTTGGGCACTATGTCATGGTAGTATGTGATCTGGTCACGGTGTGGTGGTATTTCTGACTTCTATCTGGTAATATTGGTCTTGGTAGAGTGGATTTTGGTCGGTCATTTGTTTTATCTGATATCAATAAGTGGAAACTATTTTATTTCCAATAGATATTAAATACTTAGATGTTTAACCTCTCCCTGTCCTGTGACACAGCAGCAGAGATGCAGAGGTTTGCCAGAGAAAGCAAGCTGAGCATTTGGTGACCTCAGCGTAAAACAAAACCAGGAGTGAGTGAGAAATGCATAAAAAATTACCTCTGATTGCTTTGCTCCTGGTTTTGTCTTAGGCCGGCTTCACACCACGTTTTTACTCTCACGCTGAACTGAAGCAGCCGGCGTCCGGGAACCTAACATAGTCTCTGTCAGGTCCGGCATGATCCGGCGCCCCATAGACTCTCATATTAGGGGGTGCCGGATCGTGCTGGAACCGGGAGAATCCGATAGGATCTGGTTTGCTTCAATTTTTCGCCCCGGACACTAAAATGATGCAAGCTCCGTTTTTGTGTCTGAGGCTAAAATCGTTTGCAGCCTGATGCTGCAGGACAGGGACAAATCCGGATGGCAAATAGCTGCCATCCGGCCCTGTCCAGCACCATAGGGGCTGCATTATGTCAAAATCGGGTCCGGGGCTGTCAGATTCACATCGGACAGCCCCAGACCTGATCACAAAGTGGTGTAAAGTCGGCCTTACAAATACTGAGGTACAAAACTCACCAAATACTCAAAGCTCCACATTCTTCTGATGGTGCGGATTCCACCAATAAATAAGCGATCACCTTCCTAACCTGTGCACAAGGGCGGACTGGCCCAGGTGGCAGGGAGGCATTTGCCCCCCCAGGCCGATGGTTTAGTCCCAGTTTAGAGCCGTTCCCTCAGTGAGAGCGGCCGCGCGGGAACCGGGACGCAAAAGGCAGGATGCGGGCGTCAGTCTGGAGGCTGACAGTGACCCGGGATTGGCGCGGCAGCAGCAGGCAGGTGAAGCAGCGCCAGCACCCACACACTCTTCAGTCGGCCTCTGTAGTGGTAGCACCACCACCCCCTCCCCGCTCTTCAGTTGGCTGCCGGCTAGAAAAAGTCGACTGCCCCCCAGGGCAAGATCTGACAGCCAGCCCCTGCCTGTGCATCGCTGATAACTTGTTTTCACCAAAAAATCCAAACTAATGCAAACTACAGTAATGATACATCGCAGTAACGGTGAGCGCACAGTGATGTGCAGGAGTCGCCTGTGTTTTATAGTCCATGCTACACTATAATAGGTATAATGGATAGCAGGTATTTGCATATAGCTGAAGAATGGGTGGGCCCGAGTGGGTGGAGTCAATTTTCCTGGTGGGCCCCAGACACCCCAGTCCGCCGCTGACTAGTAATATTTATTTTTGTCTGATACATATATAAGATATCTAAATGTGCACAGCAATGATAATTTTGTAATCTAAACATCTCAATAGTCTTTGACAATGTCAATCCCTATGATTTGTGTACAATAATACAATGTTAGGCCCCTTTCACATCAGCGGTTTTCGCTGGTCGCGGCAGTTGTGGTGAAAAAGCCACAACTGCCGCGATTACCGCATAACGTCCGTACTTGTGGTTCACTTGCAGCAAGCCCCATACAATGTCTATGGGGCTTGCGGCAAGTGTGGTTTTGGCACTTGAGGCAGGTGCGGCCGCGAAAAAAATGTTTTTTTCGCGGCCGCACCTGCGGCAAGTGTCGAAACCGCACTTGCCGCACCTGCCGCACATTTACCGCAAGCCCCATGGACATTGTATGGGGCTTGCCGCAAGTGAACCACAAGTGCGGCCGTTATGCGGTAATCGTGGCAGTTGCGGTTTTTTCACCGCAACTGCCGCGATCAGTGAAAACTGCTGATGTGAAAGCAGCCTAATTGTGCAATAATATAATATATATCAGCACCAGGCAGTTATGGGATATAAATCATTATAGTGGTTTCAGTATACCATAGAGCAACTATATACAATCAATTGAATGTGCAATTTAATAAACAGCAATTTAAGGTACCTGGCAATATGCGGCGATCTAACGTGCGCGCTCACGATTTTCTTGCTCGCCTCAGACCGCCAATGGCAGCATTACACGATGCAATGTCGCCCTGAAGCTAAGGCGATGTGTCGCTCCAGAAATCGCCTTCCCTACAGCGGAACCAATCTTGCCTAATCCCATTACCACTTCACACGCCTTCGTAAAACTGGAACAGTCATTTCCGTCTACCAGAAGGACGGATTGGGTTTCCTACATGAACCTGGACTGTTTGACGATGTTTTCTTTTCCCGGCGGGATGTAGAGTCTTACCTAAGGAAAGGACATCCACGAAGGGACCTGTACAGAGGTGGCCAGGTGACTTATGAACGTTACCCCGGCCCGTTAGGCTGGTTTGCCATCCGCAATGCCCATTGTGTGGGCCCGCAGAGATAGTACCGGTCCTGTTGGGCCAAGTTAAATAATGTTTTGTTTGCAGAGTCAGGGTGCAACCGGAGAGTTACAACTTTGCCAACAGGTGGCCCGAGGACCGTGGGGTCTGAAAAATACTACCTGCTGCAGTGTCTGTATAAAATTGTATTTTATATGTGAAACGTTAAAGTAATGAGTCTCCCAGAAATGGGAAGAAACCTAAGCTTGCTTAATTGTAAATAGTTACCCATTAATATTAATGAAAACATAAAAATGTTTTTCACTTCCCGGTAGACAAGTACTAATACTCGCGGATGAGTGTATTCAATCAAGGGGGTATGTGGTGCCCCGCCGAGCAGGCGACAAAGAGGGGTACTGCACCCATAAAAGCGGTGCAGATACTCCAGCTGCAAAGTAGATTTCAGGCTGATGGGTGGAACCTACACACAAGCACCCCCACACTAGATCACGTGGTGGGAGCTACCCGGGAGGTAATAAAATCACTTCCAGGGAGAAAAAGGAGGTCTTTCAGCAGAATGGCAAACTAGGAGAAAGAGTAGACTCCCTATTTTGGGGCGAGAGGGAGAGAGGGTCTGGAACAGTCGGAGAAGGAGGAAGATAGAAAGAGTGAGAAACCAGAGGAAAGATCCCAGGCGCAGACAGCTTGAGAGGAAGAGGAACTCGAGGGAGTTCAGCCTAGTCAGCTTACCGGGCACCGGAGCCCGCACCTGTGGGATCCTCCACGCACCACAGAAAATCTGGCAAACTAAGGATATATATATATATATATTGTAATATGATTACTGGTACCGTAAGGGATGGGAGATACGTTTCAGCCAGGTTGATGAACTCTGTTATGTGAGCTGGGGCTGATTCAGCATGTTCCTCCCTCCCTGAGGTGTGGTCAGAGAAGTTAAATGATCACCTCTGTTTTTTTTTCTTTGGTGTGAGTTTAGAGTGGAGGAGAGCAGTGTGCAGCTCTGAACCTAAGAAGCTGATCCCCTATTTTGTTGTGTTCATATGGTTTATGCCAGAAATAAACCAGACGTTTACCCGGCAAGGCTTCCTGTGTCTACCTGGAATTGGCAGCTGTGAGTGGCTCTATCACACTTGGTGGAGAATGCGGGCATAGACCCCCAGGAAGCGCCTGGATTGACTACAAACGACCTGCATGTCCTGGGTGAAGGCAGCCACAAGCCTGCAAACACAGTCAGACGGCATGGAGGACCTGATTAAGCACTTGGTGCAGATCCAACAGCAACAGCAGCAGCAGCAACACCAACAACAGCTTGCGCAACAGGAAACCAATCAACTCTTGATTCAGCAGTTGCAGCAGCAGCGGGAGCAGCAACAGGAACTCCTGACTGAGCTCGTCCGGGCAAGGGCAGCTGGCCCGTCTCCAGGTCCAGATGAGGATTCCGGCGTCATTAAGGCGGTAAGACGGGCGCTCCAAAAGATGACCCCGGGGGATGATGTTGAAGCCTTTTTGACAATTTTTGAGAGGGTCGCAGAGCGAGAAAAGCTGCCACCGGCACAGTGGGCGGAGGTGTTGGCGCCATTTTTAACGGGAGAGCCCCAAAAAGCTTACTATGACCTGGCTTTACAGGACGCTCGTGAGTATGGGAAGCTAAAAACTGAGATTTTAGCACGTCTGGGTGTGACTATGACTGTTAGAGCTCAGCGGGTCCATCAATGGGCCTATCATGGCAACAAACCCCCTCGCTCCCAGATGTTTGACTTGCTACATCTCGTGCAAAAATGGCTGCAGCCAGAAACCTCCACACCAGCGCAAATGGTGGAGCGGGTGGTAATGGACAGATTTGTGCATGCCCTCCCAAAGCCAGTGCAAACCTGGGTTGCTCAGGGTGACCCCCAGAATGCCGATGACCTAGTGGGACTGGTGGAGAGGTACCAGGTGGTGGAGAGTACCCAAGGGAAGCCACGGGACTTGCCAACTAAATATTGGGGGCTACAAACCGCGTCCGACACCCAAAGGAAGGGTAATAGAGCCACGGGTGGAGGGAGCCCGAGGTCACAAGGGGCAAGTGGAGGCGTAACAAAATCTCCAGCTGGTCCGTTAATCTGTTGGAGGTGTCAAGGCCCTGGTCATGTAGCCGCCCGTTGTCCCCTGACTACTGAGCAAATGGACTGTAGCCTGGGTCGGCGCTCCTCATATTATGCTTACCCGGTCTGCAGCATTGACAGGGAACCCAGAGAGGGCCCGCAGGCATGTCTTGTGGAAGTGAATGGGGCCCGAGTAACGGGACTCTTGGACTCCGGAAGTTTGGTGACCCTGGTGAGGGCCACACTTCCCCATCGACTGATACCAGGAAAAAAGGTGGGTGTCCGCTGTATCCATGGAGATGCCAAGAACTACCCCATTGCTATTGTGACCATAAAAACAAACTGCGGAACTAAGTCACATGAAGTTGGGGTGGTGGAAAACTTATTGCACCCGGTGATAATCGGGCGGGACTTTACTTTGTTTTGGGACTTGTGGGAAAAGGGGGCGGTATCGAAGGGTCCTGGTGAAGGACAGGCAGCCCAGCCAGAGACAGTGCCGCTGCAGGAGGCAGATGAGTTTCCCCTGGGAGTGCTGCTTGGTGACGACGATGAGCCGGAGTCCCATGAAGCCGACTTCCCGGAGTTGATCAGATGATAGGGAAAAAATGGTGTGTCACAGTCCGCGCTGCCACGATCATCCACTCCAAAGAAAACACGTGAAGATGGAACTTCCACGAAATACTTTATTTCCTCCTGCCTCCTACGCGTTTCGGTGCCCTCCTGGCACCTTCCTCAGGGAGGGTGCCAGGAGGGCACCGAAACGCGTAGGAGGCAGGAGGAAATAAAGTATTTCGTGGAAGTTCCATCTTCACGTGTTTTCTTTGGAGTGGATTATCGTGGCAGCGCGGACTGTGACACACCATTTTTTCCCTATCATCTGATGTATCTCCACACTTGTGTGGACGGTGGAAGTCCTGCAACGGCTATCTGGTAACAATCTTCATTTAACGCCTTCAAGCCAGTTGTGGGTTACACAACTGCCCCAGGTGAGTGAATCCCTATTTTCACCGCTTACATACTCAGTGCCACATTGATAGGGCACTATTGCGCCTCTTGTTCCCCCTCCTTTTGTATCTTTCCCGGAGTTGATGACATCCAGCGGGAATTTTGGGACTGCTCAAATGAGGGACTTGACCCTGAAAGGGGCCTTTGACAATGTGACTGTTATAAACGGGGTTGCCCAGGAGCCAGGGGCTGACACCAGGTTCCCTCACTTTGCAGTAAATAGAGAGTTGCTATATCGGGTTACCCAGGTGAGAGGTGAGGTAATAGACCAGCTGTTGGTTCCAGGGCCCTATAAACGCAAAGTATTAGACATGGCCCATTCTCATGTCCTGGGTGGTCACCTAGGGGTAGATAAGACCCAGGAGCGGATCCTTCGGAGGTTCTATTGGCCTGGGTGTCATCGGGAGATTGTAGACTATTGTAGGTCGTGTCCCACCTGCCAGTTGACCGCCCCCGTTGCTCACTTCCAAAGTCCGCTAGTGCCATTACCAATTATAGAAGTGCCCTTTAATCGAATTGCCATGGATCTGGTGGGCCCCCTGGTCAAGTCTGAAAGAGGCCACCAGTACATCTTAGTAGTCCTGGACTATGCGACTCGGTACCCGGAGGCGATACCTTTGAGAAATTCCTCTGCTAAAACTATAGCCCGAGAATTGGTGCACGTCTTCTCAAGAACGGGACTTCCAAAAGAGATCCTGACAGATCAAGGAACCCCCTTTATGTCCAAGATTATGAGGGAACTGTGTAAAGCACTACAGATAACCCAATTGAAAACCTCAGTGTACCATCCGCAGACAGATGGCCTCGTGGAGAGATTCAAGAAAACGTTGAAGTCCATGCTGAAGAAGGTGGTCGAGAAAGACGGTCGAGACTGGGACAGTCTCCTCCCATATCTGATGTTCTCTATCAGGGAGGTTCCCCAGGCCTCAACGGGATTCTCTCCATTTGAACTCTTGTATGGTCTCATCCTCGAGGTCTCTTGGACATAGCAAAAGAGACATGGGAAGCGGAGGTGACCCCCCACCGTAGTGTCGTGGAGCATGTCGCTCAGATGCAGGCGAGAATCGCCGAGGTGATGCCCATCGTAAGAGACAATTTGCTCCGAGCGCAAGAGGCGCAAGCAAGGGTGTATAACCGCTCTGCAAGGGTGAGACAGTTCAGTCCTGGTGATCGTGTACTGGTATTGATCCCTAAAGTAAATTCCTCGCCAAGTGGCAAGGGCCTTATGAAGTGGTTGACAAAGTGGGCGAGGTGAACTATAAAATTCACCAACCTGGAAGAAGGAAGCCTTATCAGGTATACCACGTCAACTGCTGAAGCCATGGCGGGATAGAGACCCCATGGAAACCCCCTGTCTGGTAGGGAAGATGGAGGCCGACATCAAAGAGGTCACAGTGGCGGACACACTGTCTAGGGCTCAAAAGCAACAGTGTCAAGAGGTGCTTCATCGGAACAGGGATCTCTTCACAGACCTGCCGGGATGTACCCAGGTTGTGGAACACGACATCCTCACTGAACCACACGTGAGGGTTAACCTGAAGCCGTACCGGATCCCTGAAGCTCGTCGAGAAGTGATCTCGGAGGAAGTGATAAGAATGTTGAATCTCGGTGTTATCGAAGAATCAAAGAGTGGCTGGTCCAGTCCCATCGTACTGGTGCCGAAACCGGACGGATCATGGCGGTTTTGTAATGACTATCGCAAGTTGAACGAAGTCTCCAAGTTTGATGCCTATCCGATGCCTCGAGTCGATGAGCTCATCGAGAGGTTAGGACCAGCAAGGTACATCACCACCCTTGACCTAACAAAAGGATACTGGCAGATACCTATGTCACAGAGTGCCAAGGAGAAGACGGCCTTTTCTACACCTGATGGTTGTTTCCAGTATACACGGATGCCATTCGGGCTTCAGGGAGCCCCGGCCACCTTCCAGAGGGCCATGGACCGAATCCTAGCCCCCCATAAGAGGTACGCTGCAGCTTATTTGGACGACATAGTGATCTATACCTTGGACTGGGAAAGTCACCTGCAGAAGGTCCAGAGGGTGCTGGAAGCACTGAGAACTGCGGGGTTCACAATTAACCCGAAGAAGTGCGCCATCGGGAAGGAGGAGGCCAGGTATTTGGGTTATGTTGTCAGGAGAGGCCAGATCAAGCCACAACTAAATAAAGTGGAGGCAATCCAGAGTTGGCCACAACCCCTCTCTAAAAAGCAAGTCAGAGCCTTCCTGGGACTTGTCGGATATTACCGGCGATTCATCCCAAACTTTGCTGTGAAAGCCGCTCCCTTGACTGACCTCCTTAAGGGCACGAAGTCCTCCATGGCCAAGTGGACTTCGGAAGCTGAGACGGCTTTCCAGGACCTAAAGTCCGCTCTGTGTAACCGACGGTCCTAATGGCACCAGATTTCAGCAAGGAGTTTGTACTCCAGACCGACGCGTCAGAGGTCGGGCTAGGAGCTGTCCTGTCCCAGGTAGTACATGGAGAAGAACATCCAATCCTGTACCTTAGTAGAAAGTTGTCGTCCTGCGAAAAGAACTATGCTATTGTTGAGAAGGAGTGTTTGGCCATCAAATGGGCGGTGGACACTTTACGTTATTACCTCCTAGGGCGACGGTTTAGGCTGGTGTCCGATCATGCGCCCCTGACGTGGCTGAGGGACAGACGGGGAAAGAATGCCAGAGTGACCCGGTGGTTTTTGGCTCTTCAAGATTTCACTTTCCATGTTAAGCACAGGCCCGGGAAATTCCATGGGAATGCGGATGCCCTGTCTAGGTTCCCCTGTTTGGTGTCCAATGGTGCCCAAACCTCCGGCTTTGGGCAGAGGGGGGGAATGTGTAATATGATTACTGGTACCGTAAGGGATGGGAGATACGTTTCAGCCAGGTTGATGAACTCTGTTATGTGAGCTGGGGCTGATTCAGCATGTTCCTCCCTCCCTGAGGTGTGGTCAGAGAAGTTAAATGATCACCTCTGTTTTTTTTTCTTTGGTGTGAGTTTAGAGTGGAGGAGAGCAGTGTGCAGCTCTGAGCCTAAGAAGCTGATCCCCTATTTTGTTGTGTTCATATGGTTTATGCCAGAAATAAACCAGACGTTTACCCGGCAAGGCTTCCTGTGTCTACCTGGAATTGGCAGCTGTGAGTGTCTCTATCACAATATATATATTTTATATATATACTGCCCAGACTCTTAAGTGACAAGAAGTGGGTACCAGACACAGCAAGGCAAAGCCGCAGTGATCAGGAGAAGGTAACCCGTTGGGAGCGAGGAGAGTGAGAGACAGCAGGAGGCCGGATCTGCTTTATGGGGTCAGACTTCACACAAACTACTGGGAAGCAGGGAAGAATTGAAAGAGAAAAGGCACACACTGAGGATTCTATCCAGCTACCTGAGATCCACTTGCAGCCACCCATAGCCAGGGCCGGTTTTAGACCAAGTGGGGCCCTAGGCGAGATTGAGAGTGGGGCCCCAAACTATGAAATAAAAATAGTACCCGTACAGTTGTATGCAGTATATACGCACCATGAATACAGGCCCCAGTAGTATATACAGCAGCCCCAGTGGTATCCAGCAGCCTCCCCAGTGCTATATACAGGCCCCAGCAGTATTACAGCAGCCTCCCCAGTGGTATATACAGTCCCCAGCAGTATATACAGCAGCCTCCCCAGTGCTATATACAGGCTCCAGCAGTATATACAGCAGCCTCCCCAGTGCTATATACAGGCCCCAGCAGTATTACAGCAGCCTCCCCAGTGGTATACACAGGCCCCAGCAGTATTACAGCAGCCTCCCAGTGGTATATACAGGCCCCAGCAGTATATACAGCAGCCCCAGTGGTATACAGCAGCCTCCCCAGTTGTATATACAGGCCCCAGCAGTATATACTGCAGCCCCAGTGGTATACAGAAGCCTCCCCAGTTGTATATACAGGCCCCAGCAGAATATACTCAAGCCCCAGTGGTATACAGCAGCCTCCCCAGTGGTATATACAGGCCCCAGCAGTATTACAGCAGCCTCCCCAGTGGTATATACAGGCCCCAGCAGTATATACAGCAGCCCCAGTGGTAAACAGCAGCCTCCCCAGTGGTATATACAGGCCCCAGCAGTATATACAGCAGCCCCAGTGGTGGTGTATACAGGCAGCCCCAGTCAGTGGTGGTGTATACAGGCAGCCCCAGTCAGTGGTGGTGTATACAGGGCCCCAGTCAGTGGTGGTGTATACAGTGCCCCAGTGGTGGTGTATACAGGGCCCCGTTGGAGTATATACAGAGCCCCAGTCAGTGATGGTGTATACAGGGCCCCAGTCAGTGGTGGTGTATACAGGGCCCCAGTGGTGGTGTATACAGGGGCCCCAGTGGTGGTGTATACAGGGGCCCCAGTGGTAGTGTATACAGGGGCCCCAGTGGTAGTGTATACAGGGCCCCAGTCAGTGATGGTGTATATTCGGCCCCAGTCAGTGGTGGTGTATACAGGGGCCCCAGGGTGGTGTATACAGGGGCCCCAGTGGTGGTGTATACAGGGGCCCCAGTGGTGGTGTATACAGGGGCCCCAGTGGTAGTGTATACAGGGCCCCAGTCAGTGATGGTGTATACAGGGCCCCAGTCAGTGGTGGTGTATACAGGGCCCCAGTGGTGGTGTATACAGGGGCCCCAGTGGTGGTGTATACAGGGGCCCCAGTGGTGGTGTATACAGGGCCCCAGGGCCCACTGGTGGTGTATACAGGGCCCCAGGCCAAGTGGTGGTGTATACAGGGCCCCAGGGCCCAGTGGTGGTGTATACAGGGCCCCAGGGCCCACTGGTGGCGTATACAGGGCCCCAGGGCCCACTGGTGGTGTATAACAGGGCCCCAGGGCCCACTGCTGCTGTATACAGGGCCCCAGGGCCCACTGCTGCTGTATACAGGCCCACTGCTGCTGTATACAGGGCCCCAGGGCCCACTGCTGCTGTATACAGGGCCCCAGGGCCCACTGTTGCTGTATACAGGGCCCCAGGGCCCACTGCTGGTGTATACAGGGCCCCAGGGCCCACTGCTGGTGTATACAGGGCCCCAGGGCCCCAGTGGTGGTGTATACAGGGGCCCCAGTGGTGGTGTATACAGGGGCCCCAGTGGTGGTGTATACAGGGGCCCCAGTGGTAGTGTATACAGGGCCCCAGTCAGTGATGGTGTATACAGGGCCCCAGTCAGTGGTGGTGTATACAGGGCCCACTGGTGGTGTATACAGGGCCCCAGGGCCCACTGCTGCTGTATACAGGGCCCCAGGGCCCACTGCTGCTGTATACAGGGCCCCAGGGCCCACTGATGCTGTATACAGGGCCCCAGGGCCCACTGCTGCTGTATACAGGGCCCCAGGGCCCACTGTTGCTGTATACAGGGCCCCAGGGCCCACTGCTGGTGTATACAGGGCCCCAGGGCCCACTGCTGGTGTATACAGGGCCCCAGGGCCCAGTGGTGGTGTATACAGGGCCCCAGGGCCCCCTCCTCCCCTCCCTGTAAAAGAAGACACACACATCATCATACTTACTTACTCTCTGCCGCTGCCGCTGTTCGCCAGTCTGCACCGCGCTCCGACTTCTTCCTGGCTGCTTCCTGTTGTGACGACAGTGCCTGCGGCTGCGCCCGGCGCCGGTCAAGCCGGATGAAGCCGGAGCGCGGTGCAGAGCACTGTCTGCAAGCGGCCGCGGCGCTGCCGCGCCGGCGGCGCCGGCTATCATCCGGCCGGGCCAGGGGGCCCTCTGAAGCTTGGGGGCCCTAGGCAAATGCCTAGGATGCCTGCCCCTAACGCCGGCCCTGCCCATAGCTACTTGTCATATACAGTAACATCTTACTGCACTGAGGACTGTAATAACGCTGCTAAAGTTCCGGTAAAGTACCCGAAGTGAAGTGACTTCGACTCTGCTGCATCTTCTTTCCCATGAACTTATTCCTTTCACAGGATTGCTGCCCCGGAGGTCCCATTCCTGCCTGCGGAGGACTACAACATCTCAGCCACAATACCACCGACCTCCGGAGGACTATGGCGGCACTGGTGCTACTTCACCAGGAAGTGCAGGTAGCCTCACGACAACTAACTTTGTAAATAATCCCTTGTAAATACCCCCTTGCCAAGAGAACCGTCCCCCAGGACACGGGATCAGGCGCGGCCGCCATTCCCCGCGACACAGGCACATGGCCAGCAAGTTGGTAAGCCGCATGGAGCCAGAACAACGTGCCATGGCCGAGAGGGCCATCATTCGGGTCCTGGAAGCGGCCGTGGATAGGTCACTGAGATGGGGTGGTTACCTCGCCATGCCCAAGAAAACTACCGCACTGCCCCATTCGCCCCACGAACACATGGCTAGAGCTCGCCAAAATCAGGATCCTCAATGTCTTCCACAAAGACTCCAGCAAAGAAGGGCCCCTAATTTGTGGGACTACGGGGATGAGGGGGAGGAGCCATTTTCAGAGTCAGCAGAGGATGAAGAAGAAAGACGCTACTAGGCAATGCACTACATTGCATCATGGACTGTTTTTTTTTTTTTTCTAAAACCAAGTGGTTTTGTATGTTTCTTTTGGGGTAATAAAGCAGACTGTGATTTTCCATACCTACGTCAACATATGCGTCAGGTTCTGCAGTATGGTTGTGTGTGTAGTGTGTTGTGAGTGTAATGGTGATGTTTCTGTGGCAGGAGAGGCCTCATGTCCACACTAACATAGTTGTGTCATTGTAGCATACAGGAGCCTATCCCTAGGTGACATGTTTGAGTATTGAGAGATTACGAGTCTTCTCCGGACGACATAGGCGAGTCTGTTTGTGTGTGTGTGTTTGTTAATGTGGGTGTGATATTGGATACAGTGATGTAAACTAGTTCTTCATCCATGCTGAAATGTTACAGTATGGTCAGGTCTTTATCCTGTCACACTGCACACCTACGCCAAGTCATTAGCTATGTGTTGTGTTTAACAATTTGACCTACCAAGGTGTCCCTATGTGTGCTGAGACAAGGGATCACACAGTATTTTTGGTTTCAAACACATTTATTTTTTATTTTTTTAAATATTTAGTAAGGTTTTTTTTGTGCAGATTAGTAGTAGGCATACCATACTACCCACTTTCCCAATGTGGGATACTATAAGAAAAGAGGCCAACGGGGCCTAATAAACAAGGGTGCCAACATGGCAACAGGGAACAAACCAAAGGTCCAACATGGACATGAAAAATGGGCATTGGCCACATTATTGGGGGGGGGTTATGGTGGAGTCTGGGCATTGGCGGACTGGGCTGCCTGGAGGGCCTGGATCATGGGCACCCAAGGGCAAGATGTTGCTGTCCTTGTTGGTGTGCCTGCTCCAGGTGCTGCTGTGCCTCTCGGTGAGCCAGCAGCAGCTCCTCAATAGTTGGTACACCCGTATGGGAAATAAGGACATTAGTCAGTTACATGTGTAGGTGTGGGTGGGTGGGGTATGTCATTGGTCATGATTTCACTTACGTGGCATAGCTCCATCCTGGATTCCATTTTCTGGCGATGGAGAGGCGCTCACAGCCCACCCTGCAACACTTACCACCAAATCCAAACCCAGCAGGCTCCATATGAGTGTGTGAGTCCCGGGACCTGGAGATGCTTGGGGGGAGGGTTGATCCGGGGCTGGGGTGAGTGTTCAAGAGGACAGGCCTTCCATGTCCCTCCAGGGCAGGTGAGGGTAGGGTCCCAGGGGGTGTGGGACTTCCATTTCCCTCCAGGTCAGGTGAGGGGGGTCCCAGGGGGTGCGGGACTTCCATGTCCCTCCAGGTTAGGTGAGGGGGGGTCCCAGGGGGTGCAGAACTTCCATGTCCCTCCAGGTCAGGTGAGGGGGGTCCCAGGGGTTGTAGGACTTCTATGTCCATCCAGGTCAGGCACTATACCCAACACAGCGCAACTTAATACACGCGGACAACATAGCTTGCGCTATTCAATGGTGCACGTAATTGCACGGAGTTTGCGTACGGTTGTGTAGCTGAAGATGTGTGTGGTGCTGAATGGACAGCTCTTCAAATATGGCACGGTGTCAACTGACAGCCAGTGGGAACACAGTAGCCCACACCAATCATTTCAGACGGGGCGCGGACTCCAGCACGCTGAGACACGCCTACAGGAAATCATAGGCAACGCTCTTTCCATCACTATCGCCCTGTCACATACCACAGCACGGAAATATCTCCTTAACTATTGCGGCTGATTACTGAGCACTGTTCAGAAATTTAGGCAACGGCCGAGGGGTGATTTATCACCGCAAAATTGCCTAATCACACGCCGCAACCGTGAGGCGATTGCATACATAATATTGCACTATATGGGAGAAGGCTGCACATAATACTGCACTATATGGGAGAAGGCTGCACATACTAATGCACTATATGGGAGAAGGTTGCACATATAATACAGCACTATATGGAGAAGGCTGCATATATAATACTGCACTATATGGGAGAAGGCTGCATATATAATACTGCACTATATGGGAGAAGGTTGCACATACTAATGCACTATATGGGAGAAGGCTATACATATAATACTGCACTATATGGGAAAAGGCTGCACATATAATATTGCACTATATGGGAGAATGCTGCAGAGGCATAACTACAATAGGTGCAGGGGTTGCGATCGCACCCGGGCCCAGCAGCCTATGGGGGACCCAACAGTCCCTTTGGCCTGTAGAAAAAGACTAATACTAATAAATTAAATAATTAGGGGGCCCCGCTGGAGCTTTCGCGTTGGGGCCCCTGGGCCTGACGTTATGCCACTTGAAGGCTGCATATATTATACTGCATTATATGGGAGAAGGCTGCATACATAATACTGCACTATATGGGAGAAGGCTTCATACATAATACTGCACTATATGTGAGTAGGCTGCATATATAATATTGCACTATATGGGAGAAGGCTGCATATATAATACTGCACTACATGGAGAGATGTGAGGCTGCATATTTAAGGCTGCACTATATGGAAAATTTTGAGCCTGAACTATATGGTAGGTTTTGGGGCTGCATCATATGGAGAGTTTATAGTCTGCACTATATGGAAAGTTTTGAGGCTTCATTATACTATATGGAGAGTATTGAGGCTGCACTATTTGGAAAAATTTGAGACTGCACTATATGGAGGGTCTATGAGGCTGTATTATACTATATGGAGAGGCTGCGTTATACTATATTGAGAGGCTATGAGGCTGCATTATACTATATGGAAAGGCTATGAGGCTGCAGTAATACTATATGGAGAGGCTATGAGGCTGTATTATACTATATGGAGAGTATATGAGGCTACATCCTGTATAATAATTGCCAGTTTCTGGCATCCGGCCACTGTGCTGCTATTCCGGCCTGCACCGCAGCCGGAAGCCAGCGCCGCGAGCGATGGTGTGCATGCGCGCCATCGCGAGCCGCAATTACCAGCCAGCGCCGAGCCGCTATTGCCGGCACCACAAGCGATGGATGACTGGCGCCTCACGCACACACGGCACGAGCGATGGCGCGCATGCGCCATCGTGAATGCCGCGTTACCGACGAGCGACCAGACGCTGCCTCCCAGCGCGCACGCATGCGCAGGAAGCCGCGGTCAAGCCACTCTCACAGATGCGCAAGACGCACCCGTCTCCGCGCATGCCCAGTATCCCCGCCAACGAGATTTACCTCATGGAGACTCCAGCCCCTCTCAGCTCCACTGCACTGCGATGCAGGCCTCGGTGGTGACGGGAATAACATCACAGTAATTCACCACCCACCAACACGCCCCTTATGGTCCATATAAACCACACAAAGCAGCTCTCCACTCTGCTACCCACAGAGACTCCTGTATACTGTGCCACCACAGAGCCTCCTGTATACTCTGCAACCCACAGAGACTCCAGTATACTTACATAGTAACATAGTTTTTAAGGTTGAAGGAAGACTTTAAGTCCATCTAGTTCAACCCATAGCCTAACATGTTGATCCAGAGGAAGGCAAAAAAAACCCATGTGGCAACACTAAGCTCCACATTGGGGGAAAAAATTCCTTCCTGACTCCAGATACGGCCATCAGACTAATTCCCTAGATCAACGCCCTATCAAAGAATCTAGTATGTATAACTGGTAATATTATAGTTTTCAAGAAAGGCATCCAGGCCCTTCTTAAATGTTAGTAGTGACTCACTCATTACAACATCATGTGGCAGAGAGTTCCATAGTCTCACTGCTCTTACAGTAAAGAATCCGCATCTGTGATTATGATTAAACCTTCTTCCTCCAGACGTAGAGGATGCCCCCTTGTCCCAGTCTCAGGCCTAAGAGTAAAGAGATCATTAGAAAGGTCTCTGTACTGTCCCCTCATATATTTATACATTATTATAAGATCACCCCTAAGCCTTTGTTTTTCCAAGCTAAATAACCCCAAGTTTAATAACCTGTCTTGGTATTGCAGACCCCTTAGTCCTCTAATGACTTTTGTCGCTCTTCTGAACCTCCTGTATACTCTGCTGCCCACAGAGACTCCTGTATACTGTGCCACCACACAGCCTCCTGTATACTAAGACAATGCACATGTTTGAAATTACTCAAATCAAGCTACATATAGAATACCCAAATTCAAACACATCACATACAACAGGTTTTTTTCAAAAGCACAAATAGTGTCACACATGTTTACTGCTCCTGTTAGCACGACTAAGGATACACACAATTCATTTCACCGCACTCTTGATGCAATAGCATTGGGCCTTTTTCTAGTAATACTATATGAAGAGGTTATGAGGCTGTATTATGCTATAAGGAGGGCTATGAGGCTGCATTATGATATATGGAGGGATGTGAGATTGAATTATATTATATGGAGTATAATGGGGGTTCATTATAATAATTAAATTACTATGGGGCGTACCTTATGAATGGAGGACTATAGGATGCATTATAATACATAGAGGACTATGGGGGCACATTGTAATATATGGAGGAATATTGTGATGCATTATTATAATTGGACGACTATGGTGACAGGATGAGGTTGACCATATAAACCAGGATGGGGGACATATATACCATGATAAGGGCCATATTCCAGGAGGAGGACCATATGTAGCAGGATGAGCGACATTAATACATAATGAAAGGGGAGAGCGGTCAATTTGTGAGTCTTTAAAGGATTTAGAATGTTACATGAGGTGCATAGATTTTATTAACATGAGTGGAAGGGCCAAGGTCTAAAATTCGCACAGAGGCCTGCCAGGCAATGGTTACACCAGTGGGTGACTATAAAGAGTAATGGGGCTATATACCAGTGATGGGGGCTATATACAGTAGTGGGGCTATATACCAGTGATGGGGGCACTATATACATTATTAAGGCTAAATACCAAGTGATGGGGGCTATAAACTAGTGATGGGGCACTATATACAGTAATTGGGCTATATACCTGTGATGGGGTCTATAAATCAGTGATCAGTGGGGGTGTTATGCACAGTATATGGGGCTATTAATGATGGGGGGCTATACACAGTAATGGGGCTATATTCCAGTGATGTGGGCATTATATACAATAATGGAGCTATATACCAGTGATGGGGCTATAAACCAGTAATGGGAGTGCTTTACACAGTAATGGGCCTATATACCAATGATGGGGGGTTGTATATGCTAATGGGGCTACATAACAGTGATGTTGGCTATAAACCAGTTATAGGGATACTATATACAGTAATGGGGCTATAAACCAGTGATGGGGGTGCTGTATACAGTTATGGGGCTATATATCAGTGATGGAGGGCTATATACAGTGACGATTGCTATATACCTGTGATGGGGGGGCTATATACCAGTGATGAGGGGCAATATACCATAATGGTGGTCTGCTGCATTATAGGCTTATACTCGAGTCAATAGGTTTCCCAGTTTTTGGGGTAAAATCATGGGCCTCAGCTTATACTCGGGTCGGCTTATACTCGAGTATATACAGTACATGACACAGGAGACTGTGTCCAGTATATATACACCACATAGGAGATTCTGTGGAAAGTGTACATACATCACATAGGAGACCCTGTGGCTGGTGTATATACATCTCATAGTAAATGCTGTGGTGGTTATATATCCACTACATAGGAAACACTGTGGCTGGTGTATGTACATTACATAAGAGACTCTGTGGCAATTGTATATACACCACATAGTAGATCTTGTGGCCAATGTATTCACCCCACATAGGAGATGCTGTGATAATGGTTTATAAATCACATAGGAGACACTGTGACTAGTGTAAATACACCACAGAGGAGATCCTGTGACTGTGTATATACACCACATAAGAAAAACTGTGGCAATGTGCATACACCACACAGAAGACACTGCGGCAGGTGTATATACACCACATAGGAGAAATTGTGGTTCGTGTATTTTCACTGCTTAGATGTGATGTTAGTCTGAGCTTCAGGTAAAAAGGGGAATCCCAGATAGACTAAACACAAACCACACTGTCAGGCAGGACCCCAAGGTACCACAAAATCCTTTAAAGGGAACCTGTCATCCCCTTTGGACATTTTAAACTGTGCCCACCAACATTAATATCATTTAAATGGGGTTCTTGTAACCCCTCTATGTGCCCAGACATCCCCCTCATACCTGAGAAATCAACTTTTATTCTATGTCGCCCTGCATCCTACTAGGTCTGGGTGGTATGCTCTCTGGCCCTGGTGGATTAGGGCCTTGCCGCCCCCTGCCTGCATAAACCCACCTTGCAACTTGAAAGTTCCCACCACTCCTATGATCGGCGCGCTAAGTGAAAGGCGCACTCGTGCCTGTGCAGTGTAGCGGGTCACCATGCTCCTCCATTGAAGTGCCGAAGTCTCACGAGACTTCACAAATCTCTAGAGAACTCAGCACTATCTTCAATGGAAGAAATGGTGACGGATGTCTGGGCACATAGAGGGGTTACAAGAACCCCATTTACATTGTTATTGCTGGTGGGCACAGTTTAAAATGCCCAAAGAGGGTGACAGGTTCTCTTTAACCCCTATACAGCTATCTGACTTTACTGCAAAGTCCAGGCGTTGCTGCCTATAGATGGGCTGAGTCCAGAGGTAGGGAAGTCACTAAGTAGGGCTAAAGCTGAGTGGTTAGAGAAGGACAAAATTAGAATCTAATAACATCGCCAGAGAGGCGGGTCAAAACTAAGATGGCAGCATGGGACAAAATTGTAAAGCTTGAGAATCATTCAAATCAGGCAGAAATCAAACAGGAAAATTGGCAATGCACAGAAGGATACAAACTAGTGAAGCAAAGACTATTTCTAGCAGCTTCCAGCAAAAAGCTGAATATATAAATAAGGTAAGGTACTTTCCAATTGGCTTGAGCTACAAGTTAATGACTTCAGCTTGAAGCCAATACAAACACATCCACAATCAGACTGAAGTACTAAAAGCTCCAGTCACTCCAACCCTAGTGGAAGAACTGAGCCTGCGCTCTCCAGAATTTCAAGCAGAGACTTCTGCTCTATCACCAGCACCACCTTTAAAGTAAATATGGTGGAACCTGGTGACAGGAGTGGAAGCCGCAAGAATAGACTCTGGTTGGCATGTTACAGTAGCAGAAGTCACAGGAGCAGAGACTTCTACTATATTACCAGCAAACTCTGGTGGGATAAAACATTAGGAGACGCTGTAGCTGGCATATATACACCACATAAGAGACCCTGTAGCAGGCGAGATGTTGCCCGCACTCAACATAAGAGACTCGCCTAAAGATGCTGCCAACTCTCCATTCCGGACACTCACTTTGAGATACTGCCTTCTCTCCCAAATAGGAGACTAATCTTGAGATGCTGCCCACCCTCCCACTTAGGAGACTCACCCTGAGATGCTGCCCACCTGGCACCCTGATTGTAGTGTGTGTGCGCATTTCCATGCTTTCTCCCGAATACAAAGGACTACATTAAAGAAGCACACATACAGCTGATGGATATACAATACTACACCAAGTGGATGAGGCACCAACTCCAAAATATATGAGGGACTTGAGAAGACTCATCAAATGTTTGGGTACGGATTCACACAAACCTTCTGGCCTTAATAACTGAAGATCCAAGGATGGGAGTTTTCTATAGGCTTCCCAAGATTCATAAGCCAGGTAACCTAGGGAGACCAATCATTTAAGGGGTGGGAACACTCTCTGAAAGAATCTCTGAGTGGGTGGAAAATGTCCTTAAACCGCTGGTAAGGAAGACAGACAGCTATATACAGGACACAAGGGACCTTTTAAATAAGCTATCCACAATATGCCCATTCCCAAAAGCACCATGGATGTGGAATCCCTATATTCTAATATCCCAAACGATGATGGACTTACCTCCTGCCAAATGTTTCTTGATGTCAGTGGGAACCATTTTGAATCAGTAATAGGGTTCACCAGATTTATGCTCACACACATTATTTTCTCTTTTGGTGAAGAACTGTACTTACAACGCAACGGAACTGCTATGGGAAGCAGAATGGCCTCACAGTATGCCAAACTATTCATGGCTAAACTGGAAAATTACTTTTTAGCCTTCTGCCCCATCAAACCCTTTACCTACTTCTGTTACATTGATGACATCTTAACAATCTGGACTGAGTCTGAACATAAACTTCTAAAATTCCATGACAATTTCAACACATTTCATCACACCATAAACTTGACACTGGACCTCTCAAAAACAGAAATCAACTTCTTGGATACCACAATAAATATTCTAAATGGTTCATTCTAGACATCGGTGTATCGGAAACCGATTGACCGTCCCACATACCTCATATGGGATAGTTTCTACCCGAAGCACATTAAAAAGTCCATTGTCTACAGCCAGGCCCTCAGAAATTTGCTCCAACCCAGCTGACAGGGATAAATACTTAAACCGTCTAAAAAAGACATTTTTAAACCAAGGCTACCACCCTACCTCAATTGATGATCAGAACATTAAGGCCAAAAGGATCCCTAGAAGTCAAGCACTCCAATACAGAGAAAAAGAAGTCATTCATCGTGTTCATCTGGTGGTGACCTACAACCCACAGCTTGAGGTCCTGAGGAAACTGCCAGGAAACTTCACCATATCCTACTCAAGGATGACTGACTAAAAATAATATTCTAAGACCCTCCCTTGCTATGCTACAGGCAACCTGCCAATTTAAGGAACATCATGGTCCGAAGTTCGATGCCCTCGGATACACCAAGAGGAATTTATCCATGCAATGTGAAGAGCTGCAAGACCTGTGCTTACAAAGAGACCAGAGACAGGATACAGATCCTAAAGATACAGCAGGATTATAAGATTCCTGGGACATTCACATGCTCCTTTTCCAATGTTGTGTATTTCATTATGTACACTATATGTCATGTGGGGGCTTTTTATGTCGGGGAGACGGGACAATGGCTAAGAGTAAGGATGAGGTCTTATCATCACACAATAAAAGACAAAAAAATCCATTTACCAGTACCCAAACATTTTTGTGGTCAAGGACAAAACATTGAAAATATGAAAGTTGCCATATTAAGAGGCAATTTCAAATCACAGAAACATCAAAGGGTCTGTGAATTCAAGCTCATTAGAACTTTTGATTGTAGCCAGAAAGGGCCAAACCTATCTGAAGGATTTATGGTTCATTATCACATCTGAAGAATGTTTTTCAGAGACACTATAAACACCAGATTTACATATAAATTAGGGTCATAAAAACTTTGACATCACTAAGCCTGGATCCTCTCCAGACTTTGTTTTGTTTATTTATTTGAATGTCCATTCATTATACCTTGTGTCTACTCTGGTTGTGCATATATTTGTGTTTCTTTGAATATTTTGTCACACCATACCTGATGAAAAGACCTGAGACGTTTTGAAAGTTCGCCTTGTAAAATCACTTATTTTATTTTTGTTAGACATTAAAAGATATCACAACTACAAGATTATTATCTTGTTTCTCCCACTGCGAGCAATCAACATTTTTTCAACTGGCTAACACGGTACCAAAACTTTTTTTCTTCTTTCCATGCTTTGGCATCCTGATGGTGACGTGCATACACACTCACTCACACAATGCACTGGTGTCCATATAATAGCGTACATGCGCACCTGCCCACGCAAGCCTACTCGCCCTGTAACTACCAGGAATAATTAAAGGGCAGGGGCCGTAATGCCAGGGTTGGCAGCCCAATATTTGCGGTAATGCTTCAGCCCATTGGGCATCTGGCAAAGGAGCAGATTGCCAATCTGGGCTTGCTGCAGTGGCTATAGACTGAGGGCATAGCAAGCACAGTTGAGAAACTGCCCTATTGCAGAAATGGAAAGCAAGGAGCATGTTACCACCCTGGGTTCTGCCGCCCGTGCCCCCCGACCTGCTGCCCTTACTCCTTCAGCTCCTATTGCCTCTGTCCAGCCTCCGTGTTCCCGGGTGTCGTCCGTCCGCCGACGGCTCAGGCAGCCGCCGCCCGCGGGTCGGTTGGGTAGCAACTTCCGTACCGTATGCCCCCGGGTACGCGCACTTGTTCCCAGCCGCAGGGGTCCAGCACCCTCTGCCTGAGCAACACTGCTCCTCTCACTTCCGGTACCACTGCTTGTGCACATGGAACTGTCTCCTAATCAGTTTCTGCTGGAGAGTGCAGGGAGCTTGCTCCTCCCCTCAGCCAATCACCAGGTCTCTGGGTCCTTCCAATCAGGACTGCCCTGTTCTGATATAAACCTCTTGTTGCCAATCAGTCGGGGCCAGGGCAACTTCGACCTTCACCTTCCCCTGAGTGAAGTTGCCACTTCTGGTCTGTCAGGTCGCTCTCCGTTTGGTCTGTTACCTGATTGCTCTGTGTTACCTCCCCCAGATCTCGTTCCTGCCGGTTCCTGGCTGATCACCGTGTTCCTGGATGGTCTCCTGATTCCCTCCAAGCTGATCGCTGGTTCTCGCCCGGCTCCGGATCCCCCGTGGTCCTGGATTCTCCGTGTTCCTGGATCTCCCTGTGTTCCTGGATCTCCCTGTGTTCCTGGATCTCCCTGTGTTCCTGGATCTCTCCGTGTTCCTGGATCTCTCCCGTGTTCCTGGTTCCCCGTGTTCCTGGTGCTCTGTATTCACGGTTCTCGTTTCGTATTGTATTCCCGGGTGCTGTTTCATTACCACGTCGCCTGGGGTCGGTTGAACACTTGTGTCCGTAGCATTGGCCCCTTCGAGGCTGATCCCGGCGGTATCCCTGTATAGGGGTCAAGCGCTCCGGGGTCTCCCTCGCTGGGCTCCCGGTGTTGCAACCTTGTGGCCCTCTCCAGGGGCGTGTGGTTCTGTGTTATAGTTCTGTTTAATAAACCCGTTGACTCTACGGTACGTGTCTGCCTCTCTATCACCCGGTATCAGCATCCGCTTTACGCGGTCCAGTGGGTCCACGTGTGAGTCCGTCAGTAGGACGTGACAGATTTTGCCCTGGCCATGGACCCCGCTGATACCAGGTTCGATGCCCAGAGAGAGCTGACCGCACTCCGCCAGAGCCACGACCGGGTTGTGGCGATTTTCCAGTCTTTAGAGGCCCGCTTGGGGGCGCCCTCTACTGTTGATCCCACTCTCTTTTTTCAGGTGCTGAGTCTCCACCAGGAGTGGGACCTTCTGCGTGAGCTACAGACTCAGATGGCTTCCCAGGTGTCCTCCATGGATGATCGGCTTGCCAGCCTACCGAGCACAACAGGAAGCCCAGGTACCGTCCCATCGTGTCTTGTTCCTGTACCGGCTCCTCCTCCGTGTTCCTGGGGAGTCTCCAGCCTTGGTCCGGTGGGTGTCCTGCCGCTCGGTGCCCCTGATGACGTCCTGCCTGTCGGTGCCCCTGATGACGTCCTGCCTGTCGGTGCCCCTGATGACGTCCTGCCGGTCGGTGCCCCTGATGACGTCCTGCCGGTCGGTGTCCCTGATGACGTCCAGCCTGTTGATGTCCCATCGTGCCTTGTTCCTGGACGGGCTCCTCCTCCGTGTTCCTGGGGAGTCTCCAGCCTTGATCCGGTGGGTGTCCCTGATGACGTCTTGCCGCCTGTCGGTGTCCCTGATGGCGTCCTGCCGCCTGCCGGTGTCCCCGATGACTTCCTGCCGCCTGCCGGTGTCCCTGATGACGTCTTGCCTGCCGGTGTCCCTGATGGCGTCCTGCCGCCTGCCGGTGTCCCTGATGGCGTCCTGCCGCCTGCCGGTGTCCCTGATGACGTCTTGCCTGCCGGTGTCCCCGATGACGTCTTGCCTGCCGGTGTCCCCGATGACGTCCTGTCGCTCGGTGCCCCCGATGACGTCCTGTCACTCGGTGCTCCCGATGACGTCCTGCCTGTCGGTGCCCCCGATGACGTCCTGTCGCTTGGTGCCCCCGATGACGTCCTGTCGCTCGGTGCCCCCGATGACGTCCTGTCGCTCGGTGCCCCCGATGACGTCCTGCCTGTCGGTGCCCCCGATGACGTCCTGCCTGTCGGTGCCCCCGATGACGTCCTGCCTGTCGGTGCCCCCGATGACGTCCTGTTCCTCCTGTGCTTGTCACATGATGCCAAAACAACCGCCCTCGGGTCCCTTCTGCTCTTGGGACCGGGGAGGTGGATGCCGCTGCCCCGAGCCCCCTGCGCGAGTTCATGGCCGGTCTCCGTCCAGGGGGGGGGCGTAGAGGGGGGGTACTGTTACCACCCTGGGTTCTGCCGCCCGTGCCCCCCGACCTGCTGCCCTTACTCCTTCAGCTCCTATTGCCTCTGTCCAGCCTCCGTGTTCCCGGGTGTCGTCCGTCCGCCGACGGCTCAGGCAGCCGCCGCCCGCGGGTCGGTTGGGTAGCAACTTCCGTACCGTATGCCCCCGGGTACGCGCACTTGTTCCCAGCCGCAGGGGTCCAGCACCCTCTGCCTGAGCAACACTGCTCCTCTCACTTCCGGTACCACTGCTTGTGCACATGGAACTGTCTCCTAATCAGTTTCTGCTGGAGAGTGCAGGGAGCTTGCTCCTCCCCTCAGCCAATCACCAGGTCTCTGGGTCCTTCCAATCAGGACTGCCCTGTTCTGATATAAACCTCCTGTTGCCAATCAGTCGGGGCCAGGGCAACTTCGACCTTCACCTTCCCCTGAGTGAAGTTGCCACTTCTGGTCTGTCAGGTCGCTCTCCGTTTGGTCTGTTACCTGATTGCTCTGTGTTACCTCCCCCAGATCTCGTTCCTGCCGGTTCCTGGCTGATCACCGTGTTCCTGGATGGTCTCCTGATTCCCTCCAAGCTGATCGCTGGTTCTCGCCCGGCTCCGGATCCCCCGTGGTCCTGGATTCTCCGTGTTCCTGGATCTCCCTGTGTTCCTGGATCTCCCTGTGTTCCTGGATCTCCCTGTGTTCCTGGATCTCTCCGTGTTCCTGGATCTCTCCCGTGTTCCTGGTTCCCCGTGTTCCTGGTGCTCTGTATTCACGGTTCTCGTTTCGTATTGTATTCCCGGGTGCTGTTTCATTACCACGTCGCCTGGGGTCGGTTGAACACTTGTGTCCGTAGCATTGGCCCCTTCGAGGCTGATCCCGGCGGTATCCCTGTATAGGGGTCAAGCGCTCCGGGGTCTCCCTCGCTGGGCTCCCGGTGTTGCAACCTTGTGGCCCTCTCCAGGGGCGTGTGGTTCTGTGTTATAGTTCTGTTTAATAAACCCGTTGACTCTACGGTACGTGTCTGCCTCTCTATCACCCGGTATCAGCATCCGCTTTACGCGGTCCAGTGGGTCCACGTGTGAGTCCGTCAGTAGGACGTGACAGATTTTGCCCTGGCCATGGACCCCGCTGATACCAGGTTCGATGCCCAGAGAGAGCTGACCGCACTCCGCCAGAGCCACGACCGGGTTGTGGCGATTTTCCAGTCTTTAGAGGCCCGCTTGGGGGCGCCCTCTACTGTTGATCCCACTCTCTTTTTTTCAGGTGCTGAGTCTCCACCAGGAGTGGGACCTTCTGCGTGAGCTACAGACTCAGATGGCTTCCCAGGTGTCCTCCATGGATGATCGGCTTGCCAGCCTACCGAGCACAACAGGAAGCCCAGGTACCGTCCCATCGTGTCTTGTTCCTGTACCGGCTCCTCCTCCGTGTTCCTGGGGAGTCTCCAGCCTTGGTCCGGTGGGTGTCCTGCCGCTCGGTGCCCCTGATGACGTCCTGCCGGTCGGTGCCCCTGATGACGTCCTGCCGGTCGGTGCCCCTGATGACGTCCTGCCGGTCGGTGCCCCTGATGACGTCCTGCCGGTCGGTGCCCCTGATGACGTCCTGCCGGTCGGTGTCCCTGATGACGTCCAGCCTGTTGATGTCCCATCGTGCCTTGTTCCTGGACGGGCTCCTCCTCCGTGTTCCTGGAGAGTCTCCAGCCTTGATCCGGTGGGTGTCCCTGATGACGTCTTGCCGCCTGCCGGTGTCCCTGATGACGTCTTGCCGCCTGTCGGTGTCCCTGATGGCGTCCTGCCGCCTGCCGGTGTCCCTGATGACGTCTTGCCTGCCGGTGTCCCTGATGACGTCTTGCCGCCTGCCGGTGTCCCTGATGGCGTCCTGCCGCCTGCCGGTGTCCCTGATGGCGTCCTGCCGCCTGCCGGTGTCCCTGATGGCGTCCTGCCGCCTGCCGGTGTCCCTGATGGCGTCCTGCCGCCTGCCGGTGTCCCTGATGGCGTCCTGCCGCCTGCCGGTGTCCCCGATGACGTCTTGCCTGCCGGTGCCCCCGATGACGTCCTGTCGCTCGGTGCCCCCGATGACGTCCTGTCGCTCGGTGCCCCCGATCACGTCCTGTCACTCGGTGCTCCCGATGACGTCCTGCCTGTCGGTGCCCCCGATGACGTCCTGTCGCTCGGTGCCCCCGATGACGTCCTGTCGCTCGGTGCCCCCGATGACGTCCTGTCGCTCGGTGCCCCCGATGACGTCCTGTCGCTCGGTGCCCCCGATGACGTCCTGTCGCTCGGTGCCCCCCGATGACGTCCTGTCGCTCGGTGCCCCCGATGACGTCCTGTTCCTCCTGTGCTTGTCACATGATGCCAAAACAACCGCCCTCGGGTCCCTTCTGCTCTTGGGACCGGGGAGGTGGATGCCGCTGCCCCGAGCCCCCTGCGCGAATTCATGGCCGGTCTCCGTCCAGGGGGGGGGCGTAGAGGGGGGGGTACTGTTACCACCCTGGGTTCTGCCGCCCGTGCCCCCCGACCTGCTGCCCTTACTCCTTCAGCTCCTATTGCCTCTGTCCAGCCTCCGTGTTCCCGGGTGTCGTCCGTCCGCCGACGGCTCAGGCAGCCGCCGCCGCGGGTCGGTTGGGTAGCAACTTCCGTACCGTATGCCCCCGGGTACGCGCACTTGTTCCCAGCCGCAGGGGTCCAGCACCCTCTGCCTGAGCAACACTGCTCCTCTCACTTCCGGTACCACTGCTTGTGCACATGGAACTGTCTCCTAATCAGTTTCTGCTGGAGAGTGCAGGGAGCTTGCTCCTCCCCTCAGCCAATCACCAGGTCTCTGGGTCCTTCCAATCAGGACTGCCCTGTTCTGATATAAACCTCCTGTTGCCAATCAGTCGGGGCCAGGGCAACTTCGACCTTCACCTTCCCCTGAGTGAAGTTGCCACTTCTGGTCTGTCAGGTCACTCTCCGTTTGGTCTGTTACCTGATTGCTCTGTGTTACCTCCCCCAGATCTCGTTCCTGCCGGTTCCTGGCTGATCACCGTGTTCCTGGATGGTCTCCTGATTCCCTCCAAGCTGATCGCTGGTTCTCGCCCGGCTCCGGATCCCCCGTGGTCCTGGATTCTCCCTGTGTTCCTGGATCTCCCTGTGTTCCTGGATCTCTCCGTGTTCCTGGATCTCTCCGTGTTCCTGGATCTCTCCGTGTTCCTGGATCTCTCCGTGTTCCTGGATCTCTCCGTGTTCCTGGATCTCTCCGTGTTCCTGGATCTCTCCCGTGTTCCTGGTGCTCTGTATTCACGGTTCTCGTTTCATATTGTATTCCCGGGTGCTGTTTCATTACCACGTCGCCTGGGGTCGGTTGAACACTTGTGTCCGTAGCATTGGCCCCTTCGAGGCTGATCCCGGCGGTATCCCTGTATAGGGGTCAAGCGCTCCGGGGTCTCTCTCGCTGGGCTCCCGGTGTTGCGACCTTGTGGCCCTCTCCAGGGGCGTGTGGTTCTGTGTTATAGTTCTGTTTAATAAACCCGTTGACTCTACGGTACGTGTCTGCCTCTCTATCACCCGGTATCAGCATCCGCTTTACGCGGTCCAGTGGGTCCACGTGTGAGTCCGTCAGTAGGACGTGACAGAGCATCTGTAGACGTTAATAGCACTTTAAAAGTAAGACATTAGATAGATAGATAGATAGATAGATAGATAGATAGCAAGAAAAAAACTGCACAGCACTCACAGACTAGTGTGTACTGGTGCTAGCAAAGACGCAGGGTCAAATAATTTGAAAAAAATTCTTGCAGCACACAGCTACTACCAATGATGTACAAATGCTATAAGCTATATGTCTGCCCACTGAGAAGTGGGGGGTGGACAAGGAGGATAGGGATATCAGCGTAGGACTTATCATACCTGAAGTCACTTTGTCGCAGTTGATGAGCAAGCAGACCTTGGCCAATGTGTGTACTAAGAACTTCAGAAATAAAAAGATAAGATTTTTGAGTTTTTTGAAAAAAACTTAGGTTTTTAAACTTTTTCCTCAAATACATATAGCTTATAGCATTTGTACATCATTGGTAGTAGCTGTGTGCTGCAAGAATTTTTTTTTCAAATTATTAATAATTAGATAGGTAGATAGATAGATACCAAAAAAAGTTAAACCGCACTCAAGGTCTAGTCTGAACTGGTGAAAGCTGCAATACTGAACAATATACAGAAAAAAGGTCACCGCAGCACTCAGTCACTGCCAATCATGTGTGTATATATACATATAGATAGTTCGAAATAAAACACCTATGCATTTGAGAAAAAATATAAAAACATGCAATTTTTCAAAAAACTAAATTTTTGGATTTTTTTGGGGATATTTTACCTTTGTAAAGTAAGGTTCTTAGTGCACATATTGACCATACCTGTTTGTCAATCAACCGCGGCAAGGTGACCTTAGATCTGCTGGGTCCTACCATGTCACTCTTTCCTTGGACTTAGCTAGGCCTCCATTTTTATAATTTTTATGGGAAGTGGGAGGACTCACTTCAATCAAAGACCACCTGGGGTCAATGGGGGTGCAGAGTAAAGCTGTGGAGCCAGTAACTCCAACAATTATATAGAAACCAAAAAAAGCTAAGCAGCACTCAAGGTCTGAACTGGTACAAGCTGCAATACCTTACTTTACAAAGATAAAATATAAAAAAAAATCCCAAAATTGAGCTTTTTGAAAAAACGCATGTTTTATATTTTTTTCTTAAATGCATAGGTGTTTTACTTCTATCTATCTACATGTACAACCCCTGGCAAAAAGTATGGAATCACCTGGCTTTGAGGATGTCCATGCAGTTGTCAGCTAGTTTATGCTCCCTCAGCTATGACTGTCTGTAGCTGCAGCTTCATAGTACTATTCTAATCATCCCTGTCTGAGCTCATAGTGTAATGTGAAAGGTGAAATAAAAGCATTTATACACTTACATTTCCTTATGTAATGAGGCAGTCAGTCTCCAGCTTGGAGGATGGAGACTGTTTGGCAGGTTAATAGTTAACATCTCAGCCTAAGTTACCCTTACTGATTCCACATTATTTCTCTTGATTTCTTTTAGTGTTTCTTCCAGGCAGAGAGTTGCCATTTG
Organism: Allobates femoralis; assembly: GCA_033576535.1. NCBI lineage: Eukaryota > Metazoa > Chordata > Amphibia > Anura > Aromobatidae > Allobates > Allobates femoralis. Next base: position 820,001,031 of record JARQOC010000003.1, read on the forward strand.
AAATGACTTTAGTTTTGTGCCATGTCTGGGATCTGCTTATTTTCTATAACATTGAACAATTGAATGGACATCCTCCGAGCCCGGTGATTCCATCATTTTTGCCAGGGGTTGCATATATACACACATGATTGGCAGTGACTGAGTGCTGCTGTGAACTTTTTTCTGTATATTGTTCAGTATTGCAGCTTGCACCGGATCAGACTAGACCTTGAGTGCGGTTCAGCTTTTTTTGGAGCTCCACAGCTTTAGACTGCCTCCTTATTGACCCCAGGTGGTCTTTGATTGAAGTGAGTCCTCCCACTTCCCATAAAAATTATAAAAATGGAGGCTTGGCTAAGTCCACGGAAAGAGTGGCATGGTAGGGCAGAGACCCATCAGATCTAAGGTCACCTTGCCGCGGTTCATGGGACAACAGGTATTGGGCAATATGTGTACTAAGAACTTTACTTTAGAAATATAAAATATCCAAAAAAAGTCTTTTGGAAAAACACATGTTTTTATATATTTTTTTAAATGCATAGGTGTTTTACTTCTATCTATCTATATATATATACACACATGATTGGCTGTGACTGAGTGCTGCTGTGAACTTTTTTCTGTAGATAGATAGATAATTTGAAAAAAATTCTTGCAGCACACAGCTACTACCAATGATGTACAAATGCTATAAGCTATATGTATTTGAGGAAAAAGTTTAAAAACTTACATTTTTTTCAAAAAACTCAAATTCTAATTTTTTATTTCTGAAGTTCTTGGTACACACATTGGCCAATGTCTGTTTGCTCATCAACTGCGACAAAGTGACTTCAGGTCTGATGAGTCCTACTCTGATATCCCTATCCTCAGGGGCGGAACTACACTGGTGCAGCTGATGCAGCTGCACCAGGGCCCCGACCAGTTAGGGGGCCCCTTCAAGCCTGGAGGGGGCCCCCAGCCGACCCCCGCAAGCCGCCGTCAAAGGAGAGGAGGGCCAGGCAAGGGTAGCAGAGAGCTTCCTGCTTCCCTTGCCTAATCCCGCCCCTCCTCTCCGGCTCCTACGACCATCCGGCGCAGCTCTGCCAGCAGCACCAGGCGGGAGAGCGTGGCTCTCCCGGCAGCAGCGCGGCTTTCCCGGCAGCACCAGGCGGGAGAGCGCGGCTCTCCCAGCAGCAGCACGGCTCTCCCAGCAGGACCAGGCGGGAGAGCGCGGCTCTCCCAGAAGCAGCACGGCTCTCCCAGCAGGACCAGGTGGGAGAGCGCGGCTTTCCCAGCAGCGCGGCTTTCCCAGCAGCGCGGCTCTCCCAGCAGCGCGGCTCTCCCAGCAGCGCGGCTCTCCTAGCAGCGCGGCTCTCCCAGCAGCGCGGCTCTCCCAGCAGCACGGCTCTCCCAGCACAACGGCTCTCCCAGCAGCAGCAGGTAAGAGAGCTCTGCTCTCCCAGCATCCCCCCCCCCACCCGGTCCTCACCTGCACCAGGGCCCCCGGGGGTGACGGTCCGCCCCTGCCTATCCTCCTTGTCCACCCCCCACTTCTCAGTGGGCAGACTCCATCCAGACCCTCGATCACCTGTAGGTTAATGAGGGTGCAAATTGCAGCAAGGAGCCTGCAACTCCATATGATAAATAACAAGAAAAAAACTGCAGAGCACTCACAGACTAATGAGTTTTTTTTTTCTTTTTTTTTTTCTTGATAGATAGATAGATAGAGAGAGAGAGATAGATAGATAGATAGATAGATGATCGATAGATAGATAGATAGATAGATAGATAGATAGATAGATAGCTGATAGATCTCCCACATATGAATATTTAATAGAGCGAGGGAAACGTTCTATTTCAGGTTGGTAAATCACAAACTACAACGTTTTTTCTTTTTCATTTTAAAATTAACACATTTCCATCACCTTAAACAATTGAAGAAGTAGAAAGAATTTGCTTTAGTGTTTTATTTATTGACAAAATTCCCAGACTCCATCTGGTGGTCTTGTGCGGTAATAACATCTGGCAAAAAGCAGACAAATATTCCTGCAACAATAACCAACATTAGTTCAGAGATAAGACACAGGGTTATATTACACTGGAAACTACATGTACAACCAACTATAAGGAAACTGCCTGCTGCTTTCCCTGGAGCATAGACAGCAGCACAGGAGTGTAGAAGGACCTGGGAGAATTACAGCATCATTTTATGTTATGCTTTGTTATGGATTAAGCATACAAATTAATTTTTAATTTTTTTTTATTTTATTTTTAAAATAAATAAAAAATAAAAAAAATTTTTATTTGTTTCCTTTTTTCATATTTTCATTTTTTTTGTATATTTATTTTAGTTCCTTTATGGGAATTACCATAACCAATTATTACACAGGTCTTCTATATTGTAGTCAGGTTGAACGAGTAGTATCACTGCACAGCGATTTATAAGGTTTCACACCAATTATTTAATGAGGTTTACACCGGAAACATTCAATGACATTTACAGATTTGTCAAAAGTTGTTCCTGCTTTCAACTACGACTCCTATTGTTGTTAATAGGTAGGTGATGATTGGTTCTTTCTATTCCTTCTTTCCTTCTTTCCTTCCTTCTTTCTTTCTTTCTTTCTTTCTTTCTTTCTTTCTTTCTTTCTTTCTTTCTTTCTTTCTTTCTTTCTTTCTTCTTTCTTCTTCTTTCTTTCTTTCTTTCCTACTTTCTTTTTATAAAACAACACTTTATGGCTTATCCTCAACACGTGTTGAGTATCACATTGCTCATGTTTCTTTCACTTTCTTGTTGCTAGTTGTGGGCTTGAGTGAATTTTTTGGTCTGGTAACTTTGTCCCAAGCTTCTTCCTGTTTAGCTGCTTTCACATAGCGATTTTTTGCAATCCATGGCTGTCTGTTGTAAAACGGACAGCCACGGATCCAATTTGGCCCCCATGTATCCCTATGGGGATCGGATTTGGCCTTATTGCCATCTGATTTTTGTCAGATCCGATTCTCTCCGATTTTTTGCTGTACCCAAAATCAGAGACTACTCCGACTTTGGGCACAGAAGACCAAATCAGACCGAATCGGATCCAACCCGATCCACGGCCTTTAACATGGGGGCCTATGGAGTACGGGTCCGAGAAAACACAGGATTGTTTCTCGGACCTGATTTTAATGTACTGAGCATCAGTACACTAAAACCGCTGTTTTCCCCTTTAATTTTACTTCCGCAATGTATATATATATATATACGCTGTGAAAGTGAAATTAACTATACAAAGGGTTGAATAAAAAAAAAACCATGCTCACCTCTACAGCAGTGTCCAGCGCTGTCTCGCTCCTGGAGCTGAAGGACCTGGCATTGCCTGGCAACCCAATCAGCTGTTCGGGTTGTCACATGACCGCGCGGTTAAATCTCCCACCCGCCGATCAGTTTTGGCAGGCAGCTGAGCAGTTTAAATTCCGCGCCTGCCAAAATTGATCGGCGGGTGGGAGATTTAAACTGCGCGGTCATGTGACAACCCGAACAGCTGATTGGTAACATGACCGCTCAGCTGATCGGGTTGCCAGGTAACACCAGGTCTTTCAGCCCCAGGAGCGAGACAGCGCGGGACACCGCTGGAGAGGTGAGGTTGTTTTTTTTTATTTTTAACCCTTTTTTCACTCCTGCAATGTATATATGTACATTGCGGGAGTCAAGTGCCCGGCTTGCCTGCACTTTGCAAGCTCGGGCTTTCTGTGTCTGGACCCGTGAAAATCACAGACCCAGACACAGAAATAGCATCTTGAGGTCACCTCCGATGCTGTCCTTTCCTGTCCGTGGGGTCCTGCAAAAAGTAAGATCCCATGGACAGGAAAAAAAACGCAGTGTGAAAGCAGCCTTACTGAGAATCATTAGCAATGTGTCAGTGCTTGTTCTAAAGTCTATACTGTTATCACTATATTTGTATGTTGTATGATAATTTTGCAGGACTGATAACAGCAGCTCATTCAAAGCTAACAGGTTGGCACCTGTTTAACTGCTGTGTAGATATCAGTAGGCAGTAGAATGCTTACTAGGATCTCGGTAGTTAACTCCTCTAAGCATACACATTCACTATGTAAGATACAACTCTAATAACAGGAGAACCACAGCAAATAGAAAACAAGTCAAATGCAAACTGTCTTTATTTCTTTTCTTCTTTCCTTCTCTCTCTCTTTCTTTCTCTCTTTCTTTCTTTCTTTCTTTCTTTCTTTCTCTCTTTCTTTCTTTCTTTCTTGACATTGACGTTTTACAGGTTACTAGCTGTAGAGCCTGACATTGACCAAGCATAGTAACTCCTGTTCTTAGTTAGAATAGAATGATTATTTTGCACATAAACGTCTGCCTCTATATCCTTCCCTTCCATAGAATATTGTCTGGTTCTGTTTCTAGCTCCTCCCCTCCATAGAAGGTTACCTGACTCCTTATTTAGCTCCTCCGCCTCCATGGAATGTTCTCTTGTTCAGCCTCTAGCTCCTCCCCCTTCATAGAATGTTGTCTGGTTCTGCCTCTTGATCTTCGTCCTCCATTGAATGTTGTCTGTTTCTGCCTCTAGCTCCTCTCCCTCCATAAAATGTTGCCTGGTTGTATCACTAGCTCCTCCCTCTCCACAGAATGTTGTTTGGATCGGACTCTATCTCCTCCCCCTCCATAGAATATAATCTGGTTCTACCTGTAGCTCCTCCCCCTCCATAGAATCTTGTCTCATTCTGCCTGTAGCTCCTAATGTGGCACCCCAAGGGTTAATGTGCCACAGAAACATCAACACAGGTTTAATCCCCACACAACACTACACTAGAAAGTGGGAGGAGCTTAGGTGGCACCTGCACTAGTGGGAGGAGCTAAGTTGTTTACCACAGAGCAGAAGTGACAGTTAGTTCAGTTCAGAGGAGAGTTTAGTCTGGAGCAGGAGCAGAGTCAAGTAGAAGTGGAGGTCCTGAGAGGTCTGAGGAAAGGAGACAGAGTAACAGAGGAACATCCCCGGGATAAAGAGTTACCCCAAACTTAACCCCGGAGAGGCGCTTGTGATGAATATTGGGAAGGAATATTGCCATATCCCCATATTCCATTCCTCCCAGAAAGCAATTGATAAGGCACATCTCACTCATAAAGAGATAAGCCCCCACCCTTAGTAGGCAGAAGTCATTCATCTGGCAAATGGTAGAGTAATTAGTATGTAGATGGAAGCCAACAGGCAACACAAAGACACTCTCCCTCAACTTTGATGTGGTAATCAGGTAGGTGTATGGAGCTTCCTCAGAACTGGGGTTTTGCCAAAAGGTGACACGTCCAATATAAGTCTCTTTTCTCCCCAGGCAGACTGGACGGAGCCGTGACTATAACATTAATATCTCATAAGCCGTCCACCCTGTGATACTATCGAATATAAAAATGAACTCTACATATCTAGACGGTGACCAGCCTGGTATTCACATGAATGTAGGATGACTGTAAGCCATCTAAACAGGATATTGGCTACTAGGCTGCTACCAGAGTAGCCATGTTTCATATCCAGACAAAGATAAAATCATAACTAAAAATATGAAAGTATTATCTTCCGTCTGCGATGCCCATGGACACGGCTAGGTCAGCTTATAGAATCTGGGTGTCCATATCTCCCCTCAGAGGGGTGGGAATTGTGAGACATCCCAGAGGTGCGAGATGGGTGGAGACAGGGGTCAGCCCTAATGTATAAGAATCTGCTGCCCCATCTCCACATGGTATTTCTTCTGAATGGGCATTTTTCCACCAAAGCCAGAGATTACCCAAGGAACAGATTGGTGCCACGCCGCCCTTGTGGTGCCATCAGCACTAAGGTAACTGCTCACATGTGTATGTAATTCTGTGTATCCCATTTACCCTTTTATTGGCATATCTGACTGTAATATTTGTAACATCTTAATAATACCTGTAAATATTAATATCTAGTGTACCATTAGGGTGATTAAATATATAAATTTAATCTTGAGTTGCTCTTTTTATCTTGATCACGATTCCCACATCCGTGTGCTCATTTAACGCTACCTGGGTTGGTTTCTGACCCAATATAAGCCCGACCACGGACCGGACTTATATTAAACGAGAAGCTGGTGGAAGCATTTGTGCTTGGGGTTATTCGGGGTCTCTATCAGTGACGGGGTGGAGGAGATTATATGTGCTTCTAGCTGCGGGCTAGAAGGCATATACCACACTCACTGAGAGGTGCCTTAATAAGCCAGCACAGGCAAGGCAGCTGCGGCCCTTCTTTACCCTCAGGCAGTTCTCTGACTGACCTGGGTTTAACAGGAGGCGCTGTGGAGCTGCCAGGTTCGGTGGTCGCGATTTCACCACAGCGCTTAAGACGGATACCGGATCCGAGGCTGTGCCTGAGACAGACAGGACAGTAAACACAGGCATAGTGAAGGTCCACCATCTTCACTGCACAATAGCAAAGCAAAACGGAGGGGGTCAGTGACACAGAGGACTCAAGTTGCCCAGCAGATTGGTACCCGTGAGCAGAGACAGGGCCAGCAGTACAGCTACAAGCAGCAGCAGGGCCACACACAGCGCTTAAGTAGGAAGCCAAGGACCCGATCAGGGTGGGAGCAACCTGGTACAGACTCCGTGGACAATATTGTGATATACCATCTGCAAGTAAAGACTTGGAAAACAACAGAAACCGTGAGTGTGTGTGATCCTTATACTGAAGCCCCACTTGATCTCATCATCTCTACTGCTACCCCTACTCTCCTGCAGCATCAATAACCATCCTCACAGACTTTAACTACTACTACCACTGCCCCGGGGAACCAAGTTCTGCCCACAGGAACTATTCTTTCCAAGCTGCTATCCCATCATCCCCGGAGGTTCTGCAGCAGCGGCGGGCCCATTACTGGCCGCATATAGTGGGTGGCGTCACGAGTGACAAATCCCCTGTAAATAACCCCCATTTTATTGTGCGGGCCCGGGACACGGTCCGGACCAGGACCGCCGTGACATCCCCCAGCAGTACACCGGTCCGGCACCGAGTACCCCGTCCCAGTGGGCTCCACAAACTCCCCTCCATAAAAGGTTGCCTCATTCTGCCTCCAGCTCCTCTCCATCCATAGAATGGTGTCTGATTCTGCCTCTAGCCCCTCTCCCTCCATGGAATGGTGTCTGATTCTGCCTCTAGCCCCTTTCCCTCCATAGAATATTGTCTGTTCCTGCCTCTAGCTCCTCTTTCTCCATACAATGTTTTCTGGTTCAGCATCTAGCTACCCCCCTCTATAGAATGGTGTCGGTTTCTGCATATAGCTCTAACTGGCCAACTGGGGTGGGCAGGGCTATCTGGAGTGGGCAGGTCTTGATATATACAAACACACATACACTCAGCTTTATGTATGTATATATATATATATATATATATATATATATACATATATATTCTCAACATGTGTCTTGAACAGCACAATGCTCCAAAGCTTCTCTCACTTCCTTGTTGTCGCCTGTTGGCTTGACTGAAATTTGTAGTTTGGTAGCTTTGTCCCAAGCTTCCTCCTGCTACTGATAATCAATAGCAATGTGTCAGTGCTTGTTCTAAAGTCTATACTGTTATCACTATATTTGTATGTTGTTCTAGTAGTGCCCTTCAACATGGGTGGTGTGGGGACTGATGATTTTGCAGGACTGATAAAAGCAGCTCATTCAATTGTTTAAGGGTACCGTCACACTTGGTGACGCTCCAGCGATCCTGACAACGATACGACCTGGTAAGGATTGTCAATAAAGTGGGCACCACTATGGAGTTTGGGTTACATAAAATATAACTTTTATTGGTAATATAAAAGCAGACACATAAACGTTATGAAAACGAAGGTACAGGGAAGTTCCAAAAACAACTGCAGTGGGGTAGTAACCCCCTAGGTATTAACCGTACACACTAAGGTGCCATTCACAATAGTATTAAGTTACACAAATAAGGCAAGTGTTACCAGACAGATTAGAGAGTAATACCATTACATCAATCACTCACCCATTGTGTACTTGTAGTGATGAACCTGGCGGTTCCCCAGGGGGCCCTGTCCTGCAGCACGCCCCTAACAGCTGTTTCGCCGCTGCTTGGTCGCAGGGCCTGGTAAGGATTGCTGGAGCTTCGCTATGTGGTTGCTGCTGATCTGTCAAACAGTCAGATCTCACCAGTGACGCACCAACAATATGGAACGATACGGGGGTTGTTGGGAACCTGTCACCCTCGGGCGTAGTATTGAGATCGTTGGTCATTGCCCTGTCAAACACAGTGATGCACGCTGCCCAGCAGGAGCGCGACGACCAAAAAATGATACAGAACAGGTTGTCACGATCAGCGATCTCACAGCTGGGGCCTGGTCGCTGCTACGTGTCAAACGCAGCGAGATCGCTGCTGAGGTCGTTGTTGCATCACAAAACGTGTGACACAGCAGAGATCTCACTTAGTGTGACGGGGTCTTAACTGCTGTGTAGATAGTATTGGGCAGTAGAATGCTTACTACAATCTTGGTAGTTAACTCCTCAGAGCATACACATTCACTATGTTCAGTGTTGGCCAAAAGTATTGACTCCCCTGCAATTCTGTAACATAATATTCAGTTTCTTCCTGAAAATGATTACAATCACAAATTCTTTGGTATTATTAACTTCATTTAATTTGTCTTCAATGAAAAAACACAAAAGAGCATGAAGCAAAAAGCAAAACATTGATAATTTCACACAAAACTCCAAAAATGGGCCAGACAAAAGTATTGGCACCCTCAGCCTAATACTTGGTTGCACAACCTTTAGCCAAAATAACTGCGATCAACCGCTTCCGGTAACCATCAATGAGTTTCTTACAATGCTCTGCTGGAATTTTAGACCATTCTTCTTTGGCAAACTGCTCCAGGTCCCTGATATTTGAAGGGCGCCTTCTCCAAACTGCCATTTTTAGATCTCTCCACAGGTGTTCTGAGGGATTCAGGTCTGGACTCATTGCTGGCCACCTTAGAAGTCTCCAGTGCTTTCTCTCAAACCATTTTCTAGTGCTTTTTGAAGTGTGTTTTGGGTCATTGTCCTGCTGGAAGACTCATGACCTCTGAGGGAGACCCAGCTTTCTCACACTGGGCTCTACATTATGCTGAAAAATTTGTTGGTAGTCTTCAGACTTCATAATGCCATGCACACAGTCAAGTCCAGTGCCAGAGGCAGCAAAGCAACTCCAAAACATCAGGGAACCTCCACCATGTCTGACTGTAAGGACCGTGTTCTTGTCTTTGAATGTCTCTTTTTATCTCCTGTAAACTCTATGTTGATGCCTTTGCCCAAAAAGAGAGAACATTCTTCCAAAACATTTTAGGCTTTCTCAGGTAAGTTTTGGCAAACTCCAGCCTGGCTTTTTTATGTCTCGGGGTAAGAAGTGGGGTCTTCCTGGATCTCCTACCATATAGTCCCTTTTCATTCAGACTCCGACGGATAGTACGGGTTGACACTGTTGTACCCTCGGACTGCAGGGCAGCTTGAACTTGTTTGGATGTTAGTCAACCATCCGCACAATCTTGCGTTGAAATCTCTTGTCAATTTTTCTTTTCCACGTATAGGGAGATTAGCCACAGTGCCATGGGCTTTAAACTTCTTGATGACACTGCGCACGGTAGACACAGGAACATTCAGGTGTTTGGAGATGGACTTCTTTCTTTTCTCCATCCTCAATGTGGTACACACAAGGACACAGGACAGAGGTTGAGTCAACTTTAATCCATGTCAACTGGCTGCAAGTGTGATTTAGTTATTGCCAACACCTGTTAGGTGCCACAGGTAAGTTACAGGTGCTGTTAATTACACAAATTAGAGAAGCATCACATGATTTTTCTAACAGTGCCAATACTTTTGTCCACACCCTTTTGTTTGGTGTGGAATTATATCCAATTTGGCTTTAGGACAATTTGTTTTGTGTTTTTTCATTGAAGACAAATTAAATGAAGATAATAATACCAAAGAATTTGTGATTGCAATCATTTTCAGGAAGAAACTGAGTATTATCTGACAGAATTGCAGGGGTGTCAATACTTTTGGGCAACACTGTAAGATACAACTCTCATAACAGGAGAACTACAGCAAATAGAAAACAAGTCAAATGCAAACTTTCTTATAATTAGGTTCAGGTTCACACTTGAAACATTCAATGACACTTACAGTTTTGTTCAAAGTTATTCCTGTGGTCAACTATGACTCTTATTATTGTCACTGATTAGGTGATGATTGGCGCTCTTTCTTTCTTTCTTTCTTTCTTTCTTTCTTTTTCTTTTTCTTTTCTTTTTCTTTCTTTCTTTCTTTCTTTCTTTTTTTTTTCTTTATTTCCTTCTGACATTTCATAGGTTACTAGCTGTAGAGTCTTGCGTTGCACTGGCATAGTAACTGTGTGTTCTTAGTTAGAATAGAATGATTATTTTGCACACAAACATTTTCCTCTAGATCCTCCTCCTCCATAGAATGTTGTCTGGTTCTGTCTCTAGCCACTCCTCCTGCATAGAATGTTGTCTGGTTCTTCCTCTAGCTTCTCCCCTTCCATAGATCGTTGTCTAGTTCTGTCTCTAGCTCCTCCCCTCCATAGAATGTTGTCTGGTTCTGTCCCTAGTTCCTCCCTCTCCATAGAATGTTGTCTGGTTCTGTCTCTAGCCACTCCTCCTGCATAGAATGTTGTCTGGTTCTTCCTCTAGCTTCTCCCCTTCCATAGAATGTTGTCTGATTCTGTGTGTAGCTCCTCCCCCTCCATGAAATGTTGTCTGGTTCTGTCTCTAGCTCCTCCCCTCCATAGAATGTTTTCTGGTTCTGCCTCTAGATGCTCCTCTTCCATAGAATGTTGTCTAGTTCTGCCTCTAGCTCCTCCCCTCCATAGTATGTTATTTCGATCGGACTCTATCTCCTCCCCCTCCATAGAATATATTCTCTTTCTGCCTCTAGCTCCTCCCCTTCATAGAATGTTGTCTAATTCTAATGTTGTCTAATTGTCTACAGTACAAAATATTACACCAGTAACCAGTTCACCAGTCACAGGAGGGGATAGGGCCCTGTTCAAAAGCTTACAATCTATAAGGACATAGGGGAATACAGTAGGTAGGACATACTTGTATTGTCTGATTCAGCCATCATTATGATATATAGGGGTTTCTCATAAGAGGCCACATGCTACAGTCATCAGCCAGTTTTGTCTATTTGCACTTGCTATTACTTTTAGTGAGGATGCGAAGAGATGAATAGAAAGGAGCAGGTTGTGTTTAACATTTAGAAGGATGGATCAGGGAAGAGGGGAAAGTTAAGTTAGGGAGTTGAGTTGATAAACCTGTCTAAAGAGTAGAGATGAGCCACCACCCTAGAGTTCGAATACAATTTGATTCGTCGAATAGGGGGGGTTCGTTGAATGTTCATTGAATGTTCGTCGAACACCGTTGAACACCGTCGAATACCATTGAAAACAATGGCAGGCAAACACAAACACATACAAACACATAGAAAACACATAGAAAACACCTTCTAAGGTGATAAACTACACAGAAGACACAACAAACACATGGAAGAGTGACAAGTACATATAAAAATGCGAAAAGAAAAGAGCTGGATGAGTAAAAGGAGGAGGAGACACAGATATAGGCCTGTCATGCCCTTCTAAAATCATGTAAAACACAACAAGTTGACTCCAACAAGAGTCTCCATTTTTTCCAAAAATTTGGGCACAGACACCACTTAAGTGGCATCAATTGCCCCACAGTTGCAAACTTAAAATGGTTACTTTCATGAAGCACATTCAAAATCCACAAGCCTTTAGTCTTCCCAGGATGACACAGGGGTATAAAAGTCCTTGCGGATCCATGACTTGCTCATCTTGATGAACGTTAGTCTGTCCACATTGTCCCTTGACAGACGCATGCGCTTATCTGCCAGCACACCACCAGCAGCGCTGAAGACATATTCAGAGATAACGCTTGGCTGAGGGGCACAACAAGATCTCCAAGTCATAAGTGGCGAGCTCAGGCCATTTTTCCAGATTTGAAGCCCAAAAATGAGCAAGGGTCCAGTTCCCCAGTCATGGCATCGATGTTAACTTGGAGATACTCCTGGTGGAATTACTCTACTTTTAGTTGGTCTGGGGAACTAGCTATCTACCTTATGGAGAGGAGTCTCCGTGCAGCCATAAGGAAACAGATAAGTTGATAAGGAGATTTAAAGCCGTAATGCAAAGTGGATGATCTTTAGCGCCACCTTTAGGTAGCAATCCTCAAAGTCATAGTCGGCTCTTTAACAAGCCTTTTATTATGACCAAGGATTTGTGGCAGATCAGAACTCCAAACTACAGACGCTGCGATTCGGAGTAACAGCCCCTCATCAGTGTATTGTGTGGGATATTCTGATCTGGATGTATGAGAGGCTAAGACGAGGTCTGGGGAAGTACCTATCTACCTTATGGAGAGGAGTGTCCGTGCAGTCATAAGGATACAGATTGCTACCTAAAGGTGACGCTAGAGTTCAACCACTTCTTCATTGAAGTGACAATCTACTTTTAGGAGTCATTTTTTGACAGGGTCTGTTGGGTAGGCTTAAAGATGCACTGGCTCAATATGCATCTTCTGAGTCTTTAGATGCTGCTATGGCCCTTGCTATATAGATTGAACAATGTCTCATAGATAGTCCTGTGGTGACTTCACCTCCTGTTGTCCTCCCAAGGGAGGAAGTTCGACCAAAGTTTATTGATGAACCTGTGCAATCAGGAGGATCCTGCCTTCAGTCTGGGTCTCTTGCAGCTGCTGCAGGATGGTGGTGTGTTTTTTCTGTGGACATAGGGGTCATTTTCTTGGGGTATTTCCCTCTGTACCCAAAGAAATAGAACCATCTGAAATGTCTCTTACCCCAGATTTTGGGGAGGGTTGTGACGTTGATGTGTATATTTGTTTCACATGTACATCTCAGTTTACTTTAGCTGCAGAAGTGTTTTTTTGGTACCAAGATTGAGATTATATCTCTCCTTTTGGACAGTGGAGCAGGAGTCAATATGTTGGATTCTCATTTTGCTCATACCCATGCAGTGGCATAACTTGAAGCTCTCAGGCCCTGACGTGATAGCTCCAATGGCTCCCTAATTACTGCCAATTTTTAATAGTATTAGTCTTTTTCTATAGTCCAAAGGGACCTTTGGGGCCCCCAAGGCTCCAGGGCCCGGGTGCAATTGCAACCCCTGCACCTGTTGTAGTTATGCCCATAGACCCATGGTCTCTCCAGTACTAGTATTTTAAACATGTTTATTTCTTATGTACTGGCAATGCTTAATAATCAGGTGATGCAGTTTGATGACCACTCCCACCACCCTTAAAATAATCTCATGACCCATCAACTGACGTTGTTGATAGAGTTCATTCTCTGACTGTCGAACGTGCCATGATCAAATTCAGCTGCTGCTGCAGTTCTTCCCTTTTTTATTTAGGTAGTAGTATAAGTGAAGCCAAATATATTCATAGGGTAATTGTATAAATTAAAAGAAACCATATAGTACTAACATCATTAACCCCTTCCCAACCCTTGGCCCACCGTCTGGGCCATGAAAGTCGGTGCATTCCCGACCTATTGACAAGGGGTGGGCCATGCAATGATCGGGCTCCTGCAGTCCGTGTGAGTGGGTTAACTCAGGTGTCACCATTGCTACTGCAAGGTGACCATCTGTAGTTAACCCCACTGGGGGTGGATTAACCCCCCGTGCCCAGGGCCACTCCGATCTGCAGTTTAAAACTGATACTGCAGATCGGAGAAATCAGAGCGATTCCCCCCTCCCAGATCTGATTGGAGCTCTCCAATCAGATCTGGAGGGGCGGATCGGCGGGTGCCCTCCCCCTACTCGGCCCCCCCCGCTCCATGAAGCATTAGGGCCCCCCCTTCTCTCCTGTCCACCCCCCCCCCCCCCCTCCGATCATATTTATCTGCCAGCAGCTGCACCGCCGGTGCACCCGCCGTCATCCCTCTATGCGCCCCCGCCCCCTTCCTCCTCCAGCCCCCCCTGTGTCTTGTCCCCCCTCCCTCCAGCCCCCCCTGTGTCCGGCCTGCCCCCCCACGTCCCCACCATCCACCCGCCCTCCTCCTTCTGTAATGCAGTGCCGGCGGGCTCATGCGCCCGCCGGTCAGCCTGCAAAGCCCCCTCTCCCCCTGCTCATCCCCCCCTCTTCCCCTGCTCACTCTCCCCCCCCCCCCGCCTAGCCCCCCACCTCTAGCCCCGCTCACCTATTCACATGCCGGTGCACCCACCCGTCGGCCTCCTCTGCAGCTCCGGTGTGGCCCCGCCTCCTCTTAGGGGCTCCTCCTCCTCATGGCGAGTATGATTGAATGAATGAATAGATGGGTGAATGGATGGATGGATGTGTGCGTGCGTGGATGTGCGCGTGCGTCCGTGGATGTGTGCCTGTGTCTGTGGAAGTGTGCATATGTGGATACGTGCGTGGATGTGCGTATGTGGATGTGCGTCAATTCCAGCGTCCATGGATGTGTGCGTGCTTTCATGGATGTGTGTGTGCGTGGATGTCAGCATGCGTGGGTGGATGTATGAATGTGGATGTGCGTGAATTCCAGCGTGCGTGCATGTGTGCGTGCGTCCGTGGATGTGTGCATGTGTGAATGTCAGAGTGCGTGAATGTCAGCATGCATGGATGTGTGCGTGTGTCCATGGATGTGTGCATGTGTGGATGTCAGCGTGCGTGAATGTGTGTATGTGGATGTGCGTGAATTCCAGCGTGCGTGGATGTGTGCGTGCGTCCGTGGATGTGTGCATGCGTGGATGTCAGCGTGCGTGGGTGGATGTGTGAATGTGGATGTGCGTGAATTCCAGCATGCGTGGATGTGTGTGTGCGTCCGTGGATGTGTGAATGTCAGCGTGCGTGAATGTCAGCGCGCATGGATGTGTGCGTGTGTCCATGGATGTGTGCATGCGTGGATGTCAGCGTGCGTGAATGTCAGCGTGCGTGGATGTGTGCGTGCGTCCGTGGATGTGTGCATGTGTCCATAGATGTGTGTGTGCGTGGATGTGCATTTGTGGATGTGCGTGAATTCCAGCGTGCATGGATGTGTTCGTGCGTCCATGGATGTGTGTATGCGTGGATGTCAGCATGTGTGGATGTCAGTATGCGTGGATGTCAGCGTGCGTGGATGTCAGCGTGTGTGGATGTGGATGTCAGCGTGTGTGGATGTGGATGTCAGCGTGCGTGGATGTCAGTGTGTGTGCGTGGATGCGTGCATGCATGGATGTCAGCGTGTGTGGATGTGGATGTCAGCGTGCGTGGATGTGGATGTCAGCGTGCGTGGATGTGTGCATGTGTGGATGTGTGTATGCGTGGATGTCAGTGTTCGTTGATGTCAGAGTGCGTGCGAGGATGCGTGCGTGGATGTATGCGTGCGTGGATGTCAGCGTGCGTGGATGTGGATGTCAGCGTGCGAGGATGTGGATGTCAGCGATAAATTTGTGAAGCACCTGGGGGTTCAAAATGCTCACCACCCATCTAGATAAGTTCCCTGGGGCTCTAGTTTCCAAAATGGGGTCACTTGTGGGGGAGCTCTAATGTTTAGGCACACAGGGGCTCTCCAAACACGACATGGTGTCTGCTAACAATTTGAGCTGATTTTCCATTCAAATTGTTAGCGGACACCATGTTGCATTTGGAGATCCCCTGTGTGCCTAAACATTGGATCTCCCCTACAAGTGACCCCAGTTTGGAAACTAGACCCCCAGGGAACTTATCTAGATGGGTAGTGAGCATTTCGAACCACCAGGTGCTTTACAAATTAATTAAAAAAAACAAATTTGTGGAAAATAAGTACTTTTTCATTTTTATGGATCAATTTGTGAAGCACCTGGGAGTTCAAAGTGCTCACTATGCATCTAGATATGTTCCCTGGGGGGTCTAGTTTCCAAAATGGGGTCACTTGTGGGGGAGCTCCAATGTTTAGGCACACAGGAGCTTTCCAAACGCGACATGGTGTCCGCTAACAATTTGAATGGAAATCAGCTCAAATTGTTAGCGGACACCATGTTGCATTTGGAGAGCCCCTGTGTGCCTGAACATTGGAGCTCCCCTACAAGTGACCCCAGTTTGGAAACTAGACCACCCAGGGAACTTCTCTAGATGGGTAGTGAGCATTTCGAACCCCCAGGTGCTTTACAAATTGATCTGTGAAAAAAAAAAATTTTTTTCACAAACATTTTCTTTTAGCCTAAATTTTTTGTTTTCACATGGGCAACAGGATAAAATTCATCCTAAAATTTGTTGGAATTTCTCCTGAGTACATTGATACCTTATATGGGGTCATAAACCACTGTTTTGGCGTACTCAGGGCTCAGAAGGGAAAGAGCACCATTTCACTTTTTTAATGTAAAATTAGCTCCAAAATTCAAATTGCGCTCCTTCTCTTCTGAGCTCTGCCGTGCACCCAAACAGTGGTTTTTGACCACATATGAGGTATCGATATACTCGAAGAAATTACACAACACATTTTAAGATACATTTTATCTGTTGCCCCATGTGAAAATGAAAGAATTGAGGCTAAAAGAACATTTTTGATAAAAAAATTAAAACATCCATTTTTTTTTCCACTTTACTTTAAGTTCCTGTGAAGCCCCTGAAGGGTTAATAATCTTCGTGAATGTAGTTTTGAGCAGCTTGAGGGGTGCAGTTTTTGGAATGGTGTCACTTTTGGGTGTTTTCTGTCATGTACAGCCCCTCAAAGGGGCTTCAAATGTGATGTGGTCACAAAAAAAATGGTTTTGTAAATTTTGGTTGAAAAGTGAAAAATTGCTCATGAACTTTGAACCCTTATAACTTACTAACAAACATTTTTTTTTTCAAAATTGTGCTGATGTGAAGTAGACATGTGGGAAATATTATTTAATAACTATTTTGTGTCACATAACTCTGTGGTTTAGCAGAAAAAAAATAAAAAATTTGAAAATTGCAACATTTCAAAATATTTGCCATATTTTTGATTTTTTCACAAATAAACGCAAAAATTATCGACCTAAATTTAATACAAGCATGAAGCCAATATGTCACCAAAAAACAATTCAGAATTGCTAGTATCGGTTGAAGCGTTCCAGAGATATTGCCTCATAAAGGGACACTGGTCAAAATTGCAAAAAATGCCAAGGTCTTTAGGGTCAAAATAGGCTGGGTCCTGAAGGGGTTAAGGTGCACACAAAGTAGTTACCTGGCCACAGACCATGCTGGAGAAGCAGCTTCGAGTACATTTTCTTTTATACTAACTATTTTGGAGTCTATCATAGTTTGGGAAGAATGGCTGATTCAGGGCAAGCATATATATAAATAATTCTTATTGCATATACTTACATGCATACAGATATGAAAAATACCATACAGTATTAAAAATAACAGGGGTATTAAAAAATGATGTGTTTCAGCTTAGCTAACCAATAATCATTGTATTAAAACCATAATTAAGATTTAGCTAAGCTGAAACGCATCATGTTTTAAATATCCTTGTTGTCGTTATGGAAAGTTTGACTGCCAAACTTACATTCTAAAAGGAAAGATAAATGTAAAGTGTCACGTTATCCCTTTTTTACACTCCCTAACAGAAGTTATGTCGCTAATCCATGTTATGTAAATAAAATCTGATAATCTGACGTTAAATTCATCCATTAGTTGTATACATTACTCTTTTCAAAGCAGGAACCCTCCGAAATGTGCTTTAGGTTAAGAAAATAAATTGGACATCAGTGCTGAAATATTGATCATTTAATGAACACAGAATAGTTAGATTTTGGCAAGACAAAAGTTTTGTCGTCCACAGAAAGTAATGGATTTTCAACAAATAATTAACTTAAAATACAAATATTTGTTGCATAACATTGGTGAATGAAGTTGTGGTGCTATTAGAGTTATATTTAATATTTTGTGTGTATGAGCTTGAAGGACGGCATCCATGTGGTTCAACAATGATTCATACAATTTATTAATGAAATCATCAGAATAGCAAAGAATGCAGTCTTACATGCCTCCTAGAGTTCATCTAGATTCTTTGATTTTGTCTTCCAAGCTTCCTCTTTACCTACCCCAAACATGCTCAATATGTTCATGTCTGGTGCCTGGGCTGACCAGTCATTGAGCACATTGATCTTTTTGCCTGGAGGAACTTTGCTGTAGAGATGGATGTATGAGATGGAGCACCATCCTGCTGCAGAATTTGACCCCTTTTATGATTTGAAATATAACAGATAGCTAATATTCCTTGATATTTTAGGCTATTGATATTGCCTTCCATCTTACAAATGTTTCGCACACCCCCATACTGAACGTAACCCCAGACCATGATTTTCCACCACCAAATGTAACTGTTTTCTGGGTGTATTTTGGATCCATACAGGCTCCAGTAAGTCTCCTGCAGTATTTGCGGTGGCTGTAGTGTAATTCTACTGAAGGTTTATTAGCGAAATCCACCTTCTGCCACTTTTCCTGCATCTATCTGTTTAGCAGACTGTGGGACTTTGCAAATGCTACACGGTTTTTTATTTGCCTTTTGTTTAGTGCTGGCTTCTGGGCACTGAGTAGACTATGGAGGCCATTTAGAGACAGAATCCTACAAACTGTTCTAGTTGACACAAGAACTTGAGGTGACCAGGCCTGTTGGAGCTCAGCTGCAGTGGAAGAGGGGCTTGCTTTGGATTTTCTAACCAACAAACGTTCCTCTTGAGCAGTTGTCTTGCAGGGTCTGTCAGACCTGGACTTGTCAAACACATCTCCTATCTCTTCAAATCTTTTTTAATTCTTTGTACTTGACCCTGAGACACATTAAAGGTGCCAGCCACCTCTGCAGTGGATCTGGTCTTCAGCCTCTTAATAATCAAGGCTTTGGTCGCAGGGTGGATTTTTGACATATTTGTCAGAGCTTAAGTTGCAGTTCAAGTGAAGGTCTGGGATGCTGGGTTTCTTTTTATACACACCCACTTATTAACGATCATTTACTGAGCACAGGTGAGGATGTAAATTAGGATTAGGTGCATTATATGACCACGCGACAAAACCTTTGTCTTGCTAAACTCTGACCATTAAATGATTAATATTTCAGCATTGATGCCAATTTATTTTCTTATCCTAAACCACATTTCGGAGGCTTGCAGCATTCAAAAGCGTAATTTATACAACCAATGGATGAATTTAATGTCAGGTTATAAGCTTTTTTTATATAACATGCATAAGCGACATAACTTCTGTCAGGGAGGGCATAGTCATGTTCTTAAATTGCTGGAACTTCTATTTTCTATATTATAAATTTTACTTGCATACTTGGAGAAGAAGTACCTTTTAATAGCCATATACAGTACATATGTAATAATAAACACATGCATTTTACACAAGATATTGTCACCGGTTGGTATAACGGTCAAGGGAGTAAGGTAGCAGGATGGTAATGATGGGCAAAAGGTGATCAGGGGAACTAGTCTGACCCTTACACTGGAATTTCCTTGCTCGCCCTGTTCCCAAAATTACCTCTGAAGGTGAGAATGTCTGGGCCACCACCCTTGCCCAGTTCCTGATCAGCACTATGCTAAAATCCCCTCACCTTCACCCATAAACTGGAAAGCACAGCAAATGCCACACAGTAAGGAAACTTCAGGTAGGAAGGATATATCACAAACTGCACTAATATCTTCACAGCTCACAGACCTTGCAGAGACTAAACTCTATCAGTGACATCTGCTAGTGGAAGAGGGAACTATTTAAAGGCCAGGGGCATGTACAGCAGCATAACCTGATACTCCCTCTCGCCTGGAGAGCCATAATAAACAATAGACAGCAAAGGCTTATGACATCAATTCCGAGTTTACCAAATGGAATTAAACATTCTAAATTTCCCAAAGCATGTAAAAAAAGACTTCGCCGCAGGGTACATGTGACAGATATACATTATTTAAATCTACATATATACATACACTTCATTAAAAGGAAAAAAAACAGCAGCACTCAAAAAAATATGAAAATGTGGACTGTATTAGCACCTGTGGTGCGACATTTTGTCTGTGGACCATTCTTTATCAAATACAGTACGGTATATAGTAAGATATTTATGAAGTACAATATACCATAGAAATAGGAATACATTATCTATTGTCACTGTCATGGTTTTTATTATAAATAGAACTTTGAATGCAGAAATATACACAAAATACACACATAGCTATATACATTGTACACATATACGGTACATATACACTCTTTGCACAGACAATTATAGCACATTTCCTCATCACAGTGTATTGATTAATTGCTAATAATAACCCATTAGTCTGTCCTTACCTGCCTGGTAACAAGGCATATGGCAGAAGACATCTCGCCCTAGCAATATATAACATTTGTAGTTCTTCAGTGTAAATCCTCTTATCGTCTCGAGCATTGGATATGATTCATTGGCCTCCTACGATATTGCACTAAGCAGAATCTCGCTTGAGTGAAGGTGACACAATGATGATGAGATATGTTAACATGAATGAAAACCTGTCATTATCACCGAAACATAAAACAGAAGGGGGAGCGAGGGCCTTAATTAGCACTTTCAAAATGTTCTCCTGTTCCTGATGATATCATTCCGATCTCGAGCTCAAGGGTTTTGTTTTCAATGTTTCAATAAAAGTCAAAGGGAAAATATCTGTCTACGTTGATTGATGGACACAATGCATGAAAAGAGGTGACGTATGATAATGGATATTTGCTTCGGTTTGATATATTACTCTACATTTGTAGCAATATAGGCAGAGACATACAGAAGTAGCACCGATGATTTTGATGTAATACTAGGGGTGTAACTACAATCGGGTGCAGAGTAGGGCATTTCACATGAGCCCAAAAAGTCTTCAAGGAGTTTGTTTATGCTCCCCGTGATTGTGCAGGTTTTGACCAAGTTCTCTGATTTCCTCAAATATTCCAAAGACATACTGATGATAGGCAATTTAGATTATGATCCGCAATGAGGTTCGCGATGATAAATGTGTGTAAAGTGCTGTGGAATAAGATGGTGCTATTGTTATGATTCTGTAATAACTCACACGGGAAATAGGAAAGACACTAAAAACTGCTTTATTCTCATTTACAAAAGAAAAGACTAGAAGCAATGGGATAAAATTGAATGGGAGGAGACACAGATTAGATATTAGAGAAAACTTTTTGACAATGAGGGTGATCAACCAGTGGAACAGGCGGCCACGAGAGGTGGCGAGTTCCCCGTCAGTGGAAGTCTTCACACAGAGGCTGGACAGACATCTGTCTGGGATGATTTAGTGAATTCTGCTTTGAGACACAATGAGCCAGATGGTTGCTTCCAACTCTACCTTTCTAAAATTCTATGAACTGCAACTTACCCTGCAGGTTCCGGTAAAGACTAGAGATCCTAACCCTGGAGTCCCTAATGGTTCCTGCGTGAGCTGCAATGCACCTCGGATCTATGTTGCCTGATTGGCCGTTGAGCAGTTCACGCTCCTCCTAAAGAACCAGAGAGCAGAGCAGTGTGCAATTTACCTAAAGAAAGGAAGGTGTTCTGACATAGAAAGTGATCCCAGAGTGAGCAAAGAAAAAATGACAAAAGGTATATACTATTAAAAAAATATGCCCCCTACTTCCTAACAACAAACAGAAGGTAGGTACAGAGTAAAGACCATAAGCAGCAGAGAGGTGAACCCTAGCTGGTCTTTCACTAGCTAACATAAACAAACTGTAGTATAGCTGGATATCCAAATGAGAATATCACCAGCAGAAAATACCATCAGAGGGTAAGCATTTAAAGCTGCACCCGAAAGGTGATTGGACAGAAAAATAAGTACTTGAATACACCTGTTATCCTAATAGAATAAAAGCAAAGTTAGCAGACTAAACATTAAGCTACTAAACACCTGGAGAAAGGGTATATCTGCTGTGATTCAGTAGATGAGAAGCCAACCACAGAGTACAGGCTCTAGGGTTTAAATCCAGACTCATGACAGCTATGTAAGCAATTCAGAACACATAGTAAATTAATAGAGGGTCCAGTTATTATGCATTTGGCCCCAGAGATTACAAGTTACACCTCTAAACCTATAGTTGAAACCAGAAGTTTACTTACACTACCGTGTTTCCCCGAAAATAAGACACCGTCTTATATATTTTTTTTTGGTCCCAAAGATGGACCATGTCTTATTTTCGGGGGGGGGGGGGGGTCTTATATACGGTACATCCCTCTGCAGCCTCCCATACACACACAACACACCCATACACACCACACACCCATACACACATGCCCATACACACACTCACATAACCATACACACACACACATACCTGTATACTTACAAACCGATTTTTACCGGTCCAGTGTCCCCGTTTTCCAGTGTCCGTACTCTCCGGTGGCCCCGGCTCTCCGATGGCCCCCGCTCTCTGGTGTCCACGCTCTCCGGATTCCCGCTGTAGCTGCCGATCTTCGCCCAGGTCAAAAGCCCTGTGCCAATTACAGTGCAGGAACCGTGAGCCAATCACAGCCCAGGAACCGTGAGCCAATCAGAGGCCATGCACGATGTCAGCTGGCCGCGGATTGTGGGAATCCAGAGAGCGAGGGGCCGCCGGAGAGAGCAGGGAGAGCGCGGACACCGGAGAGCGAGGGCCACCGGAGAGCTGAGGGAGGTACGCCTTATAATCGGGGGGGTGCCTTATATTAGGAGGGAGGGCGTCCTCCCGGCGCTCTCCCCAAGCATGCCTTACTTTCGGGGGGCGCCCTATTTTAGGGGAAACACGGTATATAAAAAGACACATATGCATGTTTTTCTCACTATGTGACATGAAATCATAATAAACCTTTCCCATTTTAGGTCAATTAGGATTATCATAATTATTAATATTTGCCAAATGCAGAATAATGAGAGTATTATTTCATGAAATAATAAAAAAAAATGCGTGGGGCTCCGCGCTATTTCTATGTCCAACAAAAGGATATATACGACAGCTCCGTATCATGCAAAAAGTAGACTTTATTAATCGGTTAAAACCAGTGAAAAACAAGGGAGGGGGCAGAGGAACCTGGGTCGACAAACCTCAGGTGGTGGGTAACCACTATCCTAGAGCTGAATACCAGCACAAGTAATGCAAAAATGAATACATAACCCACAGTGGATACTTCCCTCCAAGACTGCTGGAACACAAAAATTGATGGTATGGTGTGGTATATGGGGTACAAAGATAGTGGGGCCATTTTTCATCAATGGAAACCTCAATGCCACTGGATATCTGAAATTGCTATATGATTCAGATATCCAGTGGGATTGAGGTTTCCCTTGATGAAAAATGACCTCACTCTCTTTGTACCCCATTAATTACACCATTCAATCCTGGTTCCTCGACATCCCAGTTGCTTCCATATCTGCCACTGTTTCCAAAATTCACAATCCAGGAAGCTTAAAAAATTAATTCAAAGTGTTGTTACCAGCCATCAGGTCTTATGGTGAGCGATTTGGCCCCAAAAAATCAGGGAAAGTTTCAGGCCATTTTAAAGTTCAAACTTTTTGCCCTAACAAAGCTGCTTTTGCTGATTTTTTGGGAAATTGCTCAGGCTTCTATTCCAAAATCTGCAATATTCGTGCCGAATTTGAAATTGGGGAACATGTTCAGGGAAAGTTCACTCATTTCTATTAATTAGTATAAAAATTTCCATAAATAACAGAGCACCCATTGGGAAAATGAGTGCTCCGTCAAGCACACTGCTGGGGGCTGTATACCTGTGCTGGGGTCCACCCTCGGGTTATACACAAGTCAATAGGTTTTCCCAGGTTTTGGGGGCAAAAGTAGGGGGGTCGGCTTATACACGGGTCGGCTTATACACGAGAATATATGGTACTCAAAGTAATTTATATCGAAGAAACAGAGTAAGCACTTATATTTCAAAAAGGTGATTTTATTAAGCTGACTGGAGGCTAGTATGAGGACAGTGGGTGGTGCATCTTCCAATTAATGTGCATATCCATTACGTACTGGGTCACAATTTCCAATTACAAAAGTAAGCGTAACGGCGGTAAGGTTGTATTACAAAGCATGGATATTTACAATGGCCTATTGTAGATTTATATGTGGCCTGTTACATGGTTCACATATTAGATAGCACAGTAAATCTGGTGTATTGTGAGTAACCATACACATTTGTACAGATGTATAGTTTCTAGGGACTTAACTCTGCGAATAAGATAAACCATTTTTTTGTACATATATTGTATAAAGTGAACAATCCTTAGGGACTTTCTTGTACCACTGTACTACTTGTAATGGGGCACCACCCACTGTCCTCATACTAGC
Organism: Allobates femoralis; assembly: GCA_033576535.1. Classification (NCBI taxonomy): domain Eukaryota; kingdom Metazoa; phylum Chordata; class Amphibia; order Anura; family Aromobatidae; genus Allobates; species Allobates femoralis. Next base: position 820,025,313 of record JARQOC010000003.1, read on the forward strand.
CTCCAGTCAGCTTAATAAAATCACCTTTTTGAAAAATAAGCACTTACTCTGTTTCTTCGATATCATCTCTATTAAAGGGAACCTGTCACCTAATCTATGGCCCCTAAACTATCACTACCTGCCCCTACAGACCCTAACTAGCTCCCTAACCATCCCTGCCTGACCTAATAGGGCTTTATATAAGGTGAAATAAACACTTTATAAACTTACATGATTGGTGGCAGTGGGGCGTTCCTGACAGTAGGGCGGGGTCCCCAGAGCCGCGCTCCCCCCGCCTCGCTCCCTTCCTAACGCCCTAATGGGCGGCATTGTGGATTTGAAGAGCGGGGGAGCCCAGTGGAATCATCCCGCCCCGCTCTTCATGACGCGAGACCGGAAACCGCGTCATTTCCGGTCCGCGCATGCCCAGTGCGGCGGGTGAAGCCGACGCGAGTCCCGGCGTCGCTAAGCAACGATCGGGAGCGTCTTCGAAAGGTGAGTATCGGCGGCCCCCCCCCTCCCAAAACTGCACATATATATGTGTGTGTAATCCACATGTACATATGGATTACACACACATATATATATATTCACTTTGATTAGGCACATTTCATATGTGCATCTATATATATATATATATATATATATAGATGCACATATATATAGTTAGATTATATATATGTGTGTGTGCATGTGTATATATATATATATATATATATATATATATATATATATATATGTGTGTGTGTGTGCACATATATATATATATATATATTTATAATATATGCACACACACACACAAAAAAAATAATATATAGATATAGTGTTAGAGTATATTTATATTTGCATGTATATGTGCACATACATATATATATATATATATGTATATATAATCTATGTATGTGCACATATACATGCAAATATAAATATACTCTAACTATATATATATATATAATGTGAAAAAATTCTTGCAGCACACAGCTACTACCAATGATGTACAAATGCTACAAGCTATATGTGTTTGAGGAAAAAGTTTAAAAACTTACGTTTTTTTCAAAAAACTCAAAAATTCTAATTTTTTATTTCTGAAGTTCTTGGTACATACATTGGCCAATGTCTGCTTGCTCATCAACTGCGACAAAGTGACTTCAGGTCTGACGAGTCCTACTCTGATATCCCTATCCTCCTTGTCCACCCCCCACTTCTCAGTGGGCAGACTCCATCTAGACCCTCGATCACCTGTAGGTTAATGAGGGTGCACATTGCAGCAAGGAGCCTGCAACGCCATATAATAAACAACAAGAAAACCCCACGCCGTTTTTTTTCTTGCCAGCCAGGTAGACCTAGACAGCTGTGGGCTGCCATCCACCCCCTACTACCTAGGTGTACCTGGCTGGCAAGAAAAAAAACGGCGTGGCGCTTCGCCGCATTTTTCTTTGCCAGCCAGGTACAACTAGGCAGCTGGGAGCTGCCATCCACCCACAGCTGACTAGTTGTGCCTGGCTGGCAAAGAAAATTGTGGTGAAGCCAGATGCCGTTTTTTCATGCCAGCCAGGTACACCTATGTAGTAGGGGGTGGATGGCAGCCCACAGCTGTCTAGGTCTACCTGGCTGGCAAGAAAAAAAACGGCGTGGGGCTTCGCCACATTTTTCTTTGCCAGCCAGGTACAACTAGGCAGCAGGGAGCTGCCATCCACCCCCAACTACCTAGGTGTACCTGGCTGGCAAGAAAAAAAACGGCGTGGGGCTTCGCCGCATTTTTCTTTGCCAGCCAGGTACAACTAGGCAGCTGAGGGCTGGAATCCCCAGCGTAGGGAGGCCCAAGCGTTCTGGGCCACCCCCGCTGAGAATTGCAGCTCGCAGCCGCCCCAGAATATTGCGCTTTTATAGAAGCGCAATATTCTGGAGCTGTACCCAGCTCTTCCAGCTGCCCTGTGGCAGTGGCAGACTGGGTAATAAGGGGTTAATGCCACCTTTATTTTAGCAGCTGGCACTAAGCCCGAGATTTATAATGTCGCGCCAATGTTAGACACGGCCATTATGAATCTCTATTTAGTAGTAAAGAAGACACAACACCGAGAAAAATTTTTTTATTACAACAAAAAACACAAACACGTATTTTGACTCCATCTTTATTACTCCCACATACCCATCCAGGATCCTGGTAGAGGTCCGTCCGTTAGTGAAGATTCCCTAAAAATTATATTTGACGGCTCGTGCAGTGAAGCATTCATGGTCTGTGTCACCTGAGGTCGGATAAAGCAATGTGTTTCTCTGACCTCATGTGAAACTTCCCACTTCACAGCGTGACCCCCATTGAGTGAGTTTTCTGTTACCGATGTGAACAGGGTGACATCAGTGTAGAACATCTGAGGTCAGGTAGAGTGACGAGGATTAACTCTGACCTCAGGTGAAGTTTACTGCGTCACCCAAGTCACAGCGTTACACAAAACTCACAGACCCTCTCACAGACCCATTGCGAGTCGCTGGCCGAAAATAGAACCAGAGGCCCGGCTACAAAGTTAGCGATTTACCGCTGAGGTAGCGCGAGCAATGGCCGCGAGGCCATTGCGAGTCGCTACCTCAGCTGCCGCAATTCCCCCTATACTTTCAATGGGGATCTATTGCGAGTCGCTGGGTAGTGCAAGCATTGCGAGTCACTATCACAGATCATCAATAATCATCATCATCATCATCATCATCATCATCATCATCATCATCATACTACTGGCCGCACAGACCCCTCAATGGCCGCACAGACCCCCCCCCAATGCCGCAGACCCCCCCCCCAATGGCCGCACAGACCCCCCCCTCAATGGCCGCACAGACCCCCCCCCCTCAATGGCCGCACAGACCCCCCCCCCCCTCAATGGCCGCACAGACCCCCCCCCCTCAATGGCCGCACAGACCCCCCCCCTCAATGGCCCACGCCACCCAGCCACCCCCCCCCAATGGCCGCACAGACCCCCCCCATGCCGCACAGACCCCCCCCCCAATGGCCGCACAGCCCCCCCCCAATGGCCGCACAGACCCCCCCCCCTCAATGGCCGCACAGACCCCCCCTCCCCCCTCAATGGCCGCACAGCCCCCCCCCCCTCAATGTCCCAAAGTCAGCTGTGACCGCCTGGCCCTTGGACACTGGCTGCCATGCACACATCAGCTGGTAGGCTCCCATCACTTACCCACTGAGGACGGATCACTTCCAGCACCTCTTCACATGGCAGTGCTCTGAACTTCTGAATCCTCCTCTCCTCACTCAGACACCTGGCAGGTTCCAGCCTACTCACTCCCAGCTGCAACCCAGTGAGTCAATCAGCACATCTTCACTCACACACAGACCTGACATGTGATTAACCCCCTGTGCACCATTCAGGTTTAGCCCAGCAAAGCACTCCAAAAAGTATTGAACACACCCCAATAAGTATTGAACGCGCCCCAAAAAGTATTGAACGCACCCCAATAAGTATTGAACACACCCCAATAAGTATTGAACGCGTCACAATAAGTATTGAACGCGCCCCAAAAAGTATTGAACACACCCCAATAAGTATTGAACGCGCCCCAAAAAAGTATTGAACGCGCCCCAAAAAGTATTGAACACACCCCAATAAGTATTGAACGCGCCCCAAAAAGTATTGAACACGCCCCAAAAAGCATTGAACGCGCCCCAAAAAGCATTGAACGCGCCCCAATAAGTATTGAACGCACCCCAAAAAGCATTGAACGCGCCCCAATAAGTATTGGACCCCCCAAAAAGTATTGGACCCCCCAAAAAAAGTATTGGACTCCCCCAAAAAGTAGCTATCTACTATATAATTGCCGTAGGCATTTTTGTGTCGGACCCCGAAAACGCCGTGGCTATGTCACGCTGTGACGTCACCACGCGCGAGCAATGGCCGCGAAGCGGCCATTGCGAGTCGCTGGCCGAAAATAGAACCAGAGGCCCGGCTACAAAGTTAGCGATTTACCGCTGAGGTAGCGCGAGCAATGGCCGCGAGGCCATTGCGAGTCGCTACCTCAGCTGCCGCATCTGCCGCAACTCCCCCTATACTTTCAATGGGGATCTATTGCGAGTCGCTGTGTAGCGCGAGCAATGGCCGCGAGGCCATTGCGAGTCGCTACACTTGCGGCGCGGTTGCGGTAATCCCCATAGAAAGTATAGGGGGACTTGCGGCAGGTGCGGCAACGAGTCGCTGGCTGAGTGCGAGCACTTGCGGCGCGGTTGCGGTAATCCCCTTAGAAAGTATAGGGGGACTTGCGGCAGGTGCGGCAAGTGCGGTTTTGCCGCACCTGCCGCAAGTCCCCCTATACTTTCTATGGGGATTACCGCAACCGCGCCGCAGATGCGGTTTTTAAATAAAATAAAATAATTTTAATACAAATAAATTTTCATAAAATAACAAATAATAAATACATTTAATAATAATAAAAATAGTAAAAAAACAAAACAAAATAAATAATAAAATAAAAAATTCCTATCTACTATATTGGATTATTATTTGAAAATCTAAAAAAAAATAAAAATATTCTAGACACCCGATGCATTTGCATCGGGCTCACAGCTAGTATATATATATATATATATATAGTTAGAGTATATTTATATTTGCATGTATATGTGCACATACATAGATTATATATACATATATATATATATATATATATATATATATATATATATGTATGTGCACATATACATGCAAATATAAATATACTCTAACTATATATATATACCGTATATACTCGTGTATAAGCCGACCCGTGTATAAGCCGACCCCCCTACTTTTGCCCCCAAAACCTGGGAAAATCTATTGACTCGTGTATAAGCCGAGGGTGGACCCTAGCACAAGTATACAGCCCCCAGCAGTGTGGTATACACCAGTCCCAGAGGTAGATACAGCAGCCCCAGTGGTAGTATACACGCAGCCCCAGTAGTATATACAGCCCCAGTGGTAGTATATACAGCCCCAGTGGTAGTATACAGGGCCCCAGAGGTATATAGCAGCCCCAGTGGTAGTATACAGGGCCCCAGAGGTATATAGCAGCCCCAGCGGTAGTATACAGGGCCCCAGAGGTATATAGCAGCCCCAGTGGTAGTATACAGGGCCCCAGAGGTATATAGCAGCCCCAGTGGTAGTATACAGGGCCCCAGAGGTATATAGCAGCCCCAGCGGTAGTATACAGGGCCCCAGAGGTATATAGCAGCCCCAGTGGTAGTATACAGGGCCCCAGAGGTATATAGCAGCCCCAGTGGTAGTATACAGTGCCCCAGAGGTATATAGCAGCCCCAGTGGTAGTATACAGGGCCCCAGAGGTATATAGCAGCCCCAGTGGTAGTATACAGTGCCCCAGAGGTATATAGCAGCCCCAGTGGTAGTATACAGGGCCCCAGAGGTATATAGCAGCCCCAGTGGTAGTATACAGTGCCCCAGAGGTATATAGCAGCCCCAGTGGTAGTATACAGGGCCCCAGAGGTATATAGCAGCCCCAGTGGTAGTATACAGTGCCCCAGAGGTATATAGCAGCCCCAGTGGTAGTATACAGGGCCCCAGAGGTATATAGCAGCCCCAGTGGTAGTATACAGTGCCCCAGAGGTATATAGCAGCCCCAGCGGTAGTATACAGGCAGCCCCAGTAATGCAGGCCCCCCCCAGCGTCTCTCCGGTCACCTGTAAAGCAAGCTATACTTATCAGTGTCCCGCTCGCACCCGCCGCTGCCGACATCCACGATCCTCCATCTTCATGCGACTCCTCTTCCTGTTTCCTGTGCGCGTCGCCGGGAATGACGTCATTGCCGGCGACGCGCACAGAAACAGGAAGAGGAGTCGCATGAAGATGGAGGATCGTGGATGTCGGCAGCGGCGGGTGCGAGCGGGACACTGATAAGTATAGCTTGCTTTACAGGTGACCGTAGAGACCCTGGGGGGGCCCTGCATTACTGGGGATGCGGGGGCTGCTGTATACCGATGTATACATCGGTATGTACCGATGTATACATCGGTATACAGCACTGACTCGCGTATAAGCCGAGGGGGGTACTTTTCAGCCCAATTTTTGGGCTGAAAAACTCGGCTTATACGCGAGTATATACGGTATATTATTTTTTTTGTGTGTGTGTGCATATATTATATATATATATATATATATATATATATATATATATATGTGCACACACACACATATATATATATATATATATATATATATATACACATGCACACACACATATATATAATCTAACTATATATATGTGCATCTATATATATATATATATATATATATATATATATATATATATATATAGATGCACATATGAAATGTGCCTAATCAAAGTGAATATATATATATGTGTGTGTAATCCATATATACATGTGGATTACACACACATATATATGTGCAGTTTTGGGAGGGGGGGCCGCCGATACTCACCTTCCGAAGACGCTCCCGATCGTTGCTTAGCGACGCCGGGACTCGCGTCGGCTTCACCCGCCGCACTGGGCATGCGTGGACCGGAAATGACGCGGTTACCGGTCTCACGTCATGAAGAGCGGGGCGGGATGATTCCACTGGGCTCCCCCGCTCTTCAAATCCACAATGCCGCCCATTAGGGCGTTAGGAAGGGAGCGAGGCGGGGGGAGCGCGGCTCTGGGGACCCCGCCCTACTGTCAGGAACGCCCCACTGCCACCAATCATGTAAGTTTATAAAGTGTTTATTTCACCTTATATAAAGCCCTATTAGGTCAGGCAGGGATGGTTAGGGAGCTAGTTAGGGTCTGTAGGGGCAGGTAGTGATAGTTTAGGGGCCATAGATTAGGTGACAGGTTCCCTTTAATGACAACCCATAAACACCATACTAAAAGTGAATTTTGGGCATGGCAACATCATGGTGTGGGGCTGTTTTTCCACATACGGCACTGACAAATTTCATATAATTCAAGAAAAAATTAACAGACAAAGGTCCTGAGACATTCTTAAAAAAATCTGCTACTATCTACCAGGATGATGAAGACGAAACAAGGGTGGACATTTCAGCAAGACAATGATCCCAAACACACCCAAGGAACTCAGTTGGTTTCACAGAAAAAAAATAGAGCTGCTAGAATGGCGGAGCCAATGACTTGACCTTAATCCAATGTAAAATGCATGGAAGGAATTAAAGCTCAGAGTTTATAGAAGGATCCATGGGAACAGCAGGATGTGACGGGTATTTGTGTGGAAGAATGGACCAAAATCACACCTGATGTCACGCTAGGTATGGAAAAGCACCTCCTGTATGGAGCCAGGAGAGGGAAGGGAAACCATGTAACTAGGGAAATGGGAGATGGCTCGTCTGTCCACCCTTGATATGTTCCGCACCAATGCGCTGAGCAGGATAACTGGCCCTGGCCTAAGCCTTAAACTGGGCCCTAGGTAGAGATTGGATGGGATGAGATCTTTGTCAACCCTACTAAGTACTAAGGAACACACAGGTAGCAGACATAGGGAAGGAATGCAAACGACAAATCTCCTTTAGATCATCAGTCTTGGAATTTCACCTAGCCAAACCAGATCCCATACTTTGTACTTACTAGGGGCAAACACTCCAAAACACTGTGTCTGCAAATTGAGGTTCTGCTTAGGAGGCTTTTATCCTAGGTCATATTAAAAGGGTCAATATTGACTTTTTGGATTGCTTCTTCCATTAGGTGGCGCTCGAGTTCAAGTCCACTTTGAAGAGGCAATTTGTATATTAGAATAAAACATGAATTTGAATTGACTGTAATGTGTGATTCTGCAAGGAAATGGAATACTTGCTTTAACATTTATCAACAGTCAGTTGATTCCTGGTGGGCCCACCAGGCAAAATAAGGATTTGTCAAAAGTGGCTAACCCCTTTAATTCTCTACATAACCCTTCATAGAGGCATATTTTTTTTTATTTACTTCGATATTCTAGCAGCAGATGTGCCGTTATATTGCTAGAATTCAATGCAATAACCTCATACTGGCAGTGCAATGCCTTACAAGTTGTTTGCCAAGCAGACATTGAATTGCCGGCTCTGTATGAAGGATGATGGCTCTGTAAAGGCCACGGTTAAATATGGAGAGATGAAATAGAGAAGAATCTTGCCACTGTCAGTTACTTCCCTCCCTGATGAGTAAGGTTGACAGTCATCTCTAAATGAACGGAGAATGCTACTTGATAATTTTCTACAGAGCCAGCCATGTAATATCGTGTTAGCAACTTTCCTTAACAACCTTCCAGGAACAGAATCAGGTACAGAAAAGTAACACTTTCAATTTAACAACTGAAAAATAAATCAGTAGGGAAAGCTCAGATGGAGACAGAAAGCCGGTCCATCTGTTCCTGTTAACTTCATACTGGCATTTGAATCTGACCTTAAGAAACCGATGGAAAGAATTTCACATTGAGGAGATATCCTTTAAAATCCTCACTTCTGCTCCATGTATGCATGCACCTAGACATGAATATAGACGTACATACACATATATTTATCACAATATATGAACAGAAACATAAAGACTACATCACGTGACGTCATTATCACCCTCTATTCCTCTTTGGTCAGACCTCATCCAGTTCTGGGCTCCACATTATAAAAAAGATATCAACAAACTGGAGCAAGATCGGAGAAGAGCGACCACAATGGTGACCGGTCTACAAACCATGTCCTATGAGGAACAGTTACAGGATTTGGAAATGTTTAGCTTACAAAAAAAGAAGACTGAGAGGAGACAATGGCTGTCTACAAATATCTCAAGGACTGTCACACTGTAGAGGGATCAGCTTTGTTCTCATTTGCACAAGGAAATACTAGAAACAATGGGAGGAAACTGAATGGGAGGAGACACAGATTAGATTCTAGAAACAGCTATCTTACAGTGAGGGTGATCAAAGCGACCTCGAGAGGAGGTGAGTTTCCTTTAAATGGAAGTCTGCACACAGAAGATGGACAAACATCTGTCTAGAATTATTTAGTTAATCCTGCTTTGAGCAAGGGATTGAACCAGATGACCCAGGAGGTCTATTCCAACTCTACCATTCTATGATGATATATATATATATATATATACAGGGTGGGTCATTTGTATGGATGCTCCTAAATAAAATGGGAATGGTTGATGATACCGACTTCCTGGATGGGGAAAACCTTTCCAGATGGGTGGTGACCAAGGCGGCTATTTTGAGGTCGGCCATATTGGATCCAACTTTATTTATGTCATTGGAAGAGGGTCATGTGACACATCAAACTTGTTGAGAATTTCATAAGAAAAACAATGGTGTGCTTGGTTTTAACATAACTTTATTCTTTCATGAGTTATTTACACATTTATGACCACTTATAAAATGTGTTCGAAGTGCTGCCCATTGTGTTGGATTGTCAATACAACCCTCTTCTCCCACTCTTGACACACTGATAGCAACACCGCAGAAGAAATGCTAACACAGGCTTCCAGTGTCTGTTGTGTCAGATGCGGCACATCTCATATCTTCACAGCATAGACAATTGTCTTCAGATGAGGGATGAGGCAAACTATATTGTGAATGGTGAAGTTAACAAACAAAAACCCCGCTATTGGTCTGACACTAACCCACAGTGGATAGATCCCTCCAAGACTGCTGGAACACAACAATTGATGGTATGGTGTGGTATATGGGGTACAAGATAGTGGGGCCATTCTTCATCAATGGAAACCTCAATGCCACTGGATATCTGAATCATGTAGCAATTTCTGATTGGTACTCCATTAGTGTAACCAAGTGGTCGGTGTACTGTTCCTGGAATACTTGTGTAGAAAACTCAAAGAATAGTGTAAGACAATGACCAAACAGAGACACGTTGTGATTCAAAACTAAATATTGTGCACAAATAAACAGGCAAAACACAATACAGACAATAATAGAAACTAAAGATGTGGCCGGCAGCGGTATGGGTCCAGAGAGCAATAGCTCTTTTAAGTGCAAGGCCTATAAAGAAAGTCCTTAGATCCTTGTGCACACTGATCAGTTTAAGCAATGCCAACTTGGGGTTTAGTCCTAGCTCACATTGAATGGGGCCTAAATAAGGTATAGTCCAAGAAACAAGTTCACATGGCAATCAAAAGTCCTGAACTAAGCTGTGCAGTTAGTAAATACAGTCTCGGAACAGTCTTGAAAAATGCAATGCAATAGCCAAAACAACAGCACGCAGTTTTTAGGCTTACATGAGGCGCAAAAGTCTGTACAAAGCTGGAGAGAGGGAGATCTCTGGAAGGCACACTATAGCGGCATTCATGTAGAACCCACGGCCAGAAGTGATTTTCGGCTATGGGGCCTGAGATTACAGAGGGGGTGTCATCTCAGGCCACAGTGGACAGAGGAGAAGGAGCTCAATGTGTGTTACTAAAAGCCCAAAATTGATTAGCGTGTTCTCAAGTGTAGGGTAAGTCACTGAGTGAGCTGATCCCATGTGGTGGGTGTGTATTAAGGAAATAACCATTACCTTACAATCCACGTAGACATAGAGTTGGTTATAATTGAAGCTAGGGTCTGGGGGTAAGACCCCCAGACAGGAAGAGTGAAGGGGGACAAAGCCACCCCTTCCATAATTTACTCTCCTAATGGGCTGCATAATTTAATATTAGAAGAGTAAATTATGCAAGGGGGTGCTTCGCTTCGCTTCCCCCTGCAAGTCCCCTGTCTGGCGGTCTTACCTCAAGCAAGACTGCCGCTTCTATTATAAACATCTTTATGTCCACATGGATTGTAAAGTAGTTGTTATTTCCTTAATACACACCCACCGCAATTTCGCCCACCCCAAGGACCAGCTTGCTCAGTCATGCCCCATCAATTTTGGCCATTTAGTAACACCCATTGAGCTCCTTCTCCTCCACTTACTGTGGCCTGAGATGGTGCCCCTTCTTTACACTCCGCCCCCACCCCATTGCCGAAAGTCACTTCCGGCTGTGGGTTCTACAAGTAGGCCCACTATAGCCACATGAGAGCAAAGAACATGTACAGCTTGACTGAGAATCAGATGATTAAACAACTGAGCAAGAGCAGAGGAACAAAATACTGAAACACTGGTCAGAACCATGGACTGGACTTATAAAGCAGGAAGGGCAGAAAACACTTAGACATGGTGAAACAGCAAACTCCATCTTCACAAAGGGCAAGGAACACTGAAGGTAGCCTGGAAAAGCCGGAAATCCTGGCAGTTCCGCTCCTTCAAAAACTATCCCCACCCCTCCCCTTATTACGATTGACAGCACTCCAAGGAGAGCTTACTATATGGAATCCTCAGCTATACACATTCTGACATTACAGGAGCCCAAAGCACACACAAAATCAGTGTGTGTAAGCACCCTCCGATCCCTCTGTCTCATCTGCAGAGATAGCTTGCTGCACAGAGCATCACGCAGCAGCGATCTGCAAATGGCACCGTTTTATTAAAAACCTGAAGACTGGCCGTGGAATCACACTGTGCACTTAATGTAAACAAGGAGGGAAGTCACTGAGTAATCAGTGACCTGACATAAAAACCCAAGAGGCCAGCAGCGGGATGGAGTAGCCAAAGAATACCCTACCCCTAATACCGCCCCGATGAACAGAAAACTTAGTAGAGGAAAACTTCAAATGCTAAATAAATAATGACCACAGATTGCATTCCTTTACCAAAGGCATCAATTTAATAAGTATAGCAGCACCATTTTGACCATGTCTTTACTCTATATTGCTAAGTCCTGCTGACGGGTTCCTTTTAAATATGGAGATGGGGATGAAAGTCTGGGCTGAGGGTACGGGACCCTTCTATTACTTAACGTTAAGTTACTCATAAAAGTTATTTTACAATCCTCTTCTTAAGCATGTTAATTTTAGGCCCACGTCACACACACAGATAATTGTGCAGATATTGTTCACAGATCTCTGGTTTCAGTCAAATCATGGACATATTGGTCTATTTGTATATGGCCACTAAATGGATCGATGTGTCCATGATTTCACTGCAACCAGAGATGTGTGAACAATATCTGCACAGATATCTGTGTGTGTGACGTGGCCCTAAGTTACATCTGTTGAAACCGGCACATTTTTATATATGAATACTTCACTTGTGTTCTATCTTCCATTTCATTCACTTTATAACATAGGTAATGTTTGTTTTTGCTCTATTTATGTCCATGTCAGCTGTCCTATAATCTCTTACAAACTATTTTTCCACGCCAACACGGGACAAATTACTCGCCCCTGTTTTGGTGATTGAAAAGCGAAGACACTCATTGATCAGCAAACTGTCAGGTGAGCAGCTGGGGCACCTCCCAGCCACAATTGCCGGCCAAGGCCACAAATCCCTTCCTTTTGCACAGGAATAAAATGGAAAAGGAGCTACATTTTCATTTATTGATTTTATCATATAGAAATAGCACCTATTCAACACAAGCATGTAAACAGTGACCCTCATATGATATATATCTGCAAAATCCAACCTCACATCTAGCATTGCTAACAAAGAACTATTAAGGTACCGTCACACGCGGCAATATTGCTAGCAATTTCACTGGCAATTTGCTGGTTGCAGTGAATTCATGGACACATTGTTACATTTGTACACAGCAACAAAATGGAACAATGTGTCCATGATTTCTCTGCAACCAGCAAATTGCCAGTGAAATTGCCTAGCAAAATTGCTGTGTGTGATGGTACCTTTAGGGTCATGAGTAATGCAGTGGAACAAGCACAAATTGTCTGATGGTGTAACATTGTATAAGGGTACCTTTAAACGCCGCAACCGCGGCGAGAATGGTTGACAGCGATATTTAGTCGCAGAAATATCGTTGCCACATTTATACCCAATCGCCTCCTTATTACGGCGTGTAAATAGGGAATTTGGCGGCGATATGTCGCCTCGCCACGGTCGCCTGGTTACCGAGCATTGCTCAGTAACCAGGCGACCGTGGCGAGGCGACATATCGCCGCCAAATTCCCTATTTACATGCCACAAAAAGGAGGCGATTTGGCGGCGATACTTCCAGCGAGAAATATTGCCGCCAAAAATGTCTCCCGTGGTTGCGGCGTGTAAAGGTACCCTAAGAAGTATCACACCAAAAATTCAGATTTAGGCAAATTTGATTTTTTTGTAAATTTGAAGACAAATTTGATTTGCTTTAAATCTACCTGAGGCCATATGCTTGTGCAGCACTAATATTATACAAATTTCCATATTCATGTCCATGGATGTTCAGGGTCAGTAAAAAAAGTGGTGTAGAAGTCATAAGAATCCATAGGCTACAGGTAACTTCCCTTCAAAATGACTATTGCACAGCTGTGAGAAACTCACGGTGTGGCGATAACGGACAAGGGCAGAAGGTAGCAGAATGGCAGTGACAGGCAAAGGTAATCGGGGCAACTAGTCTGACCCTTAGACTGGGGATCCCTAGCTGACCCTGTTCCCAGAATTATCTCTGAGGGTGAGAATGTCTGGGCCACCACCCTTGTCTTACTCCTCCCCAGCCCTAGGCTAAACCCCTCACCTTCCCCCATGGACCAGGATAAGGACAGCAACTCCCACACAAGATGGCAATCTGCAAGGAATAAAGCTTCAGGATGGCTTCAGCAGAAACTGCACTAAGCGTCCACGTAGTTCACGATCAAAACAGAATGAACTACATAAGCGACATCAAGTGATAGGTCATAGGATTACTTAAAGGCTGGGGGAGTGGTCAACCACATCACTTGATACACACGGCAACAGCAACTACTACTGCAGAGCCCTAGCAGCTCATACTGCAGAGCAACAGCAGCAGAAATGAATCATTTAAGGTACAAATGGGAATTTACTCCCAGTAAGCTTCTCACTCTGTGGAGCAGTTCACAGAGACTGCAGTGCAGTCTACCCATGAGAAAAGCTTTTACACTATACAGTAGCAGTAGATGGCACCTCAAAACACGGTCAAGATCTCCATCCCCAGTTTAGAACTAACGAGTGAACATAATGAGAATTGAGCAAATTGGTAGCTCAAAAAGTTGAAAGAAAATCTTCTACTTGCTTCACTTTGACCCTTTTAGGCTGGCTTCACACTGCGGCGGCGTCCGGTCCGGGGCTGTCAGGAGTGACAGCCTGGACCGGAGTTTTTCTGCATAGGAGACTGTCGGGCTGCACGGAGCTGGATCGCGGCGGGTGGTAATTATCTGCTATCCGGCTGCTGTGTCGCCGGATGAATCCTGCAGAAGTGGGGATTTGTCTGCCGACTCCAAAAACGGTGCATGCAACGTTTTTGGAGTCGGCAGACAAATCCCCACTTCTGCAGGATTCATCCGGCGACACAGCAGCCGGATAGCAGATAATTACCACCCGCCGCGATCCAGCTCCGTGCAGCCCGACAGTCTCCTATGCAGAAAAACTCCGGTCCAGGCTGTCACTCCTGACAGCCCCGGACCGGACGCTGCCGCAGTGTGAAGGCACCCTAAGCGATCTTCATTCCGGTTGCTTTGCCTTCCATTCATGAAGTCCAATGATGGCTTGTAAACTGCGACACACATCATTGACATTCATTGCGTTAGGAAAATCATGTGAGGTATGACACACACGTTGTCAATGATGCGTTTTGTGATGTCGTGGAACCTAGGTAATGGCCAACCCAGCAATGTAAAACATAGAAGAGAATATAAAATAGAAGAGTCAACTGGAGGACCTTAGTCAATGGGACCGGTATGAGGAGGGCTGATGAGAGTTGGGTATAAACACTATTCTAATCCCTTCCCAGTAGAGTAGGGTTGAAATTCATAAGATTTATTTAATTTTAGTTCCAAGACCAATGGGTTGAAAACAGTTGTGTTCCAAGGACAGACAATTAAAGAGTATTAATTCATTAAGTACCTATAAGTACCATTTAAGAAATCCTTTAAGTTGCACTAAAACTTGAATAACAATTCAGGGAGCAGGGCATTTGTTTAACAATATCATTAATGAATCTGCCCCTTTAGCAGTATTTTGCAGATAAGCAATATGGCAGCCAGCCACTGTTTTTACTAAGTTTGCGTGAACTTAAGATAAAAATAAAATGAGCAATGCTCTACAGTAAGTAAATAAATAATTAGCAATAGTGCATGTAAATAACATAAAGTATATAGTGACAGTGACACTATTTTCATAAAAAGAGTGTTAAAGCCATCCCACCGTGACAAGGTGTACCTAATCAGGATGGTTCCTTTTTTTATAGTTCACCTCTCTACTTTTCCAAATAAATGAGAATAGAGCGTGATTCAGACCTGACTTAAACACCAGTGCAAATAAAGCTATACAGACCACATGAACAGCGCCAAAAGGGGGGTAGTAATGCGCCGTTATGTAGAAAGTTCACAAAGCTAAAGCAAAATCAAATACATAACTGGGAACACATGTTGGTATATTTGGTGCGTGCTGACATTTAGCAAGGTAAGCTACATGAGTTAAGGACCATCCTGATTAGGTACACCTTTTCACGGTGGGAAGGCATTTACGCTCTGTTGATCAAAATTGTGTCAACTAAGTACCTTATGTTAGATACATGTACTTACTCTATTTACTATACTGCAGGTTATTTGCTAATTTTTTTTTTTAGAATAGGGTCTGTCTGTTAATAGCCACAGTGTAAATGTGCACCTACACTTTACACATACACAAACAGGTGGTCTGGCTCAGTTCTTTGGTTTTGGCTGAGTTTGCGAAAAACTATCACAAAAAATTCAGATTTAGTATCAAATTGTCTCTTCAGGGGAGTGCGTAGTATCCTGGTGCCACCTATTGGAAGTATCAATCCTAAAAGACAAAATTAACTCTTTAACGAGCCTTGTCATATAACTTCGCATTAATGCCAGATCAGAACCTCAATTTGCAAACACTGTGTCTGCAAATTGAGGTTCTAATCTGGCATAAATCCTAAATCATATAGCAAGGCTTGTTAAAAGGTCATTATTGACTTTTAGGATTGATACTCCAAATAGGCGGCACTAGAGTCATCTACTTCATCTCTGAAGAAACAAATTGTATATTTCTCAGAGGAGCATTGTGGCTTTAAGTCTCCTCACGACTGACATGCTGGATTGGTGTGTCAGTTTTCACAAAGTGAAAAGCTTAACCCTTAGGCCAGATACAGACTGAGCGAGACACATGTGAGATACTCACATGGGTCCACATGCTTCATCCAGCATGGCTCCCACCTCTCTGGACGGGAGCAGGTCAGCTGCATAGGAACACATGCAGTTGATGCGCTCTTTTCCAAACAGCAGGTGATTGAGCCGGGTGAGGCATTCAAGACTTATGTGAATATCTTGCATGCATCTCACATAGTGTGTCTCTGCCTTTAGAGTTAGCATCATACATTATTTGGGGAAAATTTGGAACAAATTCAGTTTCCAAACAATTCTTTCACCTATAGTGGTGTCTTAAGTGTGACTATGTCACGTTGGGGGAATGTGGGGTGCCCAGAAGTAGAAGGGAGCTGGGCGTAGGGAGTCAGTGGAGCCTGCTCTGGCTCTGATACTTTAGTCCCTGATTCGCTCTGTATTCAGAGGTACCTCTGAGCCTAAGACCCTAAAACTCCTAAGAAGCCCTAAGAATAAGGCCCATACCTCCACCCACGGACCATGGAACCCAGAAACTGCCAATGGGAAATCCAACAGCAGCTTGAGATCATGTCTGCACTCCAGGGTCACAGAATAGCAGTGAACTGAATCAGTGACACCAGGTGCATGTGAGCTGACCCATTTATGGCCAAAGGGGTGGGGAGCAACCAGCCCAGGCATGCCCCACCTGCACTTTCAGCTCCCGCTCATTAGGTTCTTCTCTCCACACTGAGAGCAGGGGAAAAAAAGGGTTCATTTAAATCACAGCAGCAGCACTTCCATACAGCAAGGCAGTGAATACGTAACAGACTAGATACAAGATTCAAACGAAGGTAATTAGGTACAAACCATCCAGTTATAATTTGTCTTCATTTTTCAAAGGTTAAAAAGTATGATACATCTTAAAAGCTGACGCGTTTCGGGTATGCAATACCTTTTACTAAAACATCATGCTTTTTCAAAGACTACTGCATACCCGAAACGCGTCTGCTTTAAGTTGTATCATACCCTTTAACCTTTGAAAATGAAGAAGAATTTTAACCTGATGGTTTGTGCCTGTTATAATTACCTTCACTTGAATCTTATGGACTGCTGAAGTACACCAGCCGGTAATCGGCACCCATCGGGGGAAATCTCCGTGTTGAGTTTTGAAGCTCAATATACATGGTGAGCTCCAACCCAAACTCTCTGTTGCCATACATGGGGTCACAGTGTGTGCCATTTTTCTTTGTATCAAAGTACAGCAACCTTCAAGGAACATTCGACTTTCTACTCATCTTCTAGTTGGATCAACTAAAACACGGATCACTGCTTTTTATATATTTTGTGCCAAACCTATAGATAAAGGTAATACGGCTAATAAAATGCCATGAAAAGTAAGTCGTGAAACGTGTGGACCATGGAAAAAAAAGAAGTAAAAAGTGAGAGAAAAGGTACATTTATATGCCATAGTTAATAGTCTTGGCAATAACTTAACTAAAATCTTAAAACATCATTAATCTCTAATACACAGACCTATTTATGGAACACCTCCTGAAGAAGGTGTAACTAAAGGGCTTAAATATTCATAGCAATAAATTCACAGTGACGGCTACATTTTAAAGGTGAGATGACTTTACTTCCATACCAGTGTAGTTGTGATTTGTGGGTAATTTCATAATGCTTGTAAAATCTTGTATATCATTACAAATCTATCAGAATTTTTTTTTATGCATACAATATATGATTCCCTTTATAAGGCAAGATAATTAAAATGTCAATTTACTTTCAATTAACTGTACTGAAATGCTCAACCTATTTCATAGTGCTGCAGCAATGAATCACTCCCACTTATCTCTTAATGATATATAAATGTCTTTATGTACTTAAGACTTTTTCACCATTCACTTGCTAATACATTATCACCAACTTTCAATACAAGCTGTTCATAAACTTTATTAAAATATTTAAACATTTTTCATGTCCAGGGGCAAAACTTTAATCCACTTAATTAACTTTGTTAAGTTATCCTAGCTTTTAAAGGAATATTTTAAATAGTCACTATTGGTGCCTTATCGGTAATCCTTAATGGAAAAAAATGGTTGTCATTAGAGTTGAGCGATAAGATTTATAGGTCTGTGGTCCTGCAGCCACTGGTAGTCTCCGGCCACCAGATCAGAACACTTTGAATCTTGTAATATATGATGAATACAAATATTAACAAAACACTTTTGTTTTTGCTCCATTTTTCAGGAACTGAACTCAAAGATCTTGGCCTTTTTCTATGTATATGAAATGCATTTTTCTCTGAAATATTGTTCTTACATTTGTTCCAATCTGTGTTAGTGAGCACTTGTCCATTGTCGAGGTAATCCATCCAACTCACAGGTGTGACATATCAAGATGCTGATTAAACCATCATGATTATTGCACAGGTGCGCCTTAAGGCCCCGACACACCTGTCAATCTGGTCTGCGATGTCGGAAGCGATGCGCAATTGCGCACTCGCTTCCAACATACAATCGGTTTACAGAACCAAAGAATTTCTGTACAAACTGTCAGAAACTTTTCCTCCCAGAAGCTCTGCAGCTTGTTGTCCTCATAGGAGTTTCCACCTGACTGCAGCTCGTCGTCCTTATTGGAGGTCTCCACCTGACTGCAGCTTGTCATCCTCATTGGAGTTTCCACCTGACTGCAGCTTGTCGTCCTAATCAGGGTCTCCACCTGACTCCAGCTGGTCATCCCCATTGGAGTTTCCACCTGACTGCAGCTCGTCCTCCTCATTGGGGTTTCCACCTGACTGCAGCTCATCATATTCATTGGGGTCTTTACCTGACTGCAGCTCATCATCCTCATTGGGGTCTCCACCTGACTGCAGCTCATTGTTCTCATTGGGGTCTCCACCTGACTGCAGATTGGCATCCTCATTGGGGTATACACATGACTGCAGCTTATTGTCCTCATTGGGATTTCCACTTGACTGCAGATTTTCATCCTCATTGAAGTTTTCACCTGACTGCAGCTCGTCATCCTCATTGGAGTTTCCACCTGACTGCAGCTCGTCGTCCTAATCAGGATCTCCACCTGACTCCAGCTGGTCATCCTCATTGGAGTTTCCACCTGACTGCAGCTCATCATCCTCTTTGGGGTCTCCACCTGACTGCAGCTCATCATCCTGATTGGGGTTTCCACCTGCCTGCAGCTCATCATATTCATTGGGGTCTTTACCTGACTGAAGCTCGTCATCCTCATTGGGGTCTCCACCTGACTGCAATTAATTGTTCCCATTGGGGTCTCCACCTGACTGCAGCTCTTTGTTCTCAACAGAGTCTTTACCTGACTGTAGCTCATCATCCTCATTGGGGTCTCCACCTGACTACAGCTTGTCGTCCTCGACGCGGTCTCCACCTGACTGCAGATCATCGTCCTCATGGAGTCTGCACCTGAATGCAGCTTATTGCTCTCATCATGATCTCCACCTGACTGCAGTTTGAACAAAAAAAGGTCTTTTGTGTCCATAGTAAAAGTCTTAGATCTTTGAGTTTAGCTCATGAAAAATGGGAGCAAAAACAAAAATATTGCATTTACACTTGTGTTCAGAATATTCCTGGTATTCCTGGTGCCCCTTTCTATCAGTATGACCAGCAGTGTCATTATATTGTGATACTTTGCACGGGGATACATTAATGTTGTAACGGGGACCTGCTAATCAGATGGTGTGCAGGTAGAAGGAGCTCTCCAGTGCTCTGGACCATGTACCACTGAGTATCAACGTAGCTTCTTGACTATAGTCAAAAAAGTCTTTTTCCTCAACTCTAGTTGTCAATTTAACTTTGGCGAGGTTATTATTAATATTTCTTAATTTGCCTCTTAGATTTGTTTCCTGTTTATATGAGTAGAAGAACTTTACTTAGACAGAGTGATCGAAATCCTTTAACTTTTGCAATTTTGCACAGTTCCAAAATTCTTACTTAGTTAATTTTATGCTGTTAATATAGCAATCTGCTAATCTTCAATGCATGGTAAAATATTTTGAATCACAACCAGTATAGTAGGATCACTGGAGCTTGCATTAACATAAGCAGGGCTTAATTAGGCAGCAGCTGAAAAGTCTCTGAGATTGCTGTGCTTCCAATCTCTATGTACAGGGTAACTAGCTGAATATGGTTACAGACCTAACGCTTACCTTCACACTTAAGTGTGAAGGCAAGCGCTAGGTCTGTAACCATATTCAGCATGGTAAAAAATGTCTTTGATGGATTCATATCACAGATATGTAGACTTGCTGCTATCAGGATGACTTAGGGTAAAAGGGGAACCAGGGCATCTGATCTGCCCCTCAAGCTAGGGAGCTCTGAACTCACCCTAACTAAGGGGTACTCCTGATGGTGGAGAGGCCTGAGTCTCCACTCTCGCCCTGCTCCTGCTCAGCCCTGAGCTGATTCCCACTCCCTCACAGGTAAAGAAACCCACAGGTAAAAACTGACAGGAGGGAACTAAAACACAAACTCTCAGCACTTGCACACAAGCAGAATACAATATGTGATTTGGGAGAAAATATGTACAAGTAGGAGATAAAAATACAACAAGGATGTTTGCACCATACACCAAACATGTTACCTCTGATTCCCAGAAACTGGAACACCTCACCACAGACCGGTCTTGCTGGAGCAAGCTAAAACTATAATCAGCATTGGATGGCTGGGCTCCACCATATTTAAAGGGTGGGGATGGCTATGATAGGACAGAAGCAACCAGCCATCAGGAAATTAAGTCCTGCAAGACTGATGACCAGTGAGCACAAAACAGTCAATTCCCAAACCCAAGCTGAGCAAAAAAGAAGCACAAGGTGCGAATCAGACACCACAGTGTGAACAGAGTCAGAAGATGGCAAAACTCCAAATGAGTGCAAAGCGGAGCATCGCTTAACAGCTGCAAATGTGTTGACCATTAATTTTTGACCTTATGAGAAACAACAATTATTCCTGATTTACTGGAATTTACAATTGCTTAAACTATTGTGTATCCACTTGTAAATATTCCCAATATTTGAATTGTTTGAATCCCTTGATATAAATAAATATTGAACCTAGTACTTCCCTCAGACCTGATCCTTAAGTGTTGACTGTATGTGACCCGCCCAGGGGTCAATGGGAACTCGGTATCCGGGCATTTACTGAAAGGGGGATGTCTATATATACACTGCAAAATTGCACTAAAAGTGAATAAAAGTTGTTAAAAAACATAAAAATATACTCACCTATCTGACGCCTGCACCAGGATCGGCAAAGAAGACATCCGATCAACGACAAGGACCTGTGAGTCTGACAGCCAATCAATCAGATGGCTGGTAGCGATCTGGCCAATCAGATGGCCAGACGTCACAAACCATGTGATCGCTACCAGCCACCTGATTGGCCAGATTGCCAGGTCATTCATGCACGTTCAAGACCTGTCAATCTGGCCAATTAGGTGGCTGGTAGCGATCAGGTGGTTTGTGATGTCTGGCCATCTGATTGACTAGATCGCTACCAGCCATCTGATTGGTTGTCAGACTCACAGGTCTTTGTCGTTGATCGGATGTCTTCTTTGCCGTTCCAGGTGCAGACGTCGAATAGGTGAGTATGATATTTTTTTATTTTTTAGCAACTTTTATTCACTTTCAGTGCACTTTCACAGTGTATATATAGATACACTGCGAAAGTATTCGCCTGCCCATTCACTGCCATTGGACTCACTATACTCGCAATGAGTACCGAGTACCGGGACCTACTCGTTGCGAGTATAGTGAGTCCAATTATTGCAATACTCACTCATCCCTAAAAATACAGTCTTGGGACACCACCTGTGGATTCTGGTGAAGGCACTAGCGCTGCTTCAGACCTCCGGGGTGATGGACTGGCAGCTTGGGTGGTACAGCTCCCCACAGGTGGAGCTGGGTCCACGGGGCAGTGATGAGGTGACGGGGATTTGCACAGGGAGATGGTTAGGCAGACGGGCCGCTAGAACAGTCTCTAGGCGGACGGGTTCAGGGGTGGACAAACTGACACCAACACTGTGGATCGTTTCTGTACCTTTACTGATGGTTTTGCAGGCACTGTTCAGGGTACACTCCAGGTGGTCGGGATGGCACTTCTGGATTTCCACAGTGAGTGATGGATAAGGCCTCCTTGTCTTTTTCCCTCGTTGAATTCTCTGACCTGTGTGAAACTAAACCTTACCTCCTCTGCATCTTCCTCTCACCTGTCTTGTTGTGTCGAGAACCTCTGTGTAGGCTACCACTATAACTTCTCCTGTGGTTATTGGCTCCCCTATTGGTTGCATGACAGGTGTCCAGAAGACTGGAGTCTACTCGGTGAAACAGTGTTTCTGCTGGGCTTGATGCTCTCCTGCAGACTCGGACTCTGGTGTCTGGGTTGCTTCCTGGGGTGAACCGGTATGGCTCCCCTGCCCCAGTCTGCTTCTCCACTTCTTAAGCCTTGCCTTTGACCTCACTCTCAGGCCCTCACACTGGCTAGGCTGGTCAACTGGCTTGGGCCTAGCACGGCTCCGATACACCAGGACGTCTTCACAGCACTCCTAGCGACTGCACAGTCTACCTAACTCTGCCCCCAGCACTAGTATTTATAGGGGATCTTGCTTAAAGGCAGCAAGCAGAGCTCCCCCTATTTTTCTGGGGTGGAAAGTGTTGTGTCTATGAGGGTTACCTGTTGTGGAAATCCATTCATGCCTTAGGTGGTCCTGTGGCTACCTGTAATGGCAGGGTGCCACATATGCTTTCAAGTGTTATCTAATGAACATGATCTGAAAATCACCCTTTGTGCAGTAGATAAGGATACTACTGAAATGAAATCACTGCTTTGTGCCACCTGTGACCACCAAGCAAATGTCAGTTGCCGGCCTCAGTTGCAGTGTAGGGACCTGGTGAGTCTTTGTGCCGCAATACATTTCAGGTGAATGTATATGCTTGTTAAAGGCAAGTCTGCAGATCTGTGATATAAATCTATGGAAGACATATTTTTACAAGCAGTGCAAAATAGCATCTTTGGCAATTGTTATGCCCCTTGCAGGCTACAGAATATATAAATAAATGACATTCTCATTTACACTAAACTATAAAGGATACTGACATAAGCCTATTCACTATATTAAACCAGTAATCTGGCATTAACCTTTTTGCTACTTTAGAACACAAAACATGTTGGTATCATCATGAGAAATAGGAGAGAATAATCATCACCTCACCAGGTCCAATCGGTTGTAGTTTGTGGTATGCTGTGCAAGAAGAAATCATACACCGGTTCCGAGATGACTTATTGATGTTGCAAAAAAAAGTCTCTATCTAGCTCCCACAAAAATTCTGGTTCACAAGGATTAATTATTTAAAATCATAAATTCTGTTTTTGGAAAAACATAATTAATATAGCACAGACCTATGCATTTCGAGCGTCAATCATTCTTAATCATAGCTATGACTAAGGGTACCTTTACACACCACAACCGCGGTGAGAAATATGGCAGCGATATTGCGACATGGAAGTATCGCTACCACATTTCCACCCAATTGTCTCCAAAACGGGAATTTGGCGGCGATATGTCGCCTCACTCCAGTCGCCTGGTTTTCGAGCCCTGCTCTAAAATCGAAACCAGGCGACATTGGTTTTATTGCCGCCAAATTCTCGATTTACACGCCACAATTAGGAGGCAATTTGGCGGCAATAATTCCAGCGAGACATATCGCCGCCAAAAATGTCTCCCGCGGTTGTGGCGTGAGAAGGTACCCTAAGGGAACTTGTCATATCCTTCTTTGTTTTTAAACCATCCTCAATGTTATTTATATCATGTAGTTTTCATTAGTAACCTCTTTTTTTCTTTAAATCAATGTTTTCATTAGCTAGTTGCCCAAACAGTCAAGCAGTCATCCGGGGTGTTTAGCAGACATGTGAGTCAACTGTAGCAATGCCAAAATTCATATAATGCTATAGATACTGATGTCACGACCATGACTATAATCACCCTGGCACAAGCTGCGACGAAAATCTAAGGTTGATGAGCGGTACTGGAAGAAAACACATTCCCAAGAAGACTACACAGCATTCAAACAAGCACTTCTCAAATTCAAGTCAGCACTCACCACCACTAAACAGAATTACTTCATTAGGCTAGGGTCACATTTGGGAGGCAGTATTTTTTGACGCATGCTTTATCCCATGCATTATTTTTGTTTGCTTTTCCATGCATTTTGGCAATGGTTGTGTCTCCAAAATAACGCTGGCGTTAATGCATATGCTCCCGTTTTTGGCATTTTTAGGTGTTTTTTTTTTTTTTTTTTGTAGCCACACCCCTCATCCAGTAAAAAACTCTGATCATTTGGGGCATTGCCATTAGCCATTTTGAAATGTTGTGTCACTTTTGCGGCTCTGTGTGGATTATGGAAAACGCACTGTTCCTGGAGCTTCGCTACCTGGTATTACTTCGTCGCCAGTTGCGACATGCCAGATGTAGCAGGCTCTGGGTACATGAGGTACATGAACTTGTTCAGACCCCAATATGGGTGCTTCTATGTGCTTTTCCGTCAATTGAGATCTTTCCCGGTTAAGTTCCAGCGATATCTCCGGATGTCCGTAACAACATCTGACGCACTCCTTGCCCTATGGGCAATGACACATGTCGCCAGGATACACGGTGCCGGCCAGCCATATTTTCTGCAGAGAGACTGGTAGTGACCCTGAGGTATGTGTTGTTGCCCAATTGCCTTGTTACCAGCACACACACTGTACACATGTGATCTGTTCCTGCCTGAATATTACATCATGTCATGTTTCTGTCTAAAATAATAACGGTGTGTACATTATCATTGCAGGTACTTGGCCACCGGCGAGAGTTATACCTCCC
This sequence comes from Allobates femoralis, assembly GCA_033576535.1. NCBI lineage: Eukaryota > Metazoa > Chordata > Amphibia > Anura > Aromobatidae > Allobates > Allobates femoralis. The sequence goes on from JARQOC010000003.1 coordinate 820,050,248, forward strand.
TTTACTACCAGTTGAGGATTAGCCCGTCCACCATCTGTGGCATCGTGGCTGAGACGTGTGAAGTTCTGTGGGCAAAGTTGCAGCCCCTGGTGATGCCACAACCCACCACTGAAATCTGGCTCCAAAATGCCGTCCGGTTTGCACAGGTTTTGCAGTTTCCCAACTGCATCGGTGCCCTGGACGGCAAACATATTAGGATCTGCAAGCGACCAAATAGTGGTACTAATTTTTTATAATTTTAAAGAGAATGTTTCTATTGTTTTAATGGCCACAGTGGATGCCCACGGAAGATTTGTGGTAGTGGACATTGGGGCATATGGGGGCACCAACTACTCGAGGGTATTTAAAGAGAGCAACGTGGTGAAAGACCTCTATAACGGCCGTTTCAATATTCCCCCACCATGCCCTTTACCTGGCACAACGGCGCCCAGTGTCCCCTATGTGCTGTTTGACGATGAGGCATTCCAACTCTCTGTCAACCTCATGAAGCCGTATGCCAGCTGCACCCTCACCCATACCCGATGTAACTTTAATATACGGTTAAGTCAGGCACGGCAATATGTAGAGTGCACTTTTGGCATATTGTCGTCAAAGTGTCGGGTCCTGCTCACTACCATTCAATTGCACCCTCAAAATGTGGATAGTGTTGTGAAGGCCTGTGTATGCCTACACAACTTTGTGTGCCGCCATGACCCCTCATAGTTGACCCCTATGAATGGGATTCCACCTTGATTGGGCTCCAAGATGCCAATATACGGTCTCCAGTGGCAGCCATGGAGTAGCAACATTAGCCCTTTAATGTGTGGCAACACTACACAGCTCGTGTATGGAAAATATATTTGAACTAGAGTCAAAAAACACAACAAGAATGGGTATGAAAGTTTTTTAAGTTAGCAAATAAGGTACACAACCGGTGTTTATAAACTATACACAAACAATAACAACAGGATGAACTGAATTAAGGCTACTTTCACCACTAAAGGAAAGACAGAACTCAAATATGTGCAGCTTGGCGATGTATGTGTATCAGACATAAAGTATTCAGCGTATTGTTCAATCTTGGAGTGTCTATCAGGCATACCCTCCTTCTTCTCCTCTCGGTTTCTAAAAATTAATGTAGACAAAACCGAACTCATCATATTCCCTCCATCCCACACACCTTCCTTACCTGATCTGTCTATCACAATAAATGACATCACACTTTGCCCTTTACCTGAAGTCCGCTGCCTCGGAGTAACCCTTGACTCTGCCCTGTCCTTCAAACCGCACATCCAAGCCCTTGCCCCCTCTTGCTGCCTCCAACTCAAAAATATTTCTAGAATCCATCCCTTCCTCAACCCTTAATCTACTAAACTACTAGTGCATGCCCTCATCATCTCCTGTCTCAACTACTGCAACTTCCTCCTTTGCGGCCTCCATGCTAACACTCTTGCACCTCTGCAATCTGTCCTTAACTCTGCTGCCCGACTAATCCCCCCATATATCTCTGAGCTAATCTCCCGATATCATCCAATTCGTAATCTTCGAATCTCCCAAGACCTCCTCCTTTCCTCCACACTTGTACGTTCCTCATCTAACTGCCTGCAAGACTTCACCCGACCATCCCCCATTCTCTGGAATTCTGCACCCCAACACATCCGACTGTCCCCCACACTTGGAACCTGCAAGCAGAACCTGAAAACCCAGCTTTTCAGAACAGCCTACAGCCTGCAATGACAACAGTACCACCTCACTACCACTAGACCCGGTCCTCCACCTCACTGGACCTGGCGTTCCAACACCATTGGACCCAGCACTCCACCACCATTGGGCCTGGTGGTCCACCACCACCAGAACAGACCCAACCTACTGTCTCTCTCCCCACTTCCCTGTAGGATGTAAGCCCGCAGGGCAGGGTCCTCTCTCCCCTCTGTACCAGTCTGTCACTGTTAGTTTGTTCATTGTATTTTTAACTTGTTTGTATGTACAGCACCATGGAATCAATAGTGCCCTATAAATAAATAATAATAATAGACTCCACCAATTCGGGTCGCATAGTCGTGACACCACCACAGGGCCTTTATACAGAGCATTAGGTGAATTTTAGCATTGCTGCAATTGAGTGACATCTGCTTAACACCCGGATGACTGATTGACTGTTTGCCCAGCTAGCTAATGAAAAAATGTAAGTGTATAAAATGCATTTTGGGATAAATATAACAATTTAAAAAAAAACAGGTTACTAATGCACACTACATGATATACATAACATTGGGACAGTTTAATAACAAAAAACCACGACAGGTTCCCTCAAAACGCAGGCCTGTGTGTTTTAACTATGTTTTGCCAACAATAAAATTAATGTTGGTATTAATCCTTTTGCCACCTTGGATGATCATTTTTATTAAAATATACTTAATGAATATTACAATACATTCTTCCACAGATATCTATTATATAATCACGAATGGGTTTTTTGCCCCTTTTGAGTCCGCTCGCGCTGCGAGTCAGCGTGGTCACGTGGATACGCCCGAAGCATTGGCTGCGCAGCGGCCATTGCGAGCAGTTCTAAGGCGACTCGCTATGCCCGCGCAGCGGGCATGGCGAGTCGCCTTAGCAGCGCGAAGCATTGGCCGCGAAGCTGCCATTGCGAGTCAGAGACTCGCTCTTCTAGAATCCCGATGCATCTGCATCGGGCACCCAGCTAGTACTGTATATTCCTTAGTTAAAATGTATCAACCACAAACTAATCCAGTGCAGAAAGGATAATATTTGAAGAAGACTGTCTCCAAATTTCACAATATAAATTGCTTATCTTAGGGTGCTTTCAGATTGGCATTTTTTGGCCGGATCCGGTGTAAAATCCGCGGTCAGCGGCAGTGTTTTTCACAGCTGCATCTGCCGCAACTGCCAAAACCGCACTTGCCGTGTCTGCCGCACACTTACCGTAAGCCCCATAGACAATGCATGGGGATTGCTGCAAGGGAGCTGCAAGTGTGGCCGTTAGGCTGCACTTGCAGCAGAGGCGTTTTTTTGTCCAGATCCAGTGGATCCGGGCAAAAACACCACTCTGAAAGTACCCTTACATGGGTTTGTCATGAAAATCTACAGAAACCCTACAAACCATGCTGTCAGAATTCTCCGAAGCAGGTGACAAGATCGAGCGGTCATGTGACAACAAGTATGCGATATACATACACGCTGTCTCTCTATTCACTTGTATTGAACAAACCACGCATGTCTGGGCGGAATATGGTTGGAAGTATACATGTAGCATACGAGGAGTCACATCACTGCCTAATGTCCCCACTGGCATCGGAGAATTCTAATAGCTTTTTCGTTGTTAGGGCTGTGACGATTCTCAAGTATTCAGCCACATAGAGTAAGTGCAAATTTTTGTGAAAAACCTGGATAAACTATTTAATAAATAGATTTCTTAGAGCAGATAAAACTGGTGTACTTACTTTGAAAATCCACATCAAAATTGCTGCTAGTATGGCAGACATTACCATTTTATGAGTCTAACAGAAGAGTGAAATCCTACCCAACTTAAAATTCTGCTCAGTACAAGCTGCAACTTGTTAGTCAGGCTAAGAGGGAAATGATTGAGATATTTAGTATTGGGCTACTATCCATCGCCCAGTTGTTTTCACATCCCCAGAGTATGCTCCTGCAACTTCTTCATCTGCTGCCAGGCGCTGCTGTATTCACTCCAAAGGTGGGGCTGGTGATGTAGTAGTCTCACTTGTAGATGTGTTTTATGGCTGCCCAGCTGCGGTCATTAACTCTGACTTCAGTCAATTAGGAAGTACTGCAGTCTATTGAATCCTCTATTTGCTCCTGCTGGTTGCCAGTAGTTATTATCCTGCTATTGTATTATTGATTTTACGGATGGACCTCTGCCTGTTTTTGTACTATTCTCCAACCTAACGATTTGGTACTTCCTGATCTCTCGGCTTTGACCATGATTGACGAATTTTCAATTTCTGGGCTACAACCCATCTATAGGCAGCAAACCGCTGGATATTGCAGTAAAGCCAAATCCTAGTATAAGGGTTAAAGAAGACCTGTCACCCCCCCGGGTGCTTTCCAAAGTGAAAGCACCACTGAATGCAGCGTGTATACTGCATTCAGGGAAAGGGTCTCCCATGTCTCTTCCCCCTTCCCCTGTAACCTGTAAAAAACACTTTTGAAAGTTTTAAGATAAGAAGTCCGGAGGGACTTACTAATATCTTACTGCTGGCTGTTCACTGGGTCCTCCTGCCCCCTGCCTCTCTATTCCACCTCCTGCCTCTCTGTTCCACCTCCTGCCTGTGTGGGTTTTCCCTCCTCACCTGCGCCAGTGCCTCAGCATCTGAATTCACGCAAGCACATAGCGAGGAATTGGTAGGAGCGGGTCCAACCTGCTGGAACAGCGCATGCATGGCAACATCAGTACCAGATTGCACCCCTGCTGCATTCATAAAGCATAATGTTTAGCAGGGTGAGCTCTGCACTGACGCTACCGCGCATGCGCCATTCCAGCAGACGGGATCTGCTCCTACCAATTCCTTGCTATGTGCCTGTTTGAATTCAGATGCTGAGGCGCAGGCGCAGGCAAGGAGGGGAACCCACAAAGGCAGGAGGTTGAACAGAGAGGCAAGAGGTGGAACAGAGAGGCAGGGGGTGGGAGGACACTGTGAACAGCAAGCAGTGGGACATTAGCAAGTCCCTCCGGACTTCTTATCTTAAAAAAGGGTGGTAGAGACATGGGGGACCCCTTCCCTGAATTCAACATATACGTTGCATTCAGTGGTGCTTTTGTGGAGCCCACTGGGATGGGGTACTCTGTGTCCCGGGTGTGTTCCTCTGCTTCTCCTACTCCTTTCCTCAGACCTTGGTCGGCATGGAAGTGAACAGTAGACCGTGAGTTGGGCCTAACGCAGCCCTTTTACACCCAGGTCCTTTCATCAGTGCTACCCTGCACTGAACTAACTACCACTTCCTCTCCACACCAGAATATACAGGAAAGCAGCATTAGCTCCCCCTTCTGGCCTGGAGGCTCTAGTGTAGTGTTGTGGGTTGTGTGGGGGAATTAACTCTTGATGATGTTACTGTGACACATTAACCCCTGGGATGCCAAACTTTCACTTTGGAAAACGCCAGAGGAGTGACAGGTCCTCTTTAAAGGGTATCTCGGGGTTCTGCCTGACGGTGAGGTTTGCATTTAGTGTGTCTGAGATTCCCTTTTTTGCCTGTAACTCGGACAGATGTTACAGTCGTCAATTAAAGAAATGTGGATAAATATTCCAATATCTAATTCAAAAATGGAAAAATTAATTGTATTTTTGAGCTTTCTTTCTGTAATATTAAACATTGTGTTTAATAAATGCTAAAAATAATAAAAGGAAAAGAGAAGTAAGAAGATAAAAATTTTCCAGATGGGAACTTGAATTTACATTTTTATTCGACATAACAGATATTCTTAAGACTTTTCCCTCGAGTGCCTTCCTTAACTAACATGTCCTCCAAGAGATGTGCATGTAGAGTACAATGTTCCCACAGTGGCACACGGTCAGCACATATTCCAATGTAAAGGAAACCACCATATGTTATTGTCAAAGAGCCCTGGAGACTCTTAAATATATACATTATGTAATGATGTTCTTAAAATAAAGATTTTATTGGCCATGAGGGTGAGATTCAAATAACAACAGGTTCTCTACTTGGCTAACAATAATATGTGAGTGGGCTGCAAAAAGTGATATATAAGAAATTAAAATATACTAAATGTGTCATGTAAAACATGGAATCAAAATAAATAGAAATCTACAAATAAATCCAGTAGTTCTCATACGTTGTCAGTGGAAGAATTGAACATTTTACATCTGTCACTCATTGTTAAAAATCGCTTATGGCCACTTTACACGTCCCAACGTCGGTCCGATATTGGATCCACTGCCGCGGGAGCACGCTTTTTCTGGGCAAAATTCCAAGATCGCATAGGAGATGTCACACAGCGTGATATCGGCAGGCAACGCAACAGCGATGTGTACGCCCCCTTGTACGAGTGACCCAGGAACGACCATTTAACATGGGAGAGAATAGGGGAAGTTGTACTCCACATCGTAGTTGGGCTTTTACACAGCACGATCCGGCCACAACGTCCATCCAATATCGGCCCGTTGGAGAGCAGGCTCATTTGATCCCCGATATCGTTTTGGCATCGTTTGTGCCAACGCACAAACCACGTGACTTTTTGTCGGAGTTGGACTCCGATATCGGGAGGTGTAAAGTGGCCATTAGATTGACATTGTTCTTTTCGCCTCCAATTGTCCAGATCATCATTAACACCTGGACTTGACTTGTCCCTGAAGAATTTGCTTCCAGATGACTTTGAATTTTACTTACAAGGGGAATTTCACACTATAAGGCTTGTTTCACACATCCGTACAAACCATGGACATGTGAGACAGGCCGTTTTTGGGGGGAACGTGTATCCGTGTGTCACAGACTGTGTGACACATGAGTGCTGTCCATGTGCTATTTGTCGATAGCACACGGACATCCCGTCATCGCATACTCACCTCCCTCCAGCCCAGCTGCGCCTCTCATTTTCGGCCCGCTGTTCTGCTCAGTGAAGTGAATATTAGATGAGCCTAATGAGCGGCCCCTGAAGAGAGAGGAGCAGGATCTGCTGGAGGAAGGCGAGTATAAAATTCTTTTTTTTTAAGTTTTAAACTTTTGGGCCAGGTCCATGCACACAGTTGTCACACGTAAGACAGCCGTGTGCAGGACATTTTGGGCCAAAAGCGGTCCATGGTGCCGGTAAAAAACAGACAAGTCTCCATGTGGAGCAAATGGGACACGCATCTACTCCACACAGAGACACGGTCCTTGCGGTACCACGGATATGTGAAGGGTAGGCCATAGGCTAACATTACTCTCCGTATGTCCGTGACTTCGGTATATGTCGACACAGACCGCATACGTGCCGGAGGTACGTATGTGTGAAACAGGCCTAAAGCAAAGCTGTCAACTAGTTTATGCCACCCAGCTATCACAATCTGTACCTGTAGCTTCATAATCCTATTCTAACCATCCCTTTCTGAACTCACAGTCTAATGTTGAAGGTGAAAAATAGCATTTATATGCTTACATTTTCTTATGTAAATGAGGCAGTGACTACACCTTGAAGGATATAGTCACTCTGGTAGTTTAATAGTAAGCATTTCACCCAAATTTTGGAAAATGCTGCAGGACCTGTGTGATGTCACAACCATGTGACCATATATAAGCCTCCATAGACCATAATGATTCTGCTTACTTAGCTCCACCCACTGGTCACATGATGGTTACATCAAACAGGTCTTTTTACACAGAGAAGTTTCCAGTGAGTTAACTAATAACTATTAACCTGCCAGAGTAACGACGTCCTCCAATTAATAGGAAATAGTAGATGTGGTCCACGTTGCTGGAACTTAAAAAGTTCAGACCATGGAGTGAGGAACATGAGGTTTATTACAGTCTATGGTCAACAGCTTTCAAAACCCACTGTTCTCTTCATCAGGACAAACCATCTATTGACAATATTGATGGTTAGTCCTGATGAAGATACCGGTACCAGTGGGTTTTGGAACACGCTGACCATAGACCATAATAAACCATAATAAACCTCATGTTCCTCACTCCCTGGTCTGAACTTCTTTGAATCGGACCATATCCACTGTCTTCTATCCTTTGATCTGTAGATAAAGAAGAAACCAACGATCGAGGGATCCGGTGAAGCTGGAGGAAAGACAAGGCACAGAGATAGGGTCTTACCCGGTAGGCATCTGAAATTATAAGTGAATAGAAATTGCTTACCTTGTGTGGTTGTGTCAGTCACAACCACCTCTAGAAGCTTGTCAAATGGCTACCGCAGATCCACAGGTATATAATTCCTGACGTAGGGGATGAGAGTAGGGTACTAATTTTGTTTTTCGTGATGAAAGAGTAGTCTACCATGTATAATTAATCTTTTATTAGTCTACATGTTTTGAAGCACCTTGCTTGTTCATCAGCACATGTTCTCATGAAGAAGCAAGGTGCTTGGAAATGCGTTGACTAATAAAAGATTAATTATACATGGTGGACTACTGTTTCATCACGGCAGCACAATTAGTACCCTGTTCTCATCCTCTACCTCAAGAATTGATCTGTACATACTCTGGAGCTGCAGCTAATTTCATGCTTCTACAGGAGTTGTGCATCTCACAGCTCCATCGGGTGAGCATGTCTTCCTATATTGTTTTTCTTTTTTAAACACAGTTAAGACCCTATTGCAATTGAATATGCTGTAATTATTCATTGTCTAGCCAATATAGATATATACCAGTTTAACCCTAAAAATGCTACCACACATTGTGCCCTTTGTACATTGTGTACATGATATCTTCACTTTCACATGAATTGCAAGATGCCAAACCCAATGGCTCCATGTTAAGTATAATTCCCCATGCAAAAAGTAGTGGTAGCTATTACTGTCTAACAGTGATGTACCTTGAAACTCATGGACCCCGATGTGAAAGCTCCAACGGGGCTCCCCCATTGTTTCAAATTTTTAATAGTAATAGTCTTTTTTTATACACCAAAGGGACATGTGGGGCCCCCTAGGCTCCAGGGCCCGGGTGCGGTTGCAACCCCTTTCACTTGTTGTAGTTACGCCCTGGTTTTCTAAATATGTTACTGCCAGATGCACTGTCCTCTGAAATCAATCCTACCTAATGTATGTCCCCTGAATGTATTGATCTAGGATATAATATTCCCCAAATAATACAGATAGATGTAGTACTCTCTAATATAATTGTTTCTCAGTCTTGGACAGTTGTGATACATAAACTAAGTCCCCTTATACTGCTTTTACTTATCCGCATATTGAATATCACTCAATGTTACTCCTTTGACTTCTCCTTGCAATGCAGATAAGCATAAGCTCTTCAGGTTAAACTACTAATGAACGGTACAGATGGTAAAATAACATTATGACTAGGGATGGGCAAACCCGAACTGTAAAGTTTGGAGTTCAAATGAATCACCTAGTGTTCGGGTACAGATTCCGAATGCAGACTTCCCTGAGAAGTCCGTGTTACAGTTTGGGTTCGCGTTCACTGGGGAGCTATAAAAATAAACAAAATTGTGATTAAACATCAGCTCATACTTATTGAGCACCGCAAAATTGTTCTTCTGGGGCCGCTCATTAACTTCCTAATTATTCACTGGTGTGGGAGCAACAGCCAAACAAATATGCTGTAACTTGGCATTTGTAGTTGGCTATTGGAGTAATATGGAAACAGCCCATATATTCTAGCATCTACCCAGCAGATTCTGCGATCACACTGACTGGCACATGGAGCAGTATCTGAGTCACTCGGGGCTTCCCACCACAGTGAACTCAGGTGATCCAGCTGTCGGCAGTGGGGTCACCTGAATTCACTCAGTGAATGACATCAATGCTCCTCGCGGCAGTCAGTCTGATTGCAGAATCGGCATGGTAGATGCTACAATGTATGGGCTGTTTCCAGGCTACTCCAACAGCCAATCACAAACTCTCACTCTCTGTGACAGCGTCTCTTACCAGTGAATAATCAGGAAGTTAATGAGTGGCCCGGAAAGTACAAGTGCAGACCCCGGTAGGTGTGATGTTTAATCAATGTTTTCTTTCTTTTTACAGTATCGCAGCCCCATTTCATAACTTTAAAATCCGAGTTCGGGGTTCAGACTCTATTAAAGTGTCAGCTCTTATGATTTCCCTAGTTCTATCTCTCTTTCCTGTGGATTTAAAGCTGGTATGGTAAGTGGTGTCCTCTCTATTCTGTAGAGTTTAGGCTGTTAATGTCATTGGGGTCCGCTCTCTCCCCTATAGAGTGTAAGCTCATATGGTCAGCAGGGTCCTCTCTCTCTCCTGTAGAGTGTAAGCTTTTATGGTCCACAAGGTCCTCTCTCTCTCATAAAGGGTAAGTGACTCACCGTGGCCGGCTGACTCCGGTTGATACAGGCGATGCTTCCTTCCTCCTTGTCACGGGTGGACCTCGCCTGCCGGTAGTGGGGCCCGGTGTAGTGCAGATCAAAAGTGAAGACGTCTTGGTGGAACAGATTAAAGGGGTTTTTAATTTATTCGTGACGCCACCTATGAGTAGATTCGGTAAGGGCTACCGACGCTGCGGAACCCCCGGGGATGGACAGCAGCAAGATGTTACGCTCCCCACAGGCTGAGCGGTGATCCCCGGGGGCTGGAGCTGCTCAAGATGTTGTGCGGCAGCTGCGGTTACCTTGTTGTGCGGACGGATAGTTCATAAGGAAGCACAGACACAGAAAGTCTCTATAACGGGTCTTTACTGTAACCAGCAGGCAGTACATGGCATACAGTGGTTGAGTAGTAGACCGGGTGGACTCAGCAGTGACGGTGTCCCTCAGAGATCCGCAGTGTTCCTCCATTCTACCTACTTAGTTTATCGCCAGCGTCGCCCAGGAATACCAGGTCGGGTACGGGGAGGCTGCTTCAATGCCCTATCCATTATTTACGTTCTGGATGCTTTGGGGAGCCTTGGGTCCCTCAGTGGGTACACCGCTGGTTAGACGACTGGAGACTGGCTGGTGGTGGGGTGCTCCTGTAAAGCTGATCCTCCACTCTTCTGGTTCGCGTGGCAGAGGTGAACTGCTGCCAGCTTCGGTACCAGTGAACCGGCTGTGAGTTGTGGGCACGGGAGTCTTTTGGGAACCCGTGTGAATATGCCCAATCCCGGTGGTTAAGGCCTCAGGTGCTGACACCCGACCGGTGACGGCCCAGGGGCCCGCACGGGGTGCGGAGCCCCCGCTCCTCTCCAAGTTCTAGTCTGCTCTTGTCAGGTTCTAGATCCTTCTTCTTTCTGTCTAGATTATTGTGTGTTCTACTACACTACCCTAACACTCCACCCCCCAGGACCTATGATTGGTCCCCTGTTCTAGGTGTTGCATTTTGGGTTGGATCTCTATGTTAACCGGATCATTGCTGAGTCAGAGGATATTGCGGCTGCATTTGTGGCTGCAATACCCTCCTGTGACGCACTCGTTGCGGGGCGCCACATAAGCTATTATGGTCAGCAGAGCCCTCTTTCTCCTGTAGAATGTAAGCTCTTCTGGTCAGTGCGTTTCTCTCTCCTGTAGAGTGTAGACTGATATGGTCAGTGGGGTCTACTCTTTCTCCTGTTGAGTGTAAGTTCTTATGGTCAACAGAGTCCTCTTTCTCCTTTAGAATGTAAGCTCTTCTGGTCAGTGCGGTCCTTTCTCTCCAGCAGAGTGCAGACTGATATGGTTAGTGGGGTCCTTCCTCTCTCTCACTCTCCTGTAGAGTGTAAGATCTTACAGTCAGCAGAGTCATCTCTCTCTCTCTCTCTCTCTCTCTCTCCTGTAGTGTATAACCTCTTATGGTTAGCAGAGTCCTCTGTCTCCTACAGAGTGTAGGCTGTTAGGGTCTGTGGTGTCCTCTCTCTCTCTCTCTCTCCAGTAGATTGTAGGCTGTTATGGTCAGTAGGTTTCTCTCTAACTCTCTATCTCCTGTAGAGTGTGATCTCTTATGGTCAGAGCAATGCTCTCTATTGCTTCTATGGAGTTTAAGCTCTTATGGTCAACAGATTACTCTCTCCTCCATATGTATTTTCCAAGCAATTTAAAGGTTTTCAGTACTGAAATTGGGGCAAATTTGTTACCACAACTCAAATTTTGTCAAAAAAAATCAGTGAATTTGAATTGCAAACTGTGGGCTTGATTCTAGTCATTTGTTTAATAATTGATACAGACTCATGTGCGAAAAAAAGTTCATTTGCCATTCATTTTATGCAGCAGAGATTAACATTTATACAACTTCAACTTCCTACTTAACCTCAGACAGATGAACTTTTATACATGTTTATCTTCATACTCAACCTCGGGCACGACGTTATGATGCAGAATACAATGGATTTTTTTTGTTATATGACAATATATTGTTATTTTTTTAATCTGTTGCTAAACCCTGAGCTGTGTGTCTGCCTGAATGAAGCCCGTCTGTCAAAGCCACAGTAGAGATATTATTATGCTAATGCCGCTAGGTGCTTATTTTCAGGAAATATAATATATTGTCCTAATATCCCAACTGGAGAAAAATGTTTATGAAAAGCATTTATTTTCATTGGAATTTAAAAGTTGGATAAATTCTAAGACGTCAAATTCGTTGCATATATTTCTCCTCTAAAATATAATATCCTTGTTTAATGACAACGATTTGGAGCTAAAATAAAATACGAAGACGTTTCCGCACAAGAGACATTTATTTCAATGGGAGAAGAATGGGTTGGATAGGGGTATTTTTTATTACAATGGTATTTCAATAACAAACAATATTTCAATAAAACTGAATTCACTAGACTGGTGCCATCTTAAATGACATTATATTAGGTTCTAGGGAGCATAAATATATGCAAATGTTATTGATATTTAGTGCCAATGGTTAAACCCTTGATGAAATGTGTACATCTAGATGTTCACCTATGAGCAGAGTAATATAACAGCTGGAACAATATTGAATTTCTCTTCCCTACAGTTTCATTGCACAAAATGAACACGTGTGATATAATACTAACTGATCTGGATAGAATGTTGTAAAGGAGCTGATAAGCATTAAAAAGATGAGTCCGGGCAGGAGTAACCTTGGTTTTTGTATATTAATAGGCAGAGTCCAAATTCGGCCATGGATAGTAAAAATACTATACCTTATAAATGTTAGCTTTGTTTGACTACCATTGGGCGTACAAGGAAGAGAGGTGACTCCATCCTGTTCTTAGCAGTCAACCATACAGTTGGAAGTACAGCTCCATCTTAATTAATTCGAATATCATCAAAAAGCTAATTTATCTCAGTGATTCAATACAAAAAGTGAAACGCATCTATTATATAGAGCAGTGGTTCCTAACCTTGTTTGAGGTACCCAACCCACCAGTTTTATATGCACATTCATCGAACCCTTCTTTAGTGATTAATCTACATGCAGCCGTCGGGAGTGTGTTGACCTCCGTGGCGGAGGCTCCGCCGAAACCCTGAGACCGACACACCATACCCCTGGGGTTCGATCAAACCCCGGTTAAGAACCACTGATATAGAGTCATTACACACAGAGTGATCTATTTCAAGTGTTTTTTTCTGTGAATGTTAATGATTATGGCTTAAAGCCAACGAAAACCCAAAGGTCATACAGGGGCGGACTGGCCCAGGTGGCAGGGGGCAAGTGCCCCCCAGGCTGGTGATATTGGCCTCTTCCAGGGCCGCCCCCATACTGAAATGGGCCAGTCCGCCTCTACTTTGCGGCCGCAGCCGCAGCTAATCTCACAGCAGCCGACGCACATGGAAGTGTGGTAAGTGGGCTGCCAATCATAACCTAGAACGATCCTCATACTCTGCTAGCACCCCCCTCCCCAGTCATCAGACTCTGCCAGAACCCCCCCATTCCCCGGTCCTCAAACTCTGCTAGCAACCTCCCCCACCCCCCTGTTCACCACCCCCCCACCACCCCCGCGCCTCAACTCGGGCTGGGAGGACATGTCTGCCTCCTGGAATTTGAAGCACTAGCCCGCCCCCGAGGTCATATCTTAGAAAATTAATGTAGGGAGGATGAAGGGTTAATGCCCGTATTCCACCTCTCCTTGAAAAAGCGTGCAGCGAAACGGCGTAGGAGATGGAGGTTTAGGTGGGGGTTCCTCCAACACAGCGTGCAGTTACAACTGGTATGCCTAGATGCAGCAGCATTAGTCATTTGAGCACCGCTCTCTGAGCCATTGATGTGGGGCTGATTGGGCCTTATTATGTTAACCTATGTTATATACCATGTCATGACCTTGTATGGGATAAGTGCAATACAATATTGTGGCAATGTGCAAATGTGCTAAGTGCAATACCTGAAATGTAATCTGTAATACCATGCTGTGTAAACCGCACTACCTGTATCTACAGCCAAATTTGCATTTTAAAATGAGTGCATTTTTGTAAATAAACTGTGAATCAGATTGTTGAGCGTAGTAAAGACTCTGTTTCTCTTTGTATAAAATGTTGTTTTGAGTCTGCCATAGGGGTGGATAGAAGGGTTATACGGTTACCCTGAGCCCCTTTTTGTAAAATGTATGATTATCAGTGGGAACTATTGTGTATTTATACCGTATTCCACAAGACATCAAAGGGTGAATATAATATTGATTTATTAGTCAAAGCGTTTCAGGGCTCCCTGGCTCCTTCCTCAGGACAAATCAATATCATGTTGCAATGTTTCAGGGTGCTTCAGGGAGACTTGACACATGTTAACTAATAAATCAATAGTATATTCATCCTTCGATGTCTCGTGGTATACAGCAGCTTAGTTTTTAACCCTTCACCCTCCCTTCTCAATATGCACCACGCTGGGGACTATTGCAGCCATGATCTGCTTTTATAGTGGTTGTGACTCTCACAACCACACAAGGTGAAACCTCTGATACCTATTTAGGTCATATTTCATCTCTCAGAAACTTCATCTTCCGTAATTTAATTTTCTGAGATAACGACCTTAGGATTTTCATTGGCTGTAAGCCATAATCATCAACATTAACAGAAATAAACACTCTATAATGACTCTATATTAATATATATTAATATGTGTTTCACTTTATGTATTGCATTACTGAAATAAATTAACTTTTTGATAAAATTCTAATTTATTGATTGAGGTGCATCTTCCTATCAATAGGCACAGCCCAATGGCGACCCTGGTTTGATTAAGTGGACAATAAAATACAATAACTTGTAATATTTATCTTTATTTGACTGACTACCAATGGGCATACAAGGTTCTCTGCACTTGGGAGTAACTAGTTATTAAAATCACTAGAGAGTGTAGGTATTAGGTCAGGGACACACTGAGTGAGACACATGAACCACCCGTTATGACAGCAGACTCTCTGCACAGGAGCACTACATGTGTTTCTATGCACCTGACACGCTCCTGTCCAGAAGGTCAGCGGTCGTGCCGAGAGAGTCATGCAAGACTTATGTGAGTAGCTCAGTGTGTCCCTGCCATCATGCCAAATCTTTACAAGAAATTTCTCACCAGAAACCAAAAGTGGAAAAGAAATAGGCACAATTCTAAAGATAATGTAATTGTATCAATTGTTCTCAATATCTGGAACATAAAACTGTATACAATGGAAATTAATTATATGTATTTCAGGCTGTCTGATGAAAGTCTATAAGGGCATGTGCAGATGAACTGGAGACACTGCCTCCTGGACATGTCTCACTCCAAGGGTCGGGGTACTCGGATCTCGGGCGTACTGGTACGGGGATGTCACGGGTGGTCGGTGCCCGAGTCCGTACCCTTAGGCAGACAAGAAAAAGGGGAAAAGAAAATAAATAAAGTTGTTTGTGACGCCAGCTCTAGGTCTGGTGATGGCACCGGCGCTGGTGGGACCTCCGGGTGTTAAGTGGCAGCAAGGTGTTGTAGCTCTCTACAAGAACAGTGTGCTCCCCAGGTCTATAGGTTGATAATGGTGGAATAGGGCAGCACTGTTGGAATGGGGCTGCGCAGCTTCTGGGTGTGGTGCAAGGTAGGTAAATCACAGTTCATCCGTAAGGAGCACAGACACATTGCTCACTCTGAACGGGTACTTTACTCCGGTAATCTGCAGACTTACAGGGTAAACAGTTCTTTCAGTCAGGGTAGTGGACTGGGTGGTCCTGGCAGTGAGTAATGTCCCTCTGAAGCTCCGCTGATCTTCCTTCTCTATCACTTTCTCTGTCCTTACTCTGTGGTGCCCTGCACAATCCCACTTCTTGAACCAGGCCCGTCGAGTGATATGGGAACCCTTTATCTCTCCAAAGGGGACCCAACCCTGTTTAGGGCTTCTGGTGGAGACCGTGCTCGGTTTAGGGCGGTTTGATCGTGCTCCTAAGCAGACATCGACCACGTCGGTAATATGCGGTTCAGGAATGGACCTCTGATCCACGTCGGAGCCGGTACCCCGCTTTGGACTGGGCCAGGGGGATTCAGTTACCCTCTATCTTCCCCTTTCTCTTCTGGGTCACCAGGTTGAGGTGACATCCCTGTTACTTCTCCTCTTCTCCTTTTCTTTTGTTACTCTTTACTCTTCACTGTTCTTACTTTTCACTGCACTCTCACACTCTGTTCTGTCTCTCTTTCCCCACTCACTTTATGACCAAGCTTTTCTTCCCACCCGGACCGCTTACCCTAGTAACGGGCGTCTGATTGGTCCTCTATCAGTAGGCGTGTGTGTAATTGTGGAGCTTCAGGCTTCTATTACCCCCTACCAGGACAAAGCATTCTGCACCTTCTGTTAGGGGTGCAGTACCCTTTTGTAGCACGGTGACTAGCGGGGCGCTACAGACACACTGTCTTCAGACCCGAGGGAATCCAGAAATCTCTGTGGGTGAATGTAGCCACCCTGTACTCATGATCTGTGTTCAGGGCAGGGTAGCTTATCCATGCAATCACTTGCCGAGATCGCTGCAGACTCCACAGCAATAAATTGACATGCTATGGAGAAGCAGCTACATGGAAAGCCGCCCGGCAGGTCAATTTACGCTGTGGAGTAAAACACGGACACAAGGCATTTGGTTTCCTGGAAATCCACTGTGCTTGTATTGCAAAACCCAGCGTTATAGACGCAGTGCATCCATAATGCTGCGAACCCTGATCATAGGCATGCAACCTAAGGATTCCAAATGTACATATTTAGCTAGCAACAAGAAAACATTTGCTGCCAATCACAAATGATTGTCACTTGTTCCAATTGTACAGCTGGACAAGCCATTAAACTTTCCATAAGAGAGGCTGCACAAAGAATCAGCAAAAGAGTGTTGTGGCACAAAATGCATGGAAGTGCGCACAGATGGAAAGGGTCGATGCAGCAAGGAATAGCAGATATGGACTTGATAGGTAGTGCATGGAACAACAGAACTGGATAAATATGATGACATCTAGAGTAATGTGATCAACAAAGTTGGATATGTTATAATAATAATTTTTCTTGGTGTTATGTTTTTATTTAAACAATTTAATAGAAATTCATAGCGGTCATGTCTAATATTGGCATGACCCCATGAATTTCGGGCTTAGGGCCAGCTGATAATACAAAGCTGGCCCTAACCCCTTTATTACCCAGTGAGCCACAGCACCAGGGCCCTGAAAGAGTTGGGTTCAGCGCCAGAACATGGTGCTTCAATGAACGCGCCATGTTCTGGGGCAGCTGCGGGTTGCCATTCACAGCCGGGGGTGCTCAGAAGGCTTGGGCCTCCCTGCGCTGCAGATTCCAGCCTCCAGCTGCCTAGCTGTACCTGGCTGGACATAGAAATCGAGAGGAGCCCCACACATTTTTTTTTTATTATTTCATGAAATTCATGAAATAATAAAAAATAAGGGCTTCCCGATATTTCTGTGTCCAGGCAGGTACAAATAGTCAGCTGGGGGTTGGGGGCAGCCTGTTGTATCCGGCTGGCATACAAAAAGACGGCGAAGCCCATGTCAAAGGTTTCTGAAAAATCCATCAAACAATCCTATAAAACGAACTGCATCTTTATTAACCCATCGACCATGGTTGAGGGGTTAATAAAGATGCAATCCCTTTCATTCATATTGTTGTTTTGATTTTTCAGAAAAAAATTTGACATGGGCTTTAACGTATTTTTTGTATCCAGCCGGATACAGCAGGCAGCGACGGGCTGCTACCAACCCCCAGGTGCCTATTTGTACCTGGCTGGACACAACAATATAAGTGAGCCCCTTTTTTTTATTATTTCATGAAATAATAAAAAATAATGCGTGGGGATCTGCGAGATTTGTATGTCTCGAGCTGCACAAATCCTCTGGAATGCTCTATCCCAAGAAATTAGGACCATCCACAACTTGCATAGCTTCAGACGCTCCCTAAAAACACACCTCTTCAGGGTGGCCTATCCTTCTCCCCAGGGCCTGCTCCAGGTTTTTGTGGGCCCCGGGCGAAACAGTCTCAGTGGGCCCCATTAACACATACTATGATTCATTAATATTATATAGAAGCTGCAGGCTTGTATATGTAATATAGAGCTCCTGGGTGGGCTGTAAATATAATATAGAGGCTGTTCAGGGTTTTATAAATAATATGGAGTCTGCCGGGCTGTATATGTAATATAGAGGCTGCAGGCTGTATATATTATTTGGAGGCTGTGATGGGCTATATATACTATTTGGAAGCTGTGCTGGGCTGTATATACAATATGAAAGCTTTGCTAGACTATATATATTATTTGGAGGTTGTGCTGGGCTGTATATATTATTTGGAAGCTGTGGCAGTCCAGCAGCAGCCTCCAAATAATATATCCAGCCCAATACAGCCTCCAAATAATATATATAGTGTGGCACAGCTTCCATATTATATATACATCCCAGAACAGCTTCCGAATATTATATATAGCCCAGCACAGCCTCCAAATAATATATGTAGCCCAGCAAAGCTTCCATATTATATATACAGCACAACAGCAGTCTCCATATACCTCAGCAGCATCCTCTGCATACCCCAGCACAGCCTCCATATACAGCCAGCGCAGCCTCTATATACCGCCAGCACAGCCTCTGTACACCCCAGCACAGCCTCTGTATATCCCAGCAAAGCATCAATATACAGTCAGTACAGCCTCATATATACAGTCAGCACAGCCTCTATATACAGTCAGCACAGCCTCTGTATACAGTCAGCACAGCTTCTATATGCGGTCAGCACAGCCTTTATATACATTCAGCACATCCTCTATATACCCCAGCACAGCCTCTATATACAGTCAGCACAGCCTCTATATATCCCAGCACAGCCTCTATATACAGTCAGCACAGCCTCTATATACAGTCAGCACAGCCTTTACATACAGTCAGCACAGCCTCTATATACAGTCAGCACAGCCTCTATATACCCCAGCACAGCCTCTATATACAGTCAGCACAGCCTCTATATATCCCAGCACAGCCTCTATATACAGTCAGCACAGCCTCTATATACAGTCAGCACAGCCTCTATATACAGTCAGCACAGCCTCTATATACAGTCAGCACAGCCTCTATATACCCCAGCACAGCCTCTATATACATTCAGCACAGCCTGTATATACATTCAGCACAACCTGTATATACATTCAGCACAGCCTCTATATACAGTCAGCCATCACAGCCTCTATATGCAGTCAGCACAGCCTCTATATACAGTCAGCACAGCCTCTATATACAGTCTACATAGCCTCTATATACAGTCAGCACAGCCTCTATATACAGTCAGCACAGCCTCTATATACAGTCAGCACAGCCTCTCTATATACAGTCAGCACAGCCTCCATGGTACATATAATCCCCCATCCTGCTGATTATACTCACCTTCCATCCGCTCCCCCGGGGCTGTGTCCTCCTCAGATTCTTCCCCACCACATCCTTATAACAACAGCTCCCGGGACTGTGGAGCTTCCTCCATCCTGCACCAGTGTGATGAGGTCTCAGGGTGATGAGTCATCGCTACAGTTAGCAAAGGAGGAAGCTCCACTGCTCCCTGGAGCCAGCATCTGCATCACATGCAAATTAGCCATGTGCACTGGGAGCTCAGCGGACCACTCGGCTCCTTACGGAGTCTGCCTAATGTGCCCCTTGTTAACAGAGCTGTCTGTCCTAATGCGCCCCTGGCTGTCAGGGCTTCCTGTCCCTGATGGCCAGTGGGCCCCCCCCAGCTGGTCAGGGCCCTGGTAGTGATGGGCGAATCTACTCGCTAGGACTCGTTACTCGGCGAGTAGTAAGGGACTCGCAGGACTCGCTACTCGGCGAGTTTCCCAGCGAGGACTCGCAAAGTAGCGAGTCCAATGCAAGTAAATGGGAATCCTAGTTTTACTAGCGAGACTCGCTATATCACATCGCTATGTAGCTTGAATCTCCCCCAAATCGTTTAGAGAATGGCACCGCTTCACGGATACCCGCTGTAAGTAGCGATTCCGAGCGAGTCGTAGCAACTCCTAGCGAATCCTAGCGAGTCTACGAATCCGAGTCCTGTATTCTGTATTCGGGACTCGCGAATTCAGAATCTGTTATGTTCCGACAAATCTTCCGAGACAGCCTAGCGTGTTAGGTCAGACAAACTTGTGAAGATGGACAAGGATGTTAGCCAATCTTATTCAGTAATGCCACAGCCCTCTTCTTGTGGCATTACTATGATTGGCTTCTGTCCATCGTGATGGCTATGTCATCGATGACAGGCAAGGCTGTATATAAGCCTTGCCACCGCCATTTTGAGCACATTTCTCTGAAGATCTGAGCTAGAACAGGGTGAGGTAGATTCTGGAGCAGATCATAGGGATTGTCAGTGAGTGTAGGGAACTTCAAGATTCCTTATATTAACCCCAAACAGCTCTTGTGAGAGCTAGCAGGAGGACAGAGGAGTACTGTGTACTGTGACACTGTAGGCAGGCAGGGAAGCAGGGAGCTGCAGCCTTTACAGTGTTCACAGGAGCGACCTCATAGCTTCGCTTACTCACTCAGCTGTTCTAATAGCTGAAGTGAGAGGCTTAGCTGAGGTACTATTTACAATTTTTTGCCAGCTGATAGATTTTGGGTCCTAAAAACCCCTTCAGCGTTATTTTGTCTGTGGCAGAACAGTGCGTTGCTGCTCTCCTAGCTGCAAATAGCACGTACGCCACCTACTTCTGCGACTAATTGTGCGCACTTAATAATTTTTTTCAGGGAATAGTGTGCTGCTTCACTGCCAAGTGTTAGCACACACTTAACCCGCCAGTAAGTGACGCCTGCAGCAACACCAAACTCCATCTCGGTGGCTGTGCGCACTTTCTAATTTTTTCAGGGAATAGTGTAGTGCTTCACTGCCAAGTGCTAGCACACACTTAACCCGCCAGTAAGTGACGCCTGCAGCAACACCAAACTCCATCTCGGTGGCTGTGCGCACTTTCTAATTTTTTCAGGGAATAGTGTAGTGCTTCACTGTCAAGTGTTAGCACACACTTAACCCGCCAGTAAGTGACGCCTGCAGCAACACCAAACTCCATCTCGGTGGCTGTGCGCACTTTCTAATTTTTTCAGGGAATAGTGTAGTGCTTCACTGCCAAGTGCTAGCACACACTTAACCCGCCAGTAAGTGACGCCTGCAGCAACACCAAACTCCATCTCGGTGGCTGTGCGCACTTTCTAATTTTTTCAGGGAATAGTGTAGTGCTTCACTGTCAAGTGTTAGCACACACTTAACCCGCCAGTAAGTGACGCCTGCAGCAACACCAAACTCCATCTCGGTGGCTGTGCGCACTTTCTAATTTTTTCAGGGAATAGTGTAGTGCTTCACTGCCAAGTGGTAGCACACACTTAACCCGCCAGTAAGTGACGCCTGCAGCAACACCAAACTCCATCTCGGTGGCTGTGTGCACTTTCTAATTTTTTCAGGGAATAGTGTAGTGCTTCACTGCCAAGTGCTAGCACACACTTAACCCGCCAGTAAGTGACGCCTGCAGCAACACCAAACTCCATCTCGGTGGCTGTGCGCACTTTCTAATTTTTTCAGGGAATAGTGTAGTGCTTCACTGCCAAGTGTTAGCACACACTTAACCCGCCAGTAAGTGACGCCTGCAGCAACACCAAACTCCATCTCGGTGGCTGTGCGCACTTTCTAATTTTTTCAGGGAATAGTGTAGTGCTTCACTGTCAAGTGTTAGCACACACTTAACCCGCCAGTAAGTGACGCCTGCAGCAACACCAAACTCCATCTCGGTGGCTGTGCGCACTTTCTAATTTTTTCAGGGAATAGTGTAGTGCTTCACTGTCAAGTGTTAGCACACACTTAACCCGCCAGTAAGTGACGCCTGCAGCAACACCAAACTCCATCTCGGTGGCTGTGCGCACTTTCTAATTTTTTCAGGGAATAGTGTAGTGCTTCACTGTCAAGTGTTAGCACACACTTAACCCGCCAGTAAGTGACGCCTGCAGCAACACCAAACTCCATCTCGGTGGCTGTGCGCACTTTCTAATTTTTTCAGGGAATAGTGTAGTGCTTCACTGCCAAGTGGTAGCACACACTTAACCCGCCAGTAAGTGACGCCTGCAGCAACACCAAACTCCATCTCGGTGGCTGTGCGCACTTTCTAATTTTTTCAGGGAATAGTGTAGTGCTTCACTGCCAAGTGCTAGCACACACTTAACCCGCCAGTAAGTGACGCCTGCAGCAACACCAAACTCCATCTCGGTGGCTGTGTGCACTTTCTAATTTTTTCAGGGAATAGTGTAGTGCTTCACTGTCAAGTGTTAGCACACACTTAACCCGCCAGTAAGTGACGCCTGCAGCAACACCAAACTCCATCTCGGTGGCTGTGCGCACTTTCTAATTTTTTCAGGGAATAGTGTAGTGCTTCACTGTCAAGTGTTAGCACACACTTAACCCGCCAGTAAGTGACGCCTGCAGCAACACCAAACTCCATCTCGGTGGCTGTGCGCACTTTCTAATTTTTTCAGGGAATAGTGTAGTGCTTCACTGCCAAGTGCTAGCACACACTTAACCCGCCAGTAAGTGACGCCTGCAGCAACACCAAACTCCATCTCGGTGGCTGTGTGCACTTTCTAATTTTTTCAGGGAATAGTGTAGTGCTTCACTGCCAAGTGCTAGCACACACTTAACCCGCCAGTAAGTGACGCCTGCAGCAACACCAAACTCCATCTCGGTGGCTGTGCGCACTTTCTAATTTTTTCAGGGAATAGTGTAGTGCTTCACTGCCAAGTGGTAGCACACACTTAACCCGCCAGTAAGTGACGCCTGCAGCAACACCAAACTCCATCTCGGTGGCTGTGCGCACTTTCTAATTTTTTCAGGGAATAGTGTAGTGCTTCACTGCCAAGTGCTAGCACACACTTAACCCGCCAGTAAGTGACGCCTGCAGCAACACCAAACTCCATCTCGGTGGCTGTGCGCACTTTCTAATTTTTTCAGGGAATAGTGTAGTGCTTCACTGTCAAGTGTTAGCACACACTTAACCCGCCAGTAAGTGACGCCTGCAGCAACACCAAACTCCATCTCGGTGGCTGTGCGCACTTTCTAATTTTTTCAGGGAATAGTGTAGTGCTTCACTGTCAAGTGTTAGCACACACTTAACCCGCCAGTAAGTGACGGCTGCAGCAACACCAAACTCCATCTCGGTGGCTGTGCGCACTTTCTAATTTTTTCAGGGAATAGTGTAGTGCTTCACTGTCAAGTGTTAGCACACACTTAACCCGCCAGTAAGTGACGCCTGCAGCAACACCAAACTCCATCTCGGTGGCTGTGCGCACTTTCTAATTTTTTCAGGGAATAGTGTAGTGCTTCACTGTCAAGTGTTAGCACACACTTAACCCGCCAGTAAGTGACGCCTGCAGCAACACCTAACTCCATCTCGGTGGCTGTGCATTTGTCAACAATGTCCCAAAAACACCAAATTCCCAAAAACCAGTCTGCAAAGGGACAGGGACGAGGTCGGGGCCCTAGCAGTCGTGAACAACAAGGCACTGGTAGAAGTAGACAGACAAGGATTGATCGATCCACCTTCCTGCTGTCTAAATTTCCCAGTACTCAACCGAAACGTGTCTTGAGGGCGGAAGATCAAGACCAAATAACATCTTGGATGGCTGACAAGACCTCAACCACGGGTTCTGGCAGCACACAATCATCCTTGACACCATATTCAAGTGCCGCTACTGACAACGCGGGGTCATCTAATCCACAAAATCTTCCTATTTCCTCAAGCCATCGCCAGACGGAGGAAAATTTAGACCGTGAACTTGGGCATTCGGAAGATTTATTTGGTTCTTATCAGCCATTCAGACAACCGGACCTTTCTTTGTCACTGCCTGAACAGATACTTGAACCAGACGTACATTCCATCTATGGACAAAGTTTGGATTCACCTCGTCCTGAAGAACGTCCCTTTCAACAAAGCCATAGACCGTCTCAGGAGGTGGAGGATGATGATGATGATGAGACACACATCTCATCTGGCCAGCCTGACCAGTCACGTTATCCAGATGACTTTGAGGAGGAGGGGGTGGATGATGAGACCACTGATCCAACCTGGACACTTGACGTGCAGAGCCAACAGAGCAGCCAGGAGGAGGAAAGTGGTTATGTACCACCGCCTAAAGCACCCAGGCTTACTCCTTTATCCCGAATCCAAGCTGTGACAACAGTAGCCCAAATTGTGTCAACTGTTGCACAAACTGTACCAACTGTTGCCCCAACTTTAAGAACAGTTGGCCAAAATGTGTCTACAGTTTGTGTTGGCCAGACTCATCCTTCAGTTCCTACACCACAACCTAAAGGACGAACATCCATTGTCTGGAAATTTTTCAAAGATAGCCCATCAGTACCAAATGTGGTTATATGTAACATCTGCTATGCCAGGCTGAGCAGAGGCCAGGGCAAAGTAAACTTGAGCACCAGCAGTATGCGAAAACACATGACTCTTAAGCACCCAAGTCAGTGGTTGGCCCATCAGGGTTCGACATCAGGGCCTTCTGACCTCAACACCGTTATGCCACTTCAGAATCGTCCTTCACCATCTACTGTTCATGCAGCAGCTCCTACTCATACGATCTCACCACAAGCTGCGTTAGACCAGAGATATGACAGTAGTCAAGTGACTTGTGAGTCTGCGCCAAATGTCCAGTTGTCTGTTCCACAGCTGTATGAGAGGCAGCGGAAGCACCCATCCACACACCCTTTTTCTCGACAAATGACAGCGCAAATTTCTAAGCTGTTAGCTGTAGAAATGCTGCCATTTAGGCTTGTTGATACTGAGGCTTTTAGGGAGTTGTTGGCTGTGGCAGCACCACGATACACTGTCCCCAGTCGCAATTTTTTTTCACGTACTGCCATACCCGCGCTACATCTGCACGTGGTTAACAACTTGAAGCGTGCACTGACAAATGCTGTGAGCGGAAAAGTTCACCTGACAACTGATACCTGGACAAGTACTTGTGGACAGGGCAGATACATATCCCTGACAGCTCACTGGATCAACCTTGTCGAGAGTGTCCCAAAGTGTAATAGTGGAATATCTGCGATCCTACCAACTCCACGAATAGCGGGCACAGCATCATTCCGGGTGTCCGCGTCCTCATATACTTCTACAACACAATGTGCGTCTTCAACTTCCTTGACCACTGCTGATTTGTCCGCCACATCACGTCAAAGTTGGGAGCTTTGCAGTACTGCATCAGCCAGGCGACAACAGGCTCTTCTTAAGCTCATCTGTCTAGGTGACACACCTCACACTGCAAACGAGCTGTGGAAAGGTGTTAAACAACAGACAGATGAGTGGCTGGCCCCACTGCAACTACAAGCAGGTCTTGTTGTCAGTGATAACGGACGAAACCTTGTTGCAGCAATAAAGCTCGGTAAACTTCAACACGTGCCTTGCATGGCTCACGTACTGAATCTTGTAGTTCAGAAATTCTTGAAAAATTACCCAGAGTTATCTGATCTACTAGAGAAGGTGCGTAGAAATTGCGGACATTTCCGACATTCATCAACGGCACTTGCAAATCTATCTGCCCTTCAACAGCAATTTAATTTGCCCAAACACAGATTAATTTGCGACATGCCCACACGATGGAATTCTACATTCCATATGTTGGCTAGGTTCAATGAGCAGCAGAGGGCTATAGCGGAATATCAGCTGCAACATGCCCGTCACCCAGGAAGTAATACAAGACACATTGGTACGATGGAGTGGGTCTGGATCGCTGACCTTTGCGAGGTTCTAGAGAACTTCGATTACTGCACAAAACTGGTCAGCGGTGATGAGTCCATTATTAGTCTCACCATCCCCATGCTGTGTTTGCTTAAAGATTCTCTCCTGAATCTTAAAACAGAATCATTGAGGGCACAGCAGAGGGCTATGGATCCACATTTTAACATCCAGGATCAGAGCCAGCAAAGCCAATTTCAGCCGGCAACATTGGCTGCAGAACAAAACAGTGATGAGGAAGATGAAGACGATTTATTTCTCCATGGTACTGAGGTGCACCCTGATGGAACTCCCAACCCCAGTTTTATGTCGGTACAGCATGGGTGGGCTGAAGAGCAGGAGGCGGAGACCGATTTTGAGACCATGATGCCTATTGTTCATCAGTCTGGTGACACAGAAGACATGAGTCTTTGTAGCCTAGCACACATGTCTGACTTCATGTCTCAATGTCTGTCCCAGGATCCACGCGTCATTAACATCTATGACAGCGACCTCTACTGGTTGTCAACATTCCTTGACCCACGCTACAAAGACAAGTTTCCATCGCTGCTGTTGCAGTCACCAAGGGGCTTAACGATGGATTATTTCAAAAGTGTGGTGGTTGACAATTTAATGTCAATTTCACCATCTGACTCCGCTATACCACGAACAAGCAGCTCTTTGCCACAGCAGCCTTTGGTTCGAACACAAACTGCCACATTGTCAAGAAGAGGTGGTGGTAAGATGTCCACCAACTGGGCGATGTTCAACAGACCTTCCAATCTGCAACGGATTGTGCCTACGGTCCCCTTGTCTAGGAGACAAACATTGTCAAACATGTTGAACGAGTATGTGTGTGACACTACCAGCTTCTTAACCGACCCCTCTGTACCCTTTAATTACTGGGTTTCCAAGCTTCACGCTTGGACTGAGCTGTCTTTGTATGCCTTGGAGTTGCTGGCCTGCCCAGCTGCTAGTGTGACATCAGAGCGTGTTTTTAGTGCCGCTGGGGAATTGTCACTGATAGAAGGTCACGGCTGACTACAGAAAATGCCGACAGACTCACTCTCATTAAGTTTAACAAGGACTGGATATCATCAAAGTTCTTAACCCCTTCAGACGAGAGTACCCAAACCTAGAGGGACATTTTCAAATTTGTTACGTTTGGCTCAGTGCGGTTTAAACATTATGTCCTCTTCTGACACAAAGGATAAACAATGTCCCTCTGCTAAGAAGATTGGATAAATAATGTTCCTGCTACACTTGCTGCATGACAACAAAACTACACAATCAGTGTCAGTAATGTTACTTGAATAATGCATGCACTTGTGATGTTTTTTGACCGTTGAATTATGTCAGACAATCCAAAACAGTCTCTTGGCTGAATTTTTTAAGGCAACAAGCCTATGCCTGCATTGTGGGCATTTCTCAAACTGAAATAAAACATATAGTTTGGCTCAAGTGCCTTGCATAAATTTTAAAAATGTTGATCCCGCCCCTTGGGCTAATTTTTTGAGGCTACAAGCCTATACCTGCATCGAATACGTTGCTGCTCTCAGGACAAGCAAATAGTATGGGCCACGCGCCCTCCTCAACTTCCAAATAGAGTTGATCTCGCCCCTTGGGCTAATTTTTTGAGGCTACAAGCCTATACCTGCATCGAATACGTTGCTTGTACTATGCTCTCAGGACAAGCAAATAGTATGGGCCACGCGCCCTCCTCAACTTCCAAATAGAGTTGATCTCGCCCCTTGGGCTAATTTTTTGAGGCTACAAGCCTATACCTGCATCGCATACGTTGCTTGTACTATGCTCTCAGGACAAGCAAATAGTATGGGCCACGCGCCCTCCTCAACTTCCAAATAGAGTTGATCTCGCCCCTTGGGCTAATTTTTTGTGGCAACAGGCCTATGCCTGCATCGAAAACGTGGCTTGTACTAAGATCCTGCTGGAGCATGGCGAAGGGTCCCACTGTACGCTACGGAGATAACGCGTAGACGCGCTCTGTTGCAAGTAGAGGTCCCAGCCTATCGCATCTGTGTTCCCAGTGTTGTTGCCATACCGAGTCATTAAGTAACCCCCCCACAAACACAGGCACTATTTATTTGTCAGCAACATTTGTATGTGCAGTCATGATTTTCCACATAATAACCAAGGTGCCTTCATGCGCCATGCGGGCCGTAAAGTACTTGCTAATGATGATGACTTTAAGCCCACCCACAAAAAAAACCTACACATCCATTCCCTCAAAAAAGACAGACACAAAGCAGTTTTTGTCAACTGGGTATTATTTCGCCATAATGGCAAAGATGTCAGAATATTTTTTTTTTTTTTTTGGGGTTTAAACTTTGTAAAAACAAATAATAACATAACAAAGAAATTGTGCAATGCACAGGAACAAAAAATAAACAAAAAAAAAAAAGGGGTCTACAGCTGGTGGTAGGTTGACGCATCCTCCGGCCTTGGCTGTAACGTGGCACCATCACCCTGGTCGTTGAGTAGGTCCAGGGCCCCATGCAGTACCTCACCCAGTGGTTGGAAGCCTGTAAGCTGGGGCATCTGGGCCGGTTGGCCTTGGCTTGGTAGGCCCCTGATTCTTGGACACCACCTCTGTGTCGCAACATACCTGTCCCGGGGTGTGGCCCTGTCCAGGATGTTAGATCTGCTGAGCCGCCACTCCTCCAAAAAATCAAACACCTGCCCAGGATGGTTTGGGGGCCTACACGCATCGAGGACAATGTGTATTGCTGACCATGCCCGCAGTCTTCTCTCGAATGGAATGTCATCCAAGAACGGTATGAGACTGCGGGCAAAGTCAGCACTACACTGTCCTCTGCGGTCTTGTGGTGCCCCCGGGATCAGAGCAGGGCTGCTGGGGTTCCAGTGACTCCCCACACTGCTGCTGGCAGTCGGCACTGGAGGGCGCTGGTGTGGCCCTTCATCCTCCTCTTCTTGTATCTGCGGCCCCAAAGGTGGTGGTGGTGGTGGTGGTGGTGGTGGTGGTGGTGGTGGTGGTGGCGGTGGTGGTGGTGGTGGCGGCGGTGGTGGTGGTGGTGCTACTCCCTCCTCCTCATCTCGTGGGGGTTGAGGGGCCTCCCTCCCCTCCTCAGGCAGCTGTGGTGGCGGGTTCCAACGCCGCCTCCGAAAGTGAGCAGCTCTGTGGGTAAATATAAAAAACATTTGGTGAATGGGTTGCCTTTGGAAACAAAACCATAGGCCAAACATAACATGTGCACGCTTTTTTGACTCAGTGTATCTGTGTATTCTGTGTCTTTTCATTGTTGCCCTTAAGATGGAATTGCAGCAAATAAATTAATGACATTTTTGGCTCATGCCTCAAACTATATTGTATGTGTGGGTACTGTTGCTCCACGATTTTTTGCCATTACATTACAAATTTTAAAATTAGTCTGCACTATTACACTGTGCCCTGACTTAGGCAGGACAGCTATGTAGTCACTTGAAGACATATTAGTGGCCACAACTAATGTTTTGACTTTTTGTGGAAACTTTATGTGGACAAAGCTATAGCCTGACACTGTGAGGCAAACACATTATTCAGGGTTCTTTGCCATCAGATGGACACAAAAACACACAGTGTGGACGGCCTTGGTCTCAATGCACATAACCCAGATCTATAGGGCAGGTGAGCAAGACAGGAAATGGAGTCCTGCAGCATAGGTGACACATGAGCATTTGGCGTTAGTGGCCTACACTCCTTGTTGCTGCCATGTATGCTAATCAGGAATGTCTTGGTAAATAAAACACAACAAACAGATGGCTTGGGATTTGAAACGACTGTAATGGACATAGAGTATGGGGTTGTCTTTGAGCAGCAGGTCACACATCGTTGGTGCCAAACAAGGTGGTATGCACAGATGGACAGTTTTAGTTATTCCAACGGGGCCGAACAAAAAAACGGGAACAGCAAGGACAAACCTCGGGTTTCCTAAAGGACCTTGGACATAAAAGGCTGTTGCACTTAAAATATGGCCCTCTTTAGTTTGATTTAATACAGCATTAATACGCTATGTTTTCCGGAGGATTCGTAATGTGGCCATGAGTTAACGACAAAAAAAGTACAATTCACATGTGGGCCCTAATATCTACACCATCACCTTGCAGCCCCAAATAAACCCATGGGAAAACTGAACCACACATATTTGTAGTGATACAGGGTATGTTCTGAAATGTGTGTGAATGTGTCAGCAATCTGGGATGGTGTACAAACAGTTTAGTGCAAAAGGGGTATATCCTTGCAACGTTATTTTGCCGAAAAAAACACCCACAACTAAATGTGTAGGGATGTATGTGGCCCTTATGCAAGTCGAGGCCATTAGGAACTGATACAACTGAGGCTTATGACAGGCAAACCAGACAGGGCCACAGACCTTAGAGGCCATTGGAGGGAAGAACATGGCTTTGTTCCACAAACATGCCAACAATAATAGCTAATTGTGAGGTCACGGAACATTGTGTCTGACCACCCTGCAGAACATTGCTTATTTGTCCAAACGTCACAATGTGACTATAAATGTGTATGTCCTGGATCATTGCCAAAGGTAATAGAATTGTGTTGCACCATGGCAGAAACAAACCCCTGTGTGGGTATGTAAACCAGCACACTCATTATAGAGCTTCATACGTACATTGTGTGCCCTCGTGGACAGGGTCCTCTCCTCTTGTACCTGTATGACCTGATTGTCTTCATGGACTGTTTTTTGTCGTTAACCCTTATCCTCATGTAAAGTGCCAGGGAACCTAATGGCGCTATATTAAAAAATAATAATAACAATAATAGTAAACAACAGTGCGGCAGACACATACCTTGGCATACGGGCCACCGGTTCCAGAAATGACAGCCGTTCATAGTGGCAATATATTATCCCGTGACCAGCTTCCGGGCCCCCCTCCAGGATCCTCCGGTGTTGCCGCTTAAATTGGTCGCGGCAGCTCCTCCAGCGCTTCATAATGTGGTCAACTGTGAAATGATTTCAAACCGGGTTTAGACCTCTTTAACATTTGAAACACTAAAAGTATGTGTACAAATCAACAATAACATTTTAATCATGTTGTGTGTGAAATGTGTATACAAGGCACATGGAAACGACAGTGTGGAACATCATCAACAGCATTACGGACATTGAGCTCACGTGGCCACAATCACAAATGGGGCAGGGCACATGTCAACGCATAGAGAATGTAATAGTGCGGGCACCAGACTCCGCTCATTAGTGGTATTTATATACACCCAACCCCCTGGCCTTCAGAGCCAGGAGGAACAGCCCTTAAACTAAGTGTACTATTGTGAACCCATCCAAATATAGGCAACCATGCAACGGCGCATTATAACACATTGAGGGCCCTGTATACCCTACTATGGGGGCCCTGTATGCCCACGGGGGCCCTGTATACCCACTGCTGGGGTCTTGTATACCCACGGGGGGCTGTAGACCCTACTATGAGGGCCCTGTATAATCACTGGGGGCCATGTATACCCAGTGCTGGGGGACCTGTGTACCCACGGGGGGGCTGTATACCCTAATATCGGTGGCATATATACACACTGGGGGGGCCTGTATACTCTGCAGGTGGAGCTGTATACTCTGCTGGGGGATGTCTAACAGTGATAGCCGCTGTATACAAGAATGGCGGTCAATATGGTTTCCCACTTTTTTGGGGCTAAAGTAGGGGGGGTCGGCTTATACACGGGTCGGCTTATACACGACTATATACGGTAAATGCAATATAACGTGTGAACACATTTAACTCACCCATATTGCTCTGCACATCATGGCCACAACGATGAAACGTTGGGAAAACGCTCTGTGCGATCTCCCTCCAGGCCGTAGTCCGCTGGACATTATCCCCATATGCAGGGTCAGTGGGCAGCCAAAGCAGGGGCCGAGCCTCCACCAGAGCAATTAATTGCAGGGTGTCGACAGGAGCCATGCTTCCTCGCTGTGACTTTCTGCGCGTCCAGCCAGGAAGCTCGAGTCGGCTTATTTCCTGTTTGCACAAAGCATGTGGTTTGCTGCAGAAAGTCGCTTGCCTCGCCTCCAACACATGCGACGTTGGCCTCGGAGACAGCAGCAAAATACAGTTGCCAGTGGGGCTTCCGACACGGCAATGCGAGCGCTTTCCGACACACATCTGCGCTTTTTAAATCACACATTACTCGCTATTATTCGCTTCCCCATTCATTAACATTGGACTCGCTAGACTCGCAACGAGTAGCGAGTCCCGGGCTCGGACTCGGTAGAGTCAAGCGAGTCCGAGTAATTTAGGATTCGCCCATCACTAGGCCCTGGCACTTGCCCGGGTATGCCGGATGCTGACGCCGGTCCTGCTTCTCCCTAATGGTAGTCATTTAGACATAAGATATTCATTGTTATAAGCCCTTGAACTTTGTGTTCCCATCCCGTCTTAGATTGTAAGCTCCTTCGAGCAGGGTCACCTTTATTTTTTGCATTTTTATTGTATTTCCTATGTTGATTCTATGTTTGTTGTATGTAACTACTGTTCTGTATTACCTACCATTCTGTATCGTATATTTTTCTTAAATGTACCATTGTAGTGTAAAGCGCTGCGGAATATGTTGGTGCTATACAAATAAAGTTTTATTATTTATTATTATATTATTATATCCAACCAGGTACAGCTAGGCAGCTGGGGGCTGGAATCCACAGCGCAGGGAGGTCCAAGCCATTAAAGCTCCATGTTCTGGCGCTGAACCCATCTCTTCCAGGGCCTTGGTGCTGTGGCTCACTGGGTAATACAAGGGTTAGGGCCAGCTTTGTATTATCAGCTGGCCCTAAGCCCGAAATTCATGGCGGTCACGCCAATAGTAGACATTACCACCACGAATTTCTAGTAAATTATGTAAAAAAAAACACAACACAGAGAAATTTTTTTTTAATTAGAAATAAAACAAAAAACATTTAGTGACTCCATCTTTATTAAAACAATCCTCTTCCGTCCCCCGTAATCCATAAACGCAATCTCAGCACTGCTACATCGCTCTGCATAGACACACATGTCTATGCAGAGGGAGAGCAGGTTAAGAAATGACTTCAACAGTCAGGGTTCACCACAGGTCATAGCTCAGTCTATGACCTCGGGTGAACCCTGCTGTCACAGCCTTCCCGAAGACTGCTGCCGGCCGCCGGAGATTGCCGAGCGTCGGCAGAGCAGTGAATAAACCGGAAGTTAATGAAGAAAAAATGCGTGGGGCTCAGCGCAATTTCTATGTCCAGCCAGATACAGCTGGGCAGCTGGGGGCTGGAATTCGCAGCGTAGGGAGGCCCAAGCATTCTGGTCACCCCCCACTGCGAATGGCAGCCTGCAGCTGCCCAAGAAAATGGCTCGCTCATTGAAGTGCCATGTTCTGTCGCTGAAGCCAACTCTTCCAGGGCCCTGGTGCCGTGGCTCACTGGGTAATAAAGGGGTTAGGGCCAGTTTTTTGTTTTCTGATGGCCCGAAAAGCCCGAAATTCATGGGGTCACGCCAATATTAGACATGACTGCCATGAATTTCTATTAAATTGTTTAAATAAAAACACAACACCAATAAAATTTATTTTTATTTGAAAAAAAAACAAAAACACACTTAGGGACTCTAAAAAAAAATCCTCTTCCGACCGACGTAGTCCAATCCAGGGTTCTTCTTTAGCTCTGCTACATCTCTGGTAGAGAACCTCCACCAGAGATGTAGCAGAGCTGTGCACCCATGGGAAAGTTTATGTGAGTTCATGCAGGCAAGCATGAACTCACATGAACCTCACAGCACTGTTACTTCAATTGAAAAGCTGACCTGAGTCAGCTGTTCATTTGAAAATCCTGGAGGGAAGGCATCCAAAGAGAAAAACTGGTTTGAAAACCGGATTCTCCCAGATTGTACCAGTCCGGTGCAATCTGGCACGATAGAGCCTCATGTTATGGGGCACCGGATTGCACCGAACTGGTAGAATCCAGGATAATCCGGTTTTAAAACCAGTTTTAAAACCGGATTCTCACGGATTGTACCAGTCCGGTGCAATCCGGCGCCCCATAACATGAGACTCTATGGTGCCGGATTGGTCCGGACCGGTGCAATCCAGGAGAATCCGGTTTGAACTCTGGGTCATGTGACCGCAGTTCCTGTGATAACATGTCGTCACCACAGGTCCTATCAGCAAGAGGACCTTGCCGGAAAGGTTAAAATAGACATTTTTATATTTTGGACACTTTCTTTTACTTACTGTACTGTACTGTACTGTAAAATGCTTAGGCAAAGTGCCTATCATAGTGGTCCTGATGCTGCAGCCGGTGGCTTGTAATAGAAAGAATAGAAGAAAGCCGACAATTGCGGCTCAGGGGTTAACAGCTAAGTTAACCCCTGACATGCCGTCCTGAGTGGACAGTATGTCTCTACGGGGGTAAGCACCCCCTAGAGACATGAAGGGTATAATTATTAGTAATATTAAAGCTTTTGTTAACAGTCAAACACTTCGCTTATCCTGGCGGCAGCCGGGATAAGCGAAGTATATACGGTTACCGCATTGCTCAGGATTACACATCCTGAGCAATCCGGTTACCACATTGCAGGGCACAGAACCGCTCCAAAAACTGCAGCCTGCATGATTTTTCACGCAAGCAATCCGGTTTTTATAACGGGTTCCTATGAGGAGCGTTTCCTGCTCCAGTTTTGAGTTTTTTAAAAGCTCAAAACCGTATCAGTTTAAAAAAAAAAAAAAAAGTGTGACCCTAGCCTAAGAAGCCCCAGAAATGGATGAAGACAAAGCACTGGAGAGATCTGAAGTGGCAGCAATGAGTTGGGATCTAAATCCCATTGATCACCTGTGGAGAGATCTGAAAACTTCTGTTGGGAGAAGATGCCTCCAAATATGAGAGACCGGGAGCAGATTATAAAGAAGGGGCTAAAACGTCAGGTGAGAAGAAGCATGTTTATGGTTATAAGAAGCGATTCATTGCAATTATTTACTCTAATGGTGGGTTTACACGCTTCAATATCATTGCGATATCGCAACTCAATGGCGCAGGAGCGCGCAATTAGTGCACGTTTCTCCCGCATCGCATTGGATGTTTACACGCTGCGATATCGGAATACAACGTCCTTGCGATGTCTACGTCCCCCAACCCAGGAACGATCCTTTAACATGGGAGTGAATGGGTGACGTTTCAAATCGCATCGTAGTTGTGCGTTTACACAGCACGATCCGGCTCCAATCTCCCTTCAATATCGGGGCATTGAATAGCACGCTCATTCAATCCCCGATATCGCATTGACATCGTTCCTGCATCGTATTGGACGTTCACACCATACAACGCAGGAACGATCTCGGGTCCAACGATCGAACCACGTGACTTTTGATTGAAATTGGACTACGATATCGCAACGGGTAAACCCGCCATAAGGCGTGTGCAACCAAATATTAATTTGACAGGGCCAACAAATTTGTCCGGCCCATTTTTGGACAACAGTGTGAAATTATGTCCAATTTGCCTTTTTCTCAGTTTTTTTGTGTTGTTCTAATCCTCAAAAAGGAAATAAATATGTGTATAACAAACTGTGTATTCGAAATAATTCTGTGGAGGAAATTCTTCCTTTTCTGGAACTATTTCAAGGGTGACAACACTTTCAGCCATGACTGTAAATGAGCTGGAGTCTATGTTTATATACATGCAACATATAGAATCATGTCCATTTAACATAGAAAACCTAAGATAAAATCAAAATGAGCAAGTTTCTCATGAGAAAACACGTGACTAGGTGAACTAGAATTTTGCCTGATCTTCTGATTTATATACACCATCATTTATTAAGGTCATCAATGTATGATTTTTTCATTGACACACTTATCAGCCAATTAACAGGAATGCAGCACTTGTATGAGCCATGGAGCATATTTACTGTGGTACTTCACCTGTACCTGTGTTGCAACACAGGACAGCACGGCGGCTCAGTGGTTAGCACTGCAGCCTTACAGCCAGGGGCTGGCTGGCTGCTCTTGCCCTGGGTGGCAGTCCCCCGGGGCCAAGTGAGGACCGGGGGTGGGGTGCTGCTGGAGCAAAGTGAGGAGTGGGGGGAGGCTCTCACTGTCTGGGCGGCCCTAAACAAGGACTGAACCACCGGCCTGGGGGCAAATGCCACCCTGTCACCTGGGCCAGTCCGCCCCTGCTTACAGCTCTGGTGCTCTGGGTTCAAATCCCACCAAGGATGACATCTGCAAGGAGGTTGTATGCTCTCTCTGTTTGCATGGGTTTCCTCCCACACTTCAGAGACTTATTGATAGGATGTTTAGTTTGTAAGCCCCAATGGAGACAGTATTAATGATGTATGTAAAGTGCTGTGAAATGAATCATGCTATGTAAGTGAATAAATATTATTATCACATATCTAATTTGAAAGGTGCTGACTGAGGCTACAGATGCAGCATTTCTCATATTGATGATGCTATAATGAAGGGATGCCTCGCACAAATTAGAGTTGCTGCTTCATCCTCCTTGGAGACTGAGCCTCAACGGATCACACATTAATGGCACAGCTCCAGCATTTTGTTTTTTTTCACTTCTGGTGAAATGTAAGCCCTGTCATATACTCACCTTCTAGCATATTCAACCTTTACTGACGTCGATCAGGCCACACAGTGCCATCTTTTCCCTATAACTTCTGACTATCTGGAAGTCTGAAGTTACAGCACCAGGACTCAGTGTATCTCTATGAGAGCCATAATGAGTGCAGAAAGCACAGAAAGAGGCTCCCATAGATGTATTGAAAAGTGACCTCCGATGCGCTCCATGATTTACTGGAGCATGCTGGACGAAATGTTTTTGCCAGAGTCTGATGAGTGACGGTAATAGAGGGTGAAGATGCTGTAATGTGAGTATCTTACAGGGTGCAGGGGACTAGCATTTAAAGTACCTGTAATGTACTGTAGTATTATGCAGGGATCTATTAGAAAATGGGATCACAAACAACTCACTGAAACAAAGTTTAAAGGTGAACAAATCTATAATTATCACACATAGCAGATAAGTTAGTGCGGCAAGAGCCAGTTCATTAAACAGGCATGTACAGAAAGTCTCAAGAAATAGTTGTCACAAATAATAAACTCCCAGAGGCCTGGGAATGACAATTCACAGGAAAACATGTTCAATCACTATTTAGTGCAGCTTTATAAGAGTCCCAATGTCCAGAGAGCTGCACAACAAACAGTTCAGTAAGTGGTAGCAAGGCACACGGGGCTTACATGACAATGTGCCAGGTATAGACAGCAGCAGAGTCAGGGGCAA
The DNA here is from genome assembly GCA_033576535.1 of Allobates femoralis. Classification (NCBI taxonomy): domain Eukaryota; kingdom Metazoa; phylum Chordata; class Amphibia; order Anura; family Aromobatidae; genus Allobates; species Allobates femoralis. The sequence goes on from JARQOC010000003.1 coordinate 820,087,294, forward strand.
AGCACAGGCAGTTGGAAGCAGGAGAGTAGAAGGAGGCAGGTGAGGTTTGCTGGAGTCCAGAGGTGATTGCTGGAGAAGCCAGAGCAGATCAGCAGGAGGTGGAACAGACTGGTACAGCACAGGAAGCCAGGGATTCAAACTGAATACTCAAGCGTAGCTAGACAGTAGGCTGAGGTTTATAAAGGTAGAGGGGAGGGTCACATGATTAGGAACGAAGCAGAGGATACATACCATATAAAAAGAGGCCAGAAGAATGGCAATAAAGATCCAAAGTCCTAACAGCAGCACCACTCCAGTGGTGAAATGTAAAAAAAAAACACTTGTGTAGAACTTTATGGATAAACCTTCAATGTAAAATCCGAGAAAACAAATTTATCAAACTTTACAGGCTTTTGATAAAAGTCTTGGTTGTGACTTTAGTTCTCTTTCAGGTATATTGGAATTTGATTGCTAGACAGGCTTCATATTGGCGAGATATTTTCCAAAAATGAAAAGTAATCAGTCATCTTTGCCTGTGCCGGGAGCAGAGGACAGTGACATCCCTATAGCTGGTGGTGTAGTCTGTCTTTGATCGACACAACAATATTTGCTCATCAATAACAGAGAGAGGTTATTGATTAACCTACAAATCTAAACTCTTAATTACTGACATTTAAATGCCAGAAAACGTGACAGAGCCTGATGTGTTCAGGACAATCTTTTAGTACAGAATTTGTACAACTACAGTATTGATTATTTCTTTTACCTTTCTTTAAGTGGAATGCAAAAAACAAAACAACCTACAGAACTAGCAGTCATCTATCAAGAAATGATTGAAATATTGTAAAAAGATGACAGAATATCACAGGAATTCTCATTCCCTTCCTTATTACTCAAATAATAGTTGTCTATGGTTTTGTAAAAGTTTTAGTTTTTCTTTGAAAAGTTTGTGCTTAGTTTTATTTTATGCATTTAAAAGACATGCCAACTCTTCCATATAGTCATGACCAAAAGCGTTGGCACCCTTAAAATTGTAAAAAAATGAACTTTTTTTCCTAGAAAATTATTGCGATTACAAGTTTTGTCATATACATGCTTATTTCCTTTCTATTGCAACAACACAACAAAAAAGAAAATTGAGCATAATTTCATTTAAAACCTCAAAAATAGGGTGGACAAAATTGTTAGCATCTTTCCAAAATTATAATCAGAAGAGAACCTTTTGAATAGTTGAGAACAAAAATTGTTGAAAAATATCTATAATCTCGAGGTTACAAGTTTATCTCTTGAAATCTTGATGTTGCTTTGTTCAAAATGGACAACATAATAAAGAAGTTGACAACTCACAGCACTGTAGCTAATCTCCCTGGATGCTAAAGAAGGGTTGCAAAGCAAAATAGTCCGAATGTTGTATAAGGAGTCCCAATGAAGTTCCAAAGAAATGCAAGCTGTCCTGCAGTTTCAGTGTGCATCAGTGTCAGCGTAAAATTTCTGTTCATATTTGAATATAATGAAACTCTATGGAGGAGACCCACAGAGGATCCCACTGCTGACACAGAGACATAAAAAAGGTAGCAGGAATGCTCCTTTTAAGTATACATATTAGGTAGAAAATCATGGTGAAGCAGGATCATTACTCCTAAAGTAAGGGTGCAAAGCTTTATGGACACATACCCACTGGTCTAGCATAATATAGGCACAGAATAAGTAGCACTCCAATTAAAAGATGAACAGAAAGACTTCTTATTAGCATATATGGTGATGTTTCGGTCCCAAAACAGAACCTTTTTCAGGGCAAAGGTTGAAAAAGGTTTTGTCATGGTGTCACAATGGTCTCTCTTACTTTGGAGACTTGTGACAGTTTTGGGACCTGGGTTTCTCTCCTGTATTGAGACTTCATATTAAACATGTTTATTTTCTTTTGCAGTTTAGGAGTTATTCTTAGTTTCAGTTGCTAACAAGTAAGCTAGTTCTTTGTTCAGGTGTCCCATCCTCTTTATATGGTCGCATGGTTTCAGCATCCTTTGCTTGTGATGGAACTTCATTCCTGGCCTGGCTTCCTGGGGTGATGGAAGTTCTGTGGAGTACATGACCATTGCTAAGCTATCTGCTGCCTAGGAGAGAGGCAGCAGGCGTGAAGTTGTATTTGTCGTCTCCCTGTCTTTCTCCACTTTACTATTGCTGTAATTATTGCAATGGTTGGGACTAATGATCCTGCCAGCCATTTTCCAAGTGAGGGCTAACATTTGGGCCAGCGACAGTTGAAAGAACTCATATAGAGATGGTAGGGAGATCAGGACACAGCTACAGGTGACTGCAGGAGGTCACCTCTTCTCTGTTCCCTATGAGCAGGGCCCCCGCCTGTTGTATTTGTCTCCCCCCGGTGATTCCTTTATTTGTATGTAATGCAACGGACACCATTGGTCCATGCTCCAATTACAAGCACTGTAGCTGGACACTGCCAAAGTCCAGAGTGACACATGGGGCCAAAACATTGCCATTTTGGCTAATAAAAAGTTCCTTTTTTGCATCATTAAACTGAAGCGCTGCTTCTTTTTTTAGATAGATAGATAGATAGATAGATAGATAGATAGATAGATAGATATATGTTATGCCGTCAGTGCTCCCGCACTCCATGTGTAACCGATCATGTTCCCTGCTCATCCCAACTCTTGCTGCATCAGCCAGCTATCGAACCTGCAAATGCGCAGCAGGGCTTTCAGAAGCGTGCTTAGGGTGCGGCAGTGCTACTCTCCCTTGTTTTAAAGGGTCAGCACTCCCTAGCCCAGAATTACCCCTGAGCCTATGTTTGAGAGTCTCAGAGTATTAAAGGCATCCCCCCCATTGGGAGGTGTCTGTACAATGTGTCTTTGTTCTTTCTTTATCTAGTTTTCAGGTTTCCTGTATCCTGAGTCCATCTACTGTTCATCAACCAGTACCTGTGCTCCTATTCCGTCCCTTGCTTTCACTGGGTCTACCTGAACATGTTAGTACCTGTTTTTACTTGGCAACATCCACCTAACCTGCTGTGTCTACCAGGACCTGCCTGCTAGTACATGCCAGCATCTACTATACCTACTGTGTCTTTCTGAACTTTATCTGTTTCTGTCGATGCCTGCTTGTGCTTATCTGTTTTCCACTCTGGTTGTCCAACCTGCAGCTGTTCCAGTCTCAGGACCCCAACCTCCGGCACCAGCTGCTGAGGTCTCAAGATCCCAGAAGCAGCACCTGACGGCTACCTAAGAGTGTAGACCTATCCAATCCACCAGTGGCTCTAGTGAAGACTTGGTAGCCACTCAGGTACACTCCTCCAGGTAAAATATCTGGGCCTTGGTCCAGTGGGTCCAATATTTCCCCTCACTTGCCTCGGCAAGAGAGACAATAAATAGATAGATATGCAAATAGAGTCTGTGGAGCCTTGGTTAGGAGTCTCAATCACAGGACTAGCCAGATATCCCTCCAGGGAAGGACCCAGCCAAGGGGTGGCTCCTTGCAGAGAGCACCATAACCACCATGTTAAGTGGCCCTTTTAGTCAATATCTAACTCTTTTACAAGCTTAGAGATATGACAAGGGAATACCAAGGCCAGGTATCCATCCACAGACAGCTGTTTCGGGGTGTTGCCCCTTATCAGTATGGAGTAGGATTCTGGCTAGGTGGAAGCAAGGCCTAGTAGACCAACATCACAAAGCATTCACTGATCTCAGGGAGGTCAGTCCAAGAAAACACTGCGGGCAGCTCGTTAAAGCACTCATCACAGTAAATTCCTAGGCACATTGCCCCCTGGGAATTATGAATATGCCAATAGAGCCTGTGGAGCCTCGGTTAAGAGTCTCAAACACAGTACTAGCCAGGTATCCCTCCAGGTAAGGACCCAGCCAAGGGGTGGCTCCTTGCAGAGAACACCATAACCACCATGTTAAGTGGCCCTTTTAGTCAATATCCAGTTCTTTTACAAGGTTAGAGATATGACGAGGGAATACCAAGGCCAGGTATCCATCCACAGACAGCTGTTTCGGGGTGTTGCCCCTCATCAGTGTGGAGTAGGATTCTGGCTAGGTGGAAGCAAGGCCTAGTAGACCAACATCAGAAAGTATTCACTGATCTCAGGGAGACCAGTCCAAGAAAACACTGCGGGCAGCTGGCTAAAGCACTCAACACTGTGAATTCCAAGGCACATTGCCCCCTGGGAATTATGAATATGCAAATAGAGTCTGTGGAGCCTCGGTTAGGAGTATCAAACACAGGACTAGCTATAAATAGATAGATGACAGTTAAGATACTAGAACATATTTAAGTAGATACTGTAAATACCATCCCGTCTTTAACAGCCTAGTTCCAGCTCTCTAAGTCAGTGTCTAGAGATGAGCCACCACCCTAGTGTTCGAATTCGATTAGATCCGAATCATAAAATTGGGGGTATGTTTTTTGAATGTTCGTCAAACACCATCGAATACCATTGAAAACAATGGCAGGCAAACACAAACACGTACAAACACATAGAAAGCACCTCCTAAGGTGTGCAAAAGGTGACAAACTACTTAGAAGACACAACAAACACATGAAAAAGTGACAAGTACATATAAAAATGCAAAAAGAAAAGAGCTGGATGAGTAAAAGGAGGAGCAGACACAGATATAGGCCTGTCATGCCCTTCTAAAATCATGTAAAACACAGCAAGGGGACTCAAACAAGAGTCTCCATTTTTTCCAAAAATTTGGGCACAGACACCACTTAAGTGGCATCAATTGCCCCAGAGTTGCAAGCTTAAAATGGTTGGTGAGGTTGTCGAGCCCCAGGCTTTGGGGTACTCAGGTATCAGGCTCCAAGGGGTTAACACTCCTGTGTCAAGGGGAGTGGTGGCCGCGCCTGGGACTTCTTTGAAAAAGGGGTATTATTTACAGGGGATTATATTTTCAGTTGTCGTGACGCCACCTGTAGTTTCTGATGAGGGGTCCCCAGTACGGCCACAGTCCGCCAGAGGTAGATGGTAATGCGGATAGTTTGGCAAAGTCCTCTACAGGTAGGGCTGGACCTCCAGGGCAGCGTTCCTGCAAAGGGAACAAGTTCATGCAAAAGGAAACACAGGCAGAGGCAAAGTCACTTTTCTCCCGGGTACTTTACTGTTGGTTGCAGCAAAAGTGGTTAGAGTTAACAGTTCAGCACTTGAGATGTTACAAAGACAGGTAGGTTAACGGGTGGCTGCAAGAGGATCCCAGGTGGTATGTGGAACCCTTGGTGTACCTTCATTAACTAACCTGTGTCTGTTCTTCCCTGCTTTGGATCGATCTATACCCAGTAGCTCCTTGAAGGTAGTACCGGGAATCCCCTCTCTCGTTGGTGGAGAAGCAGGCAGACCTCTCCGATGGTAGGGTGCTGCGGCTGATGAACAAGCCACAGCAGCCGGTTGCCGACTGCAAGCTAGACTTGGCCGGTTCCTAGGGCCCGGCATTCCCCTGGGTGAACTGGAGTATCCACTGGAGTATGGACGCTCCACTCTGAGGATCTCCCTTTCTCTCTAGGGCCTGCACTTCTCTTGTCGGCCGCCCTCTTTCAGGACCTCCTCAAGGTCCCTTCTTCTTTCCTCCGGTGCGGCTTGTAACAGACCCGGTGTGACCTTCCGCCTTGCTCCATTTAGCCATCTTCCTAATATCTCTCCTCTTCCTCCATCTTTCCCTGGTCCCTCAGCCGAGCGACGTAGCAGCAAAGACCTCCTTGAACCCCCTAGAGGTGATTTTATCCCCTCCTGGGTAACCTCCCACCCTGTACTAATGCGGGAGTGCTGGGAATGGGTCACACCCACCATCCTAGGGTCCACCTGCAGCTGGAGCACTTACACCTCTTTTATGGGTGTACTACTCCTCTGTGATGCCTGCATTGGCGGGACGCCACAAGGTGACTTTCATGCAGCACATTCCAAAATCCACGAGCCTTTAGTCTCCCCATGTTATCTGTAAGATTTGTCACCAAAATCTAAGTAGAGGCCAAAAAAGCAATAGTTTGAGTACTTCATGCATGAACCATCACATGGATATGAAGCAAAAGTCGTAGAGGGAAGCTCACTGTGCTCCAATGCGGCCTATCGTGCCGGGCCAACCACCATCTGCCCCATCAAGTGCATCCGCGATCTCTTCATCCTTTGTGACTGTGGAGACATCAGTCACACATGCTTTTGGACGCAGACCTTCCACCTCTTTACCCACAACAGCCAGTGTGATTGGCAGGTCATCAGTTCTTTTGGAAGTGGAAACACCTGCTGGTGTTGAGCGCTGACAGACATTGAGAGCACCACCTTTGGATGAAGGCAACATATATATCTCTGCCTTCACCTTCCTCACAGGGGATAACCTACTCAACCCCATCTCAGCACAGCAGCCAGCCCTTGGTCCCTCAGATGTGGACAAGTAAAAGACCATTTCCTCCTAGCCATGACGACGCTAAGAGGTTGAATTTCACCATCTGCAAGCTGTTGGCTACAGAAATGCTGCCTTTCCACCTGGTGGACACAGAGGATTTTCGAGACCTCATGTCCATCGCATGCCCAAGTACCAGATGCCCAGTCACGACTACTTCTCAAAGAAACCTGTGCCTGCGCTACACCAGCATGTTTCACACAACATCACCGCTTACTTGTGAAACTCTGTGTCTGACAGGGTGCATTTCACCATAGACACTTGGACGAGTAAGCATGGACAGGGTCAGTTACTGGGCACTGGGTAACTATGGTAGCAGCAGGAGAAGGGGCTGCTGTCCAAGTCTTGCCGTCCCCAGGAGTTTTGCATCAATTATTATTATTATTATTTATTTATTTATATAGCGCCATTGGTTCCATGGCGCTTTACATAAGAAGTGGGGGTAACAACGACAGGTACAGTACACATGAGCAGTCAATGCTTGCTGATACACGACGGGAGAGGATCCTGTCCACGAGGGCTCACAGTCTATCAATCTTCTGTATGTAGAAGTTCCTCCACTGCTTCTGCCTTCTCAACCTCATCTCGGTTCTCCACCTGCACCTAAAGCCTGTCTGGTAATGCCACCCGCATTCTAACTGCGCAGAAGGAATCCTGCACACCTCCTTACTATGCTGGCAACAGGGCTCAACGGCATCAGGCGGTGTTTACGTTGAAATGTCTGAGAAATGTGAGTCAGACAGCTGAGGAGTTGTGGTCAGCTGTGGAAACCGAGTTTCATCAATGGTTGTCTCCACTGAACCTGCAGCCAGGGAAGGCCGTGTGCGACAATGCTGCAATGCTGGGTGCGGCCCTTCGCCGGGGCAATATGACACACGTGCATTGTATAGCTCACGTCTTAAACCTGGTTGTCCAGAAATTTTTAGCCCACTATCCCGTCCTAGATGGGCTTCTTCAGAGGGCACGGTCACTGTGTGATCACTTCCGCAGTTCGCATTCCGCAGCTCAATGACTTGCATCTCTATAGAAGTCTGTAAGAATGCGATGTGCCGACACGATGGAATTCAACTCTGCACATGTTGCAGCAACTGTGGCAGCACCGATGAGCCCTGGTGCAATTCATTATGATGTATAACCTGGGCCAACGAGATCCAGAGGTGGGGCAAATCATGCTGCTGGAGTAGTCTCAGATCAAGGACCTATGCACCCATCTGCACAGTTCTGAAATGGCGACGAATATGTTTAGTGCTGACGATGACATTATCAGCATGACTATTCCGGTCATTTACATGCTGCAGCACACTTTAAACAGTATTCGGAGTCAGATGGTGGGACAAGAGGAAGTACAGGAGGAGTCGTATGCAGAAGGTATAACATGATCTCCAAGGTCCAGACGGTCGGCAGCACCAAGGTGGCAGGAATGAGAGGGTGTGGGAGAGGAATTAACGGAGCGCATGGTAGCAGCCAAGTGTTGAGGAAGGTGCAGGAGCCGAGGAACAAATGGAGGACGAACTAGCGATGGGCATGGAAGACTCATTAGATGAAGGAGACCTTGATCACATTTCTGTTGTGCGAGGTTGGGGGGAGAGGTCAGAGGAAGGAAGCATGATTTTTACCTCACCGCCACCAACACAACAAGGATATGGCCTCCTCGATGCGCAAGACACATGAGTGCCTTCTTGCTGCGCTACCTGCAACATGACCCTCGGATTGTCAGAATTAGAAGTAATGCCGACTATGGGTTGCCACACTCTTAGATCCCCGGTACAAGAGTAAATTTGGCAAAATAATTCCTGCCATAGAAAGGGATTCACGCATGCAGTACTATCAGCAGAAGCTGTTACAGAATCTTAGATCTGCTTTTCCACAAAACACCAGTGGGGCACATAGTGAATCTCACAGTTCTAACTTGCCAACCATGGGACTGTCGAGTTATCTCTCAAACTGTAACAGTAACACCGTACCTGGTGGTAAAAGCAATTTTGTGGAATCGTTTCACTAATTTTTTAGACTATCCTTTGCAAGGCCAGAGGAGACAAGAAGTCTGACACATAGTCAACGCCTGGAGTGGATGGTACAGGAGTATCTCCAAGTGAACATCAATGCCATGACTGTGGAACTGGACCCTTGCTCATTTTGGGCTTCATATCTGGAAAAATGGTCTGAGCTTGCCACTCATGCCTTGGAGATCTTGTCATGCCCCGCAGCCAGCGTTCTCTCTGAACATGTCTTCAGCGCTGCTGGTGGTGTGCTGAGAGATAAGCGCATGCGGCTGTGTCCAGTGACAATGTAGACAGACTAACGTTCATCAAGATGAACAAGTCATGGATCCGCAAGGACTTTTCTAACCCTGTGCCATCCTGAGTTGACTCATCCTTTGCAATCTCAAAAAAGTCCCAGGCTAGGCAAGACTTAGAGCCCCCTGCGACCTGAAGAACAACCACCACTCAGAAGTGGCTCAGAAGCAGAGTTGTGGTTGAGGATGCAGTTGTTGACGTGCTTCCAGTACTCCATCTGTCCAGGAAGGCCCAACCTAACCTCGTCATCACTAGCATCCTCCTTCACCTCCTCTGCTGCCCCTCATCGACTGTCTGACTGTGGGTTGACAGTAAGTGGGATCTCCAACCTCATCATCAACCTGTGTGCTCTCCCACCCCTCGTCTTCAGAGCCAACCTCTTCCTGCCCTGACTGAAAAGTCAAAATGTCGTTCCAATCAGGTATCTCAGTCTCATCAGCATTTTCCTCATTGTGTCGACCAACAGGACTTACAGTTTGGGAATGAGGGTTTACCTTATGCTTGTTGAGAACCTTCTTCATCTGGGCCTGGATCCAACTCACAAAGCTTCTGGGCATCAGTGCAGATCATTTCCTTGTCTGAACTCACAGGCCTCTGCATACTCAACCATCTGTCTTACCCCATACTCAGACGGGTGGCTGGAGACATGGGAGCTGTGAGGAAGCAAGTTCGAATCGGGTGATACCTCTGAGGACTGGTGTATTTGTGATGTTGAAGTTGAGGTGGAGGAGAGCCCACTAGATGGAGCGCTTTATATCCATTTAAGTACCTGCTCTTTTTGTCTCCTCATCTACAATTAGTAGCGATTGTCATGTGACTCGTGTCCGTACGAAAGGGATCATATCAGATTGTCCACGGAAAGAAGTAGACATCTTGCTTTGGCTGGAAGATGGTCTTTCTTCAGCAGATGTTACTATTGCTTTACCATCTACGCCACAGACACAAACTTTTTTCCATTTCCACCACGCCTATTCCCCTTTCCACCAGCAGCAGGCCTTTTGCCACTCATTTTGTATGTGAACAAGTGTGCAACTCTGCAGTTCTTGGCAAAAAAATATTTGGATGGAAATCGAGCAGAGCTGACTGGCCAAACAGTGTTACTAGGCCCAAACTATTACCTCGGCTAGGTGCAGTTAAAAATTAGTCTGAACTAGACAGGCGGTGTATTGTGTATCACAAGTGGGCTACACACCACTGTCTACCAGACACTAATACTAGCCCAAAAAAATTGCCTGGACTAGCTGCAGTAAAAAATTGGCTACTGGATAGACAGGCAGTGTAGCTTACTTTATAGCTGGACTACACCGCTGACTACCAGACCCTGCTACTAGCCCCAAAAAATTGCCTGGACTAGCTGCAGTAAAAAATTGGCTACTGGATAGACAGACGGTGTAGCTTACTTTACAGCTGGGCTACACCGCTGACTACCAGACACTGCTACTAGCCCAAAAATATTGCCTGGACTAGCTGCAGTAAAATATTTGCTTCTAAAGACAGGTGGTGTAGCTTTCTTCACAGCAGTGCTACACTACCTGCCGATTCCCTGAGCTAGATTTGGCCAGATGCTGTGAAAAACACTTGCACAGCACTGGCACACACCTTCCCGGCAAAAACTAATAGGAACTGCTCTAACCTAGCCCTCAATAGGGCTGATATTATAACTAGTTCCTACTTCTATGAAGTAGCCCTCAAAAGGGCTGATATTTACAACTAATCCCTACTCCCTACTTGTCTGAAATAGCCCTCAAAAGGGCTGAGATTCTAACTAGTCCCTACTCCCTAAGCCTATCTGTCTAACTTGAGATTCACTCACTAACTATCTAACACTTTATAGCGCCCACAGCAGCAGTAGCCGTGCCTGACTGACACACAACTGCAGCACTGAGGAAATGGTGGCGATGGGGAAAATGGCTGGGTCTTATAGGGTAAGGACATGTGACATACACAGCCAATGACACATGCCCATGCTTGTGTGCAAAATATGCACTTTGCTGTGTGTGTGTGTCATTGGCTGACAGCCTTCACTGCCCCACTGTATATGCAGGTAGGAGAAAAAAATGGAGATCGGCATTATTTCTGCAGCACTGATCTAAACCCCCCCTCGCACACTATACACAGAAACTGGATATTAACATTCATTAACAGTATTAGGGTTAGGGTTAAGTTTTGGTGAACGAGCATAACCTAGAACTGCCGAATTTGAAGCAAATTGTTTGCATTCGTCGAGTGACTTGAACACCGCCCAAAACAGCTCGAGTTTGAGATTGGCGAACATTTTGAATCGAACATCGCTCATCTCTATCAGTGTCCCCATTACTCTTGGGGGCCACAGCTGCCAATCAAGAAGGTTTAATAAAAAAAAAATGATAATAATAAAAAAAGAGATGAGATGAAATACATAAACTGCAGTATGAAAAATAGCTCCTGAATACACATATCAGATATATGGCCAGATATGATCAGGTTACTGGCTGCATTTGATAAATGACTGAAGGAAGCTGCAGGAAGTTCAGAGGACAGCCGAAATGAGTGTAAGATTTAATTTTGGTTGCAGTCATTGCCAGAATTAAAGAGAGTTAAACAGATAGATTTTCTTGCTCTAACAAGTCATCAATGAGCAATCTGGGAATCATCCAAGAGAGTCATTTGCCAAGCTGGCAACTGCTTTCACGGTAGTGATCTTGAGGGAAGTTACATGTACATTTAACTACACATTTAATACAAATATTGAAATAATTATGGCCGGTGTCACTGTTCTCATGTATGGAAATGCTTTGAGAAATTATTCAGAGCTGTGACCCGCAGTATAGATTTTTCCGTACAGATAATTAATAATGTGGGAATAGTGAGTGTTGGCTTAGGGTACGAGGAAAATGTAATTATATCAAACAGCTTCTATTGGTTCCTACATCCAGAATACATCAATGGATAGAGAGTGGTCAGGATAATCCATTTTGTAATGCAGTTATCTTGAAGGGAATCTGTCACCAGGATTTCAACCCCCAAACTATTCGTATGCGCGTATAGCTTTTCTGGAGACAAGTCTAGTTTATATGACAAGTTCCTTCCTCAGTTACTGTGAAATCATTGTTTGAATTTATATGCAAATGAGGCTGTAGATCTGAAGCCTCTGTCACTCCAGCTCTATTCCCCGCCCTGACGCTGCCTTTTTCTGCTTGACTGATAGCATCTGTGCTGTGGAACTTTAAGCAAAGGAGCCATCAGTTAAGCAGGAGGATGTCGCACTGGGATGGGAATAGAGCTGGAGTGACGGAGATTTAAGATGGACAAATAACTCTTCAGTTTCATAATCATATCAATTCAAACACTGATTACTTTCTAATTGATAACTGATTAATTTCTTTATATTGACGATACAAGCATATAATTGGTCATACATCTTAGATCAGAGGAGGTCCGAAAACCGGAGCCCTGACCAATCATTAACTCTGTTGGTAGAAACAAACCATATGCCAAGTAGAAAATCACAGCTCCCTAAGCTGATAGATGGCAACTGCTGATGATCTTCTATTAAAATGAATAGGTAAGTTGCAGTACTCAGCAGTAGCCATTGCAAAGTGTACAGAGCTGTGGTTATCCAGATCTTAACACAGATGGGATACACCCCAGAGTGCTGCAGGAATTAAGTACTGTCATAGATAGACCATTATTTTTAATATTTAAAGATTCCATAATAACAGGGTCTGTACCACAGGACTGGCGTATAGCAAATGTGGTGCCAATATTCAAAAAGGGGACAAAAACTGAACTTGGAAATTATAGGCCAGTAAGCTTAACCTCTACTGTGGGTAAAATCCTAGAGGGTTTTCTAAGAGATGCTATACTGGAGTATCTGAAGAAAAATAACCTCATGACCCATTATCAACATGGTTTTACGAGGGACCGTTCCTGTCAAACTAATCTAATAAGCTTCTATGAAGAAGTAAGTTCTGGACTGGACCAAGGAAATGCAGTGGATGTGGTGTATATGGACTTTTCAAAAGCTTTTGATACGGTGCCACACAAAAGGTTGATACATAAAATGAGGGCAATGGGGATAGGGGAAAATATGTGTAAGTGGGTTAAGAACTGGCTTAGTGATAGGAAACAAAGGGTGGTTATTAATGGAACACACTCAGAATGGGTCACAGTTAACAGTGGGGTACCACAGGGGTCAGTGTTGGGCCCGCTTCTATTTAATATATTTATTAATGACCTTGTAGGGGGCATACAGAGTAGAATCTCAATATTTGCAGATGACACTAAACTCTGCAGGGTAATCAATACAGAGGAGGACAATTTTATATTACAGGAGGATTTATGTAAACTGGAAGCTTGGGCTGCTAAATGGCAAATGCGCTTTAATGGGGATAAATGTAAAGTCATGCACTTGGGCAGAGGAAACAAAAGGTATAATTATGTGCTTAATTGTAAAACACTGGGCAAAACTGTCACTGAAAAAGACCTGGGTGTATGGGTAGATGACAAACTCACATTTAGTGGCCAGTGTCAGGCAGCTGCTGCAAAGGCAAATAAAATAATGGGATGTATTAAAAGAGGCATAGATGCTCATGAGGAGAACATAATTTTACCTCTATACAAGTCACTAGTGCGACCACACTTAGAATACTGTGTACAATTCTGGTCTCCGGTGTATAAGAAAGACATAGCTGAACTAGAGCGGGTCCAGAGAAGAGCGACAAAAGTTATTAGAGGACTAAGGGGTCTGCAATACCAAGACAGGTTATTAAACTTGGGGTTATTTAGCTTGGAAAAACGAAGGCTTAGGGGTGATCTTATAATAATGTATAAATATATGAGGGGGCAGTACAGAGACCTTTCTAATGATCTCTTTACTCTTAGGCCTGAGACTGGGACAAGGGGGCATCCTCTACGTCTGGAGGGAAGAAGGTTTAATCATAATCACAGACGCGGATTCTTTACTGTAAGAGCAGTGAGACTATGGAACTTTCTGCCACATGATGTTGTAATGAGTGAGTCACTACTAACATTTAAGAAGGGCCTGGATGCCTTTCTTGAAAACTATAATATTACCAGTTATACATACTAGATTCTTTGATAGGGCGTTGATCCAGGGAATTAGTCTGATTGCCGTATCTGGAGTCAGGAAGGAATTTTTTCCCCCAATGTGGAGCTTAGTGTTGCCACATGGGTTTTTTTTTTGCCTTCCTCTGGATCAACATGTTAGGCTATGGGTTGAACTAGATGGACTTAAAGTCTTCCTTCAACCTTAAAAACTATGTTACTATGTTACTATGTTACTGCGTACATCTAGCCACCACAAGAGAAAGTAATGTGATCAATAGGGGCACCGAGTGTTGACCTTTATATTGAGCTTTATATTGAGCACTAGAGATGATACATTTTTTGAAATTCAAATATAGGTGTGATAATTGTTCTAAAAAGATGTATATAATATTCTCAGGTCTCCTAGTACTGTATGCAACACCTTTCAACCACTTTGAAGGTAATTTATCAGCATGCTTTTGCTACCTCATCTGAGGATAGCACAATGTAGGCAAAGAAACCCTGAATCCAACGATGCATCACTTAGATTACTGGGTGCAGCAGTTCTGACACAATTAAAGATTTTAGATTTTGCAATGCAGCTGTTACTATACTGGTGGAAAAAGGCTGGAATCTGATAGCCGGAAGGGTATGAGCAGGAAACAGAAGGTACTGGTAGAAGTCCTTGGACACAGGAATGGAATTTGAGGAAACAATCCAGATAAGGATAAGGAACAGTCTGAGCAAGACAGTTTTGAGCTAAAGACTGGAACTAGGCTAACTGCTAGATTCCATGTCAGTAGGCCCAAACAGGAAACAAGATGGCTTTCAGAGGTCCAGCAGCAGCCATCTTACTAAAGAGTAATTGGCCAGGACACCATAACAGCCTCCAGTGGTAATGTGGTATCCCTGTGGACTGGTCGCCACTAGATAGCGCAGCAGCCAGGATCGGTCAGTTCGGTCACCCCAAACACACACCCAACACACTCGCGATCCCAAGACTAAGGACTCTATGCTGAGCAACGGGATGGCGGGAGGAGTCAAGTAAAGGGTGGGAAAGTTAGGACAAGAGCCGGTTAGGGGAGGCAACAAAACTAGACAACACCAAGTTCAGTAAGCCAGTCAGCCAAGTGACACAAGAGAGTCAAGTTCAGTCAGAAGGAGAGGCGAGAGCATCACACAGGAGTGAAAGGATGCAGACCTGTCAAGTCTGTGCCACCATGAGGCTTGTCCGGGTCCCAGGCTGCACACCGTAGGGAAAGACAGGAGTCCCAGGTGTGCTCGAATTAGCGGGGACGCTAAGGCACTGGGGCCTAAACCAGGGTGCCGGCTCTGAGGAAGTGGCCCTGATGCTTTACGCTCCAAACACAAACACCGACGGGGTGCAGGGTGTTTATGTCTTGAGACCAAACCTCCAGCGCAGTGAAAAGAAGGCCATCGTACTAGGGTTAGGGGACCCAGCAGGTCGTCTACCAAAAGCCTGTGGCAACTGGATCGTAGCTAGCATGTGGACAGACCGAGAGGCCCATGAAAGGAACACAAAAGGGAGTGATTCGGATGAGCTGTCCCGGCTGCTATGAACATACCGGAACCACCACTGCACTGTGTGGTAACCATCTGCAGAGAAAGTGAAGTAAACCTGGTTGAAGCTCAGCTCTGTGTGTGTGACTGTCTTTCCCACGCCTGAGGGGAGATAGACTGATTCACCGAGCCAGCAGCAGCGGCCTGCCTCAGTGAGACCTTGAACGCTGCCTGCAGCACAGCCCAGCTGGCCTATTATTCCCCTGCACATCCATAAACTCTACGGTTGCCCAGGGGACCTGCTCTTCCCATGGAGAGCTGAACCATCTTTACTGCCACTCTCATCATCCCCAGAGGTCCCGACTGCAGCAGCAGCTATCCTGGCCGCATTCCACGAGTGGTGTCACGACACTCAGCTCTTTTATGTTAAACTTTAAATTTTATTTTTCTCCATTTTTCTAATTCCCCCTTTTTACTGATCGCCCCAATGAGGGGATCATGGACCGGGTCATGCTACCATGACATCCCGCAGCCACAGATGACAACGACAGGGCCCGGTTCCGAGAACCCCACGGTCCCTGCCAGGGGCGGGTCAATAAGGAGTGGAATTGCAGCCACGAGTGGTCAATCCAAACAAAAACAACAAAATCCTGACTGCAGCAGGGCTCAAATAGTTGCAAACATCCACATAAAGCTCTTTATATATAAAGTCTATGGAAAGTGAAAAGCTTCTAATCACAGAAAGGGGCCTGTCAAACACTGTAGTGTTCTAAGATTGCGAGGCAAGTTATGCATTATTTTCTGATAAAGTGCTAGAAGGTTCGGCCTGGTGTTACAGATCCCCTTTGGGACACGTTGTCCAAAGACAAAAGTGGCACTGTTATTGAAAAAATAGATGGCCATATTTAATAGACTCCTAGAATCTTTTTAAGTTAAAGGGGTCCATCAGAAGTAAAATATTGATATCCTATTCTATTTTTTTATTTTTTAAAGTAAGAACTTTCAGTGACTTTCATTTTTCCATTTTTAAACATAGAAGAACAATTACAGATGTAGAATTATTAAATGGAGTGCAGCATACAAGGTAAAGTCTACCTATATACAACAAAGACATTCCAATCACATCCTATAATGAAGGGTACAGTTCTCGTCTTCAATCATGCATGCGTTCTTAGTGCTATTATAAGGGGATGCTTGAAACACATTTTGAACAATACAGCATTGATTAAAGACATATCTTATAAAATGCAGAAAAAAAGGAATATCTGATGGTATTATTATGGTATGTGCCAATCAATTTACACTGTGTTCCAAATTATTATGCAAATGTTCTTTTTCTCTGATTTTCCTAAATGGTCGGTGCAAATGACAGTCAGTGTAATAATAGTCATAATAGTATACATCGAATGGTATTGAAGAAACCTCCCAATGATAACAGTATAATCTTCAAAATTAAAAAAAACTCTAAAAGCACTGTTCCAAATTATTAGGCACAGTAGAGTTTGTAAACATTTGATATGTTTGAAAGAACTGAAAATGCTCATTTGTTGTATTTGCAGCATTAGGAGGTCACAGTCACTGAAATAAAAAGCTATTTAACTCCAAAACATCCTAACAGGCCAAGTTACATGTTAACATACAAGCCCTACTTTGATATCACCTTCACAGTTCTTGCATCCATTGAACTTGTGAGTTTCTGGAGAGTTTCTGCTTGTATTTCTTTGCATGATGTCAGAATCGCCTCCCAGAGCTGCTGTTTGATGTGAACTGCCTCACACTCTCATAGATCTTTTGCTTGATTATACTCCTAAGGTTCTCTATAGGGTTGAGATCAAGGGAAGATGGTGGCCACACCATGAGTTTATCTCCCTTTATGCCCATAGCAGCCAATAACGCAGAGGTATTCTTTGCAGCATGAGATGGTGCATTGTCATGCATGAAGATGATTTTGCTCCTGAAGGCACATTACTGCTTTTTATACCATGGAAGAAAGTTCTATATACTTTGCAGAGATCATTTTCACACCTTAATGAACCTTAAAAGGACCTACCAGCTGTTTCCCCATGATTCCAACCCAAAACATGACTCCTCCGCCTCCTTGCTGACGTCGCAGCCTTGTTGGAACATGGTGGCCATCCACCAACCATCCACTACTCCATCCATTTGGATCTTCCAGGGTTGCTCGGCACTCATCAGTAAACAAGACTGGTTGAAAATTAGTCTTCATGTATGTCTGGGCCCACTGCAACCGTTTCTGCTTGTGAGCACTATTTAGGGGTGGCAGAATAGTAGGGTTATGCACCACAGCAAGCCTTTGAAGGATCCTACACCTTGAGGTTCGAGGGACTCCAGAGGCACCAGCAGCTTCAAATATCTGTTTGTTGGTTTGTAAGGCCTTTTTAGCAGCTGCTCTCTTAATCTGATGAACTTGCCTGGTAGAAACCTTCCTCATTCTGCCTTTATCTGCACAACCACGTCTGTGCTCAGAATCAGCCACAAATCTCTTCACAGTACGATGATCATGCTTAAGTTTTCGTGAAATATCTAGGTCAAGGCATTGCACTATTTGTTGCTTTTTGGCAGCAGAGAGATCCTTTTTCTTTCCCATCTTACTTGAAAACTGTGGCCTGCGTAATATTGTGGAACACCCAGTTTTCCTTTTATTGGGCTCACTTGCCAAACTAATTATCACAGGTATCTGAGGTTGATTGCAGTGATCCAAAGAACTCTGAGACACAATACCATCAATGGGTTTAATTAAAAAAAAACAAAAAAACAATCCTATGACACTTAAAACCAATTTGCATAATAATTTGGAACACAGTGTATATTAAAAGATGTACCGTATATACTCGCGTATAAGCCGAGTTTTTCAGCCCAAAAATTGGGCTGAAAAGTCCCCCCCTCAGCTTTTACGCGAGTAACACAGGCCGCCCGCCCGCCACCCCCATCAGTATACAGGCGCCCCCCCATCAGTATCCAGGGCCCCACCTTGCTGCCGCAAATCTGTAAAGGGGGGGCCCTGGATACTGATGGGGGGGTGCCTGTATACTGATGGGGGTGGCGGGCGGGTGGCCTGTATACCTCTGGGGCTGCTGCTGTATATACCTCTGAGGCTGCTGCTGTATATACCTCTGGGCTGCTGCTGTATATACCACTGGGGCTGCTGCTGTATATACCTATGAGGCTGCTGCTGTATATACCTCTGGGGCTGCTGCTGTATATACCACTGGGGCTGCTGCTGTATATATCTCTGGGGCTGCTGCTGTATATACCTCTGGGGCTGCTGCTGTATATACCACTGGGGCTGCTGCTGTATATACCTCTGGGGCTGCTGCTGTATATACCACTGGGGCTGCTGCTGTAACACTGCTGGGGCCTGTATATACCACTGGGGGGACCTGTATACCACACTGCTGGGGGCTGTATACCTGTGCTGGGGTCCATCCTCGGCTTATACACGAGTCAATAGGTTTTCCCAGGTTTTGGGGGCAAAAGTAGGGGGGTCGGCTTATACACGGGTCGGCTTATACACGAGTATATACAGTAACTATGTTCATATGTGATGCAAATATTGCATGTAGATTCTGTACATTGACCCAGTGTATATATACAGTAAGTACTCATGTTAATAGTAATCCTTTCCATGTGTTTTCAATTTTTTTGGTTTATTCCTTTTCCTATTTTAATCTATGTATTCTGATTATTTATAAACCAGCTAAAAGTTGGAGCCACAGGGTTAAGCCAATGTCAAGCAAAAGGTTTGCCTGCCTGAAGGAGATTGTACGACGTTGCTGTGGGAAATTCTAGATTGGCATCCTCACTTAGTATATACAGAGTATATATTTTGGGATCTGCTTGCAATTTAATGACATATATGATACCTATTCTAGTAGTGCAATTACTCTTTTAAAGAGAATCTGTAAGCAGGTTTTTGCTACATCATCTGAGAGCAGCATAATATAGGTAAAAAGAGCCTAAATCCAATGATACGATATATCAATAAAGACCCCGTTACACGCTACAATATTGTTAATGATAATGTTGCAACATCACCGGTTTGGTGACGATGCAGCGATGTCGAAACGACATCGAAGCGTGTGACACATTTCAACGACCAACGGTAAGTTTATTGATCATTGATTGTGCAAGAATGGACTGGGCCATAAATGTGTCATTGGTCTCCCACTGGGCAACCAGCATTGGCGCGTGTGCAGCGGGAGACCAACGATCAAGGCCTCCCAGCGCCGCACAGCAATCGCTGGGAGGAGGTAACCGGGGTAAACATCGAGTAACTAAGAGCAGTGCTATGCTTAGTTACCCGATTTTTACCCTGGTTACCAGTGTTCTCGCTGGTCGCTGATCGCTGGTGAGTCTGCCTGTTTGACAACTCGTCCGCGATCATATAACGATGTCCCAGCGACCCGATAGTTGGTCGTATCGCTGGGACATTGTACTGTATAACGGGGCCTTTAGATTACTGGATGAATCAGATGTGACACAATCAGAGATTTTCGATTTAGTATGTAGCAGAGCTTAGAAAGCTGCCCCTATCCACACCAGGCTCTGTATGTACATTTATAAGGGCAATGACCTGCTGACTACAGCAGGGGGCGTGCTGAGCTCAAGGTGTCCAATGGTAATCTTTTGAAGCAAAAAAAAAAAAAATTGCCGGTAAACAACAGCACATATTCTGATCAGAGATGCATTACTAAAATCTGTGTTAACCCTTACAGCATGCTGTGTTAAGATTACATTGCATAGACCTGTGGACATTTTCCCTCAAAATAAAGTTCCTATAATTGTACATTGCTAGAACATAAGTATGAGGGGCAGCATCATCGGAGATACATCAAGAGCATCTTGTGTCCTTTCATACCACAAAAATTGTGACAATTAAACTTTTATGGTACTTAAAGGGAACCTGTCACCTGGTTTTTGCCATCCCATCTGAGAGCAGAATAATGTAGAGACAGAGACCCTGATTCCAGTGATGTGTCATTTACTGACCTGCTTGCTGTCATTTTGATAAAATTAGTGTTTTGTCTGTTGCAGATTTAGCAGTCTGTGAATATACCAGTCCACTTGGCAGCAGGCCAAGAGGATTGCTAATGATAATCTCCAGCTGTTTAAACAGTCATTTTATGAAAACTACACTGAGCAGCTCAGTAAGTGACACATCGCTGGAATCAGGATCTCGGGTCCTATATTATGCTATTCTCAGATTAGGTTGCAAAAACCTGGTGACAGGTTCCCTTTAAACAGGTGGCAAATTCTGTAATCAAGTGGTTTATCTGCTTGTTTTGTACATTACAGGTATGTTACAGGTGTGGATTTGGTATAATGGCCAAATTCAGATCATAATTGCTAAAATCTTTAGCCTGAAGCTGTTTTTCTAATAAGAAAACTCATTTACATTGTACACTAAGTTATTAAATTCTGTAAGATTATAGAACTCTACTAATTAGGGATTACACCAAAATGTGTATCCCTTCATACCCAGCAGATTCTCTGTCCCAAACCTTTTAAGTCAGAGCAAGGGTGGAGATGGACGGGTCATTTGTTCCTGGGTTTCCCTTTTCCAAAATATTCATGGAGGATTTCCAATAAATTTGGAGAATGAACGACCGAAGTCGGCGGGAGAACTGGTAGGCATGTTTAGTATCAATGGGCGTGGTTTGGGGGGCTGGTGGGCATGGCTCGTTTCTTCTGAGAACTGAATGAGTAATAATTTTTAGGTCCATGCTGCTGTAGAGCTAATTATAATACAAGCTGGGGTCTGGGGGTAAGACCCCCAAAGTGGGGTGGATGCATGGAGGGGTGAAGCCTCCCTTGCATACTTAAAGCTTACTAGTAGGTGTGATCAGTTTAGTTGGGCGTGGCGGGGCAGACGTCAGCATGCTACAGCCTGCCTTGGGGTCTTACCTCCAGACCCCAGGCTCTATTGTAATCAGCACTATGACCATGTTGACTTAAAAATTAATGTTGTAGCGCCCCGCTAGTCAGCGCGCTACAAAAGGATACGGCACCCCTAACAGAAGGTGCAGTATGCTTTGTTCTGGTAAGGAGTAGTAGAAGCCTGAAGCTCCAGCACCACACACACACACCTAGTCATAGGGGACCAATCAGACACCAGTTACTAGGGTAACCGGTCCCAGTGAGTAGAGAAGCTAGATTATAAAGTGAGTGGGAGAGAGGGAAATAGCAGTGCAGCAGAGTGAAGAAAGCAGGAAGCAGAAGTGCAGTGCAAAGCTGTAGAGTTACAGAACAGCAGAGGAGAAGCTAAAAGTGAGGGCACCTCAACCTGGTGACCCAGAAGAGAAAGGGGCAGATAGAGGGTAACCAAATACCCTGGCCCAGTCCGAAGCAGGATACCGGCTCCGAAGTGGATCAGAGGTACTACCCTGAGCTCCAAATTACCGGCGTGGTCGCAAGCTTCATAGTAGCACGATCCAACCGCGCTCCACCAAGTATGGTCTCTACCAGAAGCACTAAACAGGGTTGGGTCCCCTTTGGTGAGATAAAGGGTTCCCATATCACCCGACGGGCCTGGTCTAACAAGCAGGATTTTGCAGGGCAGCAGAGAGTAAGGACAGAGAAAGTAATAGAGAAGGAACACCAGTAGAGCTTCAGAGGGACACTACTCACTGCCAGGACCACCCGGTCCACTTCCCTTGACTGAAAGAACTGTTTACCCCCAGTCCCTTGTGGCCCCAGGCAATGTTCATTCCCTTGGAGAAATGCCGAGCCACGGCCACCGATGCCAGACCACACTTACTACCTAAGCTGCAGATGTTCTGCAACTTTCTTCAAACTAAACTGCAATTTTGCCAGATTTACAATTAGTATTTTTTTTGGCTGTTATGCTGGAGGTATCTGGCTACCCATATTTAAGGAATTGCAGAATTTGAACCATTAGCAAATAAAACCAGGGGTTGCGGAATGCAAGACCACCCATGTATCTGTCATCTGTTCCTTAATTTTAATCTTGTTAAAGAGTAAATTACTTTAATTTTAACGTTGCGGAGATTTTATTACAGCAGGTGAGAACCTATTTGTAAAGCCAGAAGAAGGAACCTCTGTGTTCTGAAAGCTGCAAATATAATTTTTCTGGGTAGCCAATAAAGGTATCACTCCTAGAATACTTTTGTATTTGATTTTTCCGACTAATACACAACCACAATGATATTTTGTATTGTACATAGCAGGTGAGAACAGAATAAATAACGCACACCAGTGATTTCCAAAGATCTCTAAGGATTTCCAAGAGTGTCCATATATATGTTCCATTCATGAATATAGACACTCTGTCCATAAATTTAGGCAGTTCATTCTTGATACCAAAAATAAAAACACATACCGTATATACTCGAGGATAAGCCGACCCGAGTATAAGCCGAGGCTCCTAATTTTACCCTCCAAAACTAGGGAAATGTATTGACTGAAGTATAAGCCTAGGGTGAGAAATGCAGCATACCCCCATCCTGTTATATAGCCCCCCATTCCGGTATATAGCGCCCCCCAGAAGAGGTATACAGGTCCCCAGCAGTAGTATACAGGCCCCCAGCAGTAGTATACAGGCCCCCAGCAGTGGTATACAGGCCCCCAGAAGGGGTATACAGACCCCCAGCAATGGTATACAGGCCCCCAGCAGTGGTATAGTATACATGCCCCCAGCAGTAGTATACAGGCCCCCAGCAGACGTATACAGGCCCCCAGCAGTAGTATACAGGCCCCTTCCTTAGTATTCTGGCCCCCATCAGTGATATACAGCCCCAACTCCTTAGTAGACAGGCCCCCAGGCTACGGCACACATTAAAATAACAAACATTGTATACATTACCTTTCTGGCGACTCCTTGCTGGAAACTCTAGTCTTTTGGCTTCTTTCTGCTTGTGTCGGCTTTTATTCCTGTGGCCGACGCAGCAGCGATGATGTCATCGCTGCTGCGCCGGTCACATGACACCGGCAAAAGCAGGAAGAGGCAGGGAGACTGGAGGACGCGGCGGTGCCAGCAAAGAGTCGCCGGAAAGGTAATGTATACAATGTTTGTTACTTTAATGTGTACCGCAGCCTGGGGGACAGATACCAAGGAGGGGGGGGCTGTATATCACTGCTGGGGGCCAGTGTAGTGCAATATGCACCACTCCCCCCGCCGCTGATGGACGGGGGGATGCAGTGCATATTCATTACACTAATGGCCGGCTCCACGTGACCGCCCGCGGTCACTGCAGCCCCCTTCTGCCTCCTCCAGCCCCCGATCACAGCCCCCCCCACAGCAAATACTAAAAGACTCGAGTATAAGCCAAGGAGGGCACTTTTCAGCACAAAAATTGTGCTGAAAAACTCAGCTTATACTTAAGTACATACGGTAGCTGCATAATAAGTAAAAATTACTCTCTTGCTCCAGAGTTCCAGTAAAAAGAAAGGTAAAATATACAGTATGTTTGTAACATGTTAGCCAGAAGATAGAAAAATATTAAAATCTGAGAGTCCTCAGTGGTCAATACCTTTTAATGGCTAACGGAAAAAATAGAGAAATAAATAGCAAGCTTTCGAGACAACTCGGGTCTCTGATACCAGCCTGAAGAAGAGACCAGCGTTGTCTCGAAAGCTTTCTATTTCTTACCATCTTTTCAGTTAGCCATTAAAAGGTGTCGACCACTGATGACTATCAGATTTTGTGAGAACTCACACACCCTGATTGTAAAATATGTCACGTAATGAGTTAGCTTTATGATTGAACCCGGCTGTTTAGGCGGTCCAACTCTGTTTCATAAATACGACAGTCAGTTGAGTCTACAGGTTAGAAATGCAGTCAGAAGCCATCCGTTACGGAACAGCTTTGCAGAACAGAGAACAAGATTTGATCCCGCTAACATGCCAATTCACCTGTTCCCCCTCCACCCCAGCAATTTCAATATCAATTGAGAATTTCGTTAAAGAAAAATCTAATTATGGAATTCCAAGATTTATTGCTTAATAAATTACAACATTGTTGCCCTTAGTGCCTTACCCATATTCTGGGTGGGATGTTGTATGGGAAAAATCACCCCAGATACTGGCACAATAAACTTTAATTTTACCAAAAATTAGAAACGTGTGAACGTCTTCCTTTTTAGGTATCCCAGCCAGACACAAATTATTTCTGTGGAGTATATTTCTTAGATTATTTGTTTTACTTTTTATTAGGCTCTCATTATGCACATTCTCTTTAAAGGTACCGTCACACAGGGAGATATCTCCGGCGATGTTGCAGGCAACTGAGGGGCGTGGCCAGGTTGCGGCGACATCGCCGGAGAGTTGCCTCGTGTGACAGGGCGATAATCAGGGGAAAAATCGCCTGAGTAACATCGCCAGATTTCCCAACAATGTTGGGAAACCTGGCGATGTTGGTCAGGCGATCATGCCTGATCGCCCTGTGTAACGCGGCAACCTGCAATGTTGCGGGCGATTCCGCCTATCTCCAACATTGCAAGTTATCGCTCGCTGGGTTGCTGGGCAACCCAGCGAGCGATAGCCGCGGCAACTAGCTGGCGACATCGCCGGTAAGTTGCTCAGTCTGACATCTCACCGGCGATGTTGTCAGGAATGCGCGCTCCCGCGATCGCCGGCAACATCGTCGGCGATATCTCCCTGTGTGACGGTACCTTTAGACAAGTTTGAGGAACTCTAGGCCTCAAGGGCCACCACTGGCACAGGTTTTCAGGATTTTGTTAGCATTACACAGGGGTTGGATTCATCAACTGCGCAGGTGATTCAATTATAACCTTTGCAATACTAAGGAAATCCTGAAAACCTGCACCGATGGCAGCCCTCGAGGCCTGGAGTTCTCCACCCCTACTTTCAGATCTCTATATGTGGGTGGAAATTTAGTTCAATTGTGCTCACTCTGTTCTACAGCTTCTTACATTTCTGAGTAGCTTTAAGCAAATCTTTCCTGATAAGACTGATACTTTCTTCAAAACCATCTAAATGTAGATGGCTAAAGTTACTAAATGTAAGTGCAGAAAGGAGATACCTACTGTTGGGTTCCTGATCAGAGTTATTAGAGACCATGTCTGGCTCATTTTCACCTCCTGTCTTCCATTCTGATATAAAAAATGATGTTGCCACCATCTCTGCATCAGCCATCATTATGATGTCCATATTGAGAGTTTTATTGGTATTTGTGCCCTTCATGATAGTCGATCAGTATCCTCTGACCAGCCAGTGAGTTTATGTTTGCAAACATCTCTAATTTAGCAGAAGCATCCTCTTGTGCTTTTTGTTTGCTTGGCATGTATTTTAGCAGTGCATTGTAGGTGCTAAAGATAAAGCTCTGGAATCTGCTGAAAAAAACATTTTATGAAACCTTAATATATATTGTGAGGTAGCGACCCGGGGACCTCGCTTTCTACCTAATGACACCAACACGTGTGTATAATTTTTCAAATGACTACCCGTTTATATCTCAAATTATATCTCATAACCCGGGTAGTACATTAAACATTTGAACATAAATACTTCACATAATACATTTACATTACACATAACATACAACTATATTGCACTTACGATCACTGAGACCTGTCACCATGACTCTTTCCCCATTGGAGCACTACCAACAGCTCCCGTGGTGATCACGGCCTCCGGTCTATCTATACTCTACACATCCCTTTATAATAAATACCTTATACAGTCACACTCCCATAGGAACAGTATTATATAACATAATGAATACATAGCTCCCTACATTACATAAATTATATTGCACATCTCCTTCTACACCCGGTTACTTTACGGTACCGGTCCACACACAGAGTACATGGGTAATACACTGTCTCCCCTATTCACAGCTGATGGCATCTACCCACCCTATGGCCAGGCTCTTCCTTGGTCTAATTTCCCCTTTGGAGAGTCCAGTCCCTTCCCACAGGCTGCTACCTATTCCCAGCTTCTACACAGCACTCCGGTTACTCTGAGCCAGGCCCCGACCCGGGTTTAGTCACCGGAGCTCCTGGGCAAGACAGACCCCAAGGACTCCTCGGCAGGTGTCTCCAGGTCGCCAACCACTTCCAAGTCTCTTTCCTCAGTCAGACCTCCAGGCAAGCGGCTGCACCAAACATGCCCTCGAGAGCCCCTCCAGGGTCAGCCCCACTTCCCAACTCCCAGTACTCTACTAACACCTGTCGTCTGGCCTCACGGCTCCATTCTCACAGGACTTGGTCTTCTCTCCGCTCAGAGGCTTCTGCTCTGTCTTCATTCACTCCCGGACCGAACGGCCCCACATCATACCTGGCCCTTTACCTTAAGCCATCATATATTAAAACGAACCCTCACGACCTGACAGTCGGTCCCCATGGCAGTTACGGCCGCCTGGCCTCCGTGGGTTCCAACTCCTCACAGGACCCACACACACAAAAATCCACTGTCCCTCATGGACTTCTACGGAAATCAGACTTGTCAGGCCCAGACCACACACCAGCACAGTCTGGCATGGACTTCAGCCCCCTAGGCCCAGACCATGTTGTGAGCCACCTGAGCTTCAGGGCAGTCAAAGCATCCCCCAGGGTCTCCTCACCCTGCCCATGATGCCCAGCTGCCTCCAAGCCTTACCAACAAAGGCAGAGATCCCGGATGGCAGCCTCACCATCATGGACAGAGTGAGCCCCCTGCAAGTTCAGCCAGGACCCCCCATACACCCAGGTGCTCCACTAACCTCTCGGTCTGGCCACAGACTTCATACGGCACAGAGGGGCCGGCGTCTCCGGCATGGAGAGCCAGGCGTCCTGCCTCATCCCCTCAAAGGGGACAGGACCCCTCTGAGACACGTCCTTTCCCTCAGAGGATCATGTTTGGTCTCTGTCTCCAGACTATCTGGTCTTTGTTCCTCCTCTGGTCAAGTCTGTTCTCTGTACTAGACTCAACTCACAACTCACACACACTCTCACACAGCTGGCAGGTTAAGTCCTGCTCGCCACACCCACCTGGACTGTCAGCAATCAGCACCCATTACTTTCCCTAGATGCCTCATCGTTCTCTGCAGCCACTCACAGGCGCTCATTGGTCTCATGATTCCTTGTTAACTCACTGCGTTCCAGGTAGGTTTCACACACACAGGAAAACTAGCTAATGTGCACAGAGTCATACACTGACCACCTGTGTGATGCACCCGGCCCTGGGTGGCATCACTACAATATATAGATATATATTGTATAATATATATGTTATATTGGTTATCGGTACCTGCATTTTGCTGCCAGGACCCTCCAGATCTGTGACTGGCCGGTAGTGATCATGTGATATGCACGTCATATATCACATGATAGCTACCGGCCAATCACATCTTTAAGGTCTTGGCAGGAGATGAAACGTGTATGTCTCGGTTCCCGGAACGGCCGTCAGAGGGGTAAGTATTCTATTTTTTTATTTTTCATATCTTTTGATAACTTTTATTTAGCTTTTGCAGTGTATATTAATACACTGCAAAAACCAAAAGGCCTGTCACACCTGTCACATGTGGGAGGAACACAGGATTTTTCCTCGTGTAACATCACTTCCCCCAGAGCCCGCCATTATACGAGCTGGAATTGCGCATCCACTGAACGGTTATATTCCAACACAAGATGTAAATATATTTTACATATATTATATGCAATACAATGGAGAACAGCCCCTGCCAGGCATCCACATAACGGAGAACAATGGTTCCCCAGGACGATGTCAGTGATAAATTTGAACAAACAGATACTCAAAATGAAATCCTTGATTCAACACATGATTGGCATTAACTTAAAAGTCTCCAAATTCAACCCGCGAGCTGCTAAGAGCTTTTTAGCTAAAAATCTAAATTGCTTATAATTATGAAACAAAAAAACATTATTTGTCTGTGTTGTCATTCAACATTCATTTTCCTGTCATGTTTTCAAGCCCAAAATGCCCATCAGAGCTGCCGAAATGGCACCGCTGCAATCATCTCTGCAAACATTTGTATAAGCAAAGGATATTGACTGCTATAAGGATATTTCAGCATGATTATGACACCGAGCAAACTCTTAAAAACACATATTACCTCTAGAAGCAAAACTGTTAGGTGGAAAAGTACTGTGAATGACAAAACCAGAGCACGAAGAGACAAGAAGAAAGGAGAGAAAGGTACAGAGAGCAATAAAAGAAGCCGATGAAAGAAACAGTAAGACACTCGGAAAGAATATAAATTGATAGATGGACGGAAGGATAAAAATGTTAGGACACTTTCCGTAGTTCTTACAGAAAACAACAGGTATCCAATTGACTTATAACCCCTGTAGACGTTTCTTCCAATGGAACATAACACAATAGAGAGGAGTCGACCGTAAATAAAGCGGCCATTGTGCGCAATTTATAGAATCCATTTTTAGACGCTCTTCACAATGCGTTGCTCGGAAGGTTGGAGATTCAGATTTCTAATTGTATGGTCCTTGGGGTCATAAAAATCCATTTTCTTTGAAAGTGAAAAAGTGACAGATGTAATTAGATCATAGATTAACCCTTCCATTTGACAAATACTGTAACAATTTTCATTTCTGTTTGAGACTAAAGTTTTCGTGGTCAATAAGTATCAGAGGTCAGAGCGATTTGTGGTCATGCTGACCACTTTCCGATTCTCGCTAGGGAAAGATTTGACAATCCATACAGTAAGCACTCCAAAATTTGACAATAGATGAAAAAACTTGTCTATTCAACAAGAGTTAGGATGGATCAAAAAACGACTAAGCATTCAAAATTGGTAGTCGGAAAAAAGTGTGTGAACTTGTGATCAGAAAACCGGACAATTTTTTTATTCAGCAGCTCTGGAGAGAGACAGAAGCACACACAAAATAGGATGATGCCATCTGTAAAGGTACCTTTACACGCCACCACTGCGTGGTAGCAACTGCCTGGCAATGGGAATTTTTGCGCCTGTTGCCTGGAAGTTGCTACGAAATGGCGGCGTGTAAATAGGGCAGTTCCTCCCGGTGTCCCGCAGTTGAATCGGATACCTGTTTCCGAGCCGTGTTCAAAAATCCAAGGCAACACAAAGGCACAATTGCCATGGTAGTGGCGTGTAAACAGGGGACAGGGATGGAATCTGCGTTGCCTAGTGATTTCCCAGGGGCGTGCCACAGCATGCTGGAAACCATGCCCCATCAGCGATGATTGGTGGGGGTTACTGTGTAACCATTGGCTGTCCCTTCTCAGGGCACCATATTTAAAGAGCTATCCATTCACACTACACAATTGCAATGGTGTCATGTAATAGCCAGCCTTCCTGCGCAGACTGCCCAATCATGACACTATTGCGTTGTCCAATCACCGTGTTAGTGTCACGGAATACACAACTCTGTCACGCCTATGTTTTGGCGCCGCAGAATATGTACGCCCACATTCCCCTACTGATTGCGGTGTGTGAAGGGGCGACAGAATTCAACAGGAAGTTATCCGCAGGATCTGTGGGAACTTCCGGGTAACCACGATACCTTCAGTTGATAACGCAATGGCGGCGTGTACATGTGGTATCGGCGATCATTAGCAACCGTTAAAAACATGCGCGTGCAGATACGGTTGATACCAGTTGCTAGGCACAGTGGCGGCGTGTAAAGGTACCTTAAAGGATAACTAGACGCAATGGTAGTAAAAGCATGGAAAACCACCTGTGACTGGAGGAAATAGTTATATGATGGCAAAATGGGAGACTGGCACGTTTAGGTGGCTGCGCTGCGGTATTGAGGGTCCTTTGGATTCCTAATTGGTTTTATTATTATGAACGTGTTTCTGCTCCAGACTAACGCCTTTCTCTTTCTCTTTATTGCAGCACTGCAGCCCGCATTAACGTGCTTGTCTCCCTTTTTGGCCAAATTTTTCAAATCAGTTGTTCACTTAAATGTGGCAAAGAAAGTTGATCTTTATTGAAGTTTTGCAATGTAAATTGAATGTTCCTTGCTGTGCTTTAGGGACTTTGTAGATCATAGAGTCTAACAAATTATTATTATTATACCAGCCTTCAGCTCAATCTTGAACCATGGTGACTTGATGGATGAGTGCACTGTAGGAAGATTGATCTTGTGCAACCTAGATACAGTAGATACAGAAAGTATTCAGACCCCTTTAAATTTTTCACTCTTTCTTTCATTGCAGCCATTTGGCAAATTAAAAAATGTTCATTTTTTATCATTAATGTATACTCTGCACTCCATTTTGACTGAAAAAAACAGAAATGTAGACATTTTTACAAATTTATTAAAAAAATATATATATCACATGATCATAAGTATTCAGACCCTTTGCTGTTCGTTTCCTTGTGATCCTCATTGAGATGGTTCTACTCCTTCATAGGAGTTCAGCTGTGTTTAATTGAACTGATAGAACTTGACTTGGAAAGGTACACATCTGTCTAAATAAGACTTCACAGCTCACAGTGCATGTCAGACCAAATGAGAATTGTGGCAAGGCACTGATCTGGCCAAGGTTACAAAAGAATTTCTGCTGTACTCAAGGTTCCTAAGAGCACAGTGGCCTCCATAATCCTTAAATGAAAGATGTTTGGGACCACCAGAAGTTTTCCTAGACCTGGCTGTCCAGCCAAACTGAGCAATCGTGGGAGAAGAGCCTTGGTGAGAGAGGTAAAGAAGAACCCCAAAATCACTGTGACTGAGCTACAGAGATGCAGTAGGGATATAGAAGAAAGTTCCACAAAGTCAACTATCACTGTAGTCCTCCACCATTCGAGCCTTTATGTGGCCCGATGGTAACCTCTCCTCAGTGAAAAGACATATGAAAGCATAGTTTTCATAAAACATATGAAGGACTTCCAGACTATGAGAAATAAGATTCTCTGTTCTGATTAGTAAACATTTTTAATCCATTTTTAACTGTTCTGGGAAAGGAACATATCATGGAGGACTCATGCATTCAAAATCACCATATACAGTAGTCCCTGGGTAAGTGTTCATGTATGGGTTGGAACTTCTGTCACTCTCAGACTGCAAATGTGGCACCCCACTGGTTGGGATGCCACGTAGGTGTGCTGCACCTATAAAAGAGAGTGTGGTACTCCTGTGACTAGGGTATTGGAAGTCACATAAGAAACCTTCAATTTACCCATCCACACACCTTAGTTCAGGCAGGACGTGGGTGAACCCGTTGCCAGTGAGACCCAGTCCCAGTGGGAAGAGCTAGGCGGGTTAGTGGAAGAGCAGAAAAACAGTTAGAAAGAGTTTGAGGAGAGCTCCTGTGGGGAGCGAGGAGTACAGGCCGGCGGAGGAGCCGTTGAGAGAGAGAAAGGGTGCAGTGCGCCCGAATCCGGACTCGGTACGTCTACCGATCAGAGGGGTTCAGTCTCAGAATGGAGAACCGGCTCTGAGAGCAGTGCTGGTGCTCATTGCCGAGCCACCAAACCAGAGGCACGAGCTTCTGTAGGAAGTCATGGCTGACACCCGGAGTAACCACCGAAAGGCCCCCTATAGGTTCCTGAGTACCGAGAGATGAACCCTCCAGAGAGGATCCGTGGGAGCTGGCTGAGGGCTCTACATGCGGGAGTGCTGCTGGGAAGTAGGAGAGAGAGCGCCGTGAGAGACAAGAGAAAGGAAACAGCAGGCACACGACATCCCAGTCCCCTGGAGACTACCCAGACCAGCGAGACCCGAAATACTTTGTCATCTGTAATTGTCTGATTGTTACTAGTAAACCCGTGCAGAGATTAAGACTATGTGACGTACTTTACTTGCCTGCACCTAAGGACACTTGTTTCCTTGTCAAGACTGTGACAAATCCATTAGAGGAGCTACTTCCCAGTGTAAGTCCCTGTTCACCACAACTGCCCCGGGGACCCCGCTCCACCTATGGGGAGCATTACCAACTAGCTCCCTCATCATCACCCGAAGGTCTGTAAGCAGCACTGGTAATCTTACCCAGAATAGCAGTTGGCTTCACGAGGCATTTTGCTTTTATTAAACAAATTCCACCTTTTTAAAAAGCGGCTCCAGGGCACAGAACCTCGCTCCCGCCGCCTGTGACAACCCCCCAATCTGTGAACTGCAAGCCCGAGTACCTCAAGGTCCTGGGGTGGGACACAAACAGCCACATCTTGTTGGCATCCTTCATCTTCCAAAACAATAAAAATTATATTGTTAAAAAAATAGATTTATGTTTAGAGGTTGTTAAAACTGATACAATAGGTAGTAGGTTGACCACTTGCAGCCTTCATGTGGAATACATGTCAGAGTCAGATATGTCATGGTTACAGGTAACAGCACATTGCTTATGTGAAATGTTGCACTGGTACAACAGATTGTGCGAAGGACCTCTATCTACTTGGTACAGGGCCACACGGGGTAAAAGTGCTTACCTGTGACCATTAAACCCAAACTCTTTCTGTGTGTTCTGTATCAAAGCTGCTCCCAGAGCTGTTATTCCCTACTGACATGTCCCCAATTGGGCTGATCCTTTTTCTCTACAGAGACCCACAGGTCTTGCCAACACTGGACTAACACTTCCATGTCTCTTCTTGGCAGGTTCTCCAACTTGCATGTTCAGTAAGTAGTGTTCAGTCGTCACTATTACTGGTAGATGATACGAAAGAAAGGAGAAGTACAATAAGAGACACCCGGTGCTCCAGTAGGATTAAAGCAGTGTGTGGGACAATTAGCCTCTCTCCTTCCTGAGTTGTGTCCCCCTGCACAACCCCAGTGTAACGCTCGTCAGCGGAGTCTCAGTGTTGCCGCTGCTATGTGGGTCTTCCTGGATCCAGTCATGTGATCCTCACTCTGGTCAAGTGATCAGGTGATCCGGAAGTACATCACCACAGGTCCTCAAGGCTGAATAATGAGTGTAGCCGGCCCGGAGCATCCCCCTGCCACATACCCTCGGAGCAGGGACATGGTATTTGGAAATATACAAAAGTGGTTTAATTAGAATCGCTGGGGCACAAAAACCACGGGGACAATAGGTGAAAAACAGTAGCGTACTGCTATGTTCTTCAGGTAGTATACCACCAGAGTTATACTACCTGAGGAAGGTAGCAGTCTGAAACATGTCTTGGGGAAATAAAAGGTTTGTCACCTATTTGCTATTGTCCTCGTGGTTTTTGTGCCCCAGCACTCCTACTTAGACCACTGGTAGATAATATGGGTTACTACTCTTTACCGATCTGGTTTGCTGCCCATTTCCAACATGGCTGCACTCCTGAGAGTCATTTTCCTTTTCAATCATTCTCCATAACTCCCTGCTAACTGAAACTATTTTCCTGAAAATGTAAATAATATCACATAAGCTACAATCATCTCCACCTACATGCATGTATGCAGTCCTGCAGAAGCATAACCTTTCAATCATGGTCATCCTTGTCTAAACATTAAAAAATGTTATATTGTTTTTCAGTAGTTTGGATTTAACAAATTTTACATAAAAAATAGCAAAATCGTTTCTTTTTTGACCTGCTTCAGGAGCCATTGTTTTTTTTCTGTAAACATAGTCATTTGTGGGCTGTAATATTTAAAGGCTTCATTTAATTTCCAATTAAGGGAATTGGAAATACTTTTGCAATGTAATATGGAAAAAAACAGCAACCCTACCTTTCTTCCTTCTGTTTAGGATATAAATCCTGTAATAAAACATGAAATTTTAACTTTTTTACTCAATTCAGTATAATGCACTTATGGCAACATTAAATTAATATGTATAGTACTATGCAAAAGTTTAGGGAGGTGTAAAAAAAATGCTGCAAATGTAGAATAAGTTAAAAATATAGAAATGTTAAAAATATATACGGTATTTACAATTAATACAATTCAAAATGAATGAACAAAAGAGAAAACAAAATTAAATGATATATTTTGTGTGAATGCCCTTTGCCTTTAATGTAGCATTCATCCTTTTAGATAATTACACAAGGTTTTTGAAGCAACACAGCAGGATGATTGCTCTAATATCTAGGGGAACTAAGGCTAGGGTCATACTAGCGTTTCTCCCTGCATTCAGGGGGATCTATCTGAAACGTAGAATTGTTCAGCATTAGCGCAATGTTACCGGAAAGGTAAGACTGCGTTAATGCTGCCTATTCATCCCCATGGCAGACGGAACCCGAGCGCACTGCAAACGCCAGCTTCACACTGCCGTAGTTTCAAATCTCACGCTTTTTCCAAGCGCATCAAATGATGTGGGAGCCCGCGTCTTGTGAAGCACTTGAAAAAGCCTGAGTGTGAAGCCGGTGTTTGCAGTGCACTCGGGTTCCGTCTGCTATAGGGATGAATAGACAGCGTTAACGCAGTCTTACCTTTCCGGTAACACTGCGCTAATGCTGAAAAATTCTAAGTTTCAGACAGAAGCCTCTGAACGTAATGCATAACGCTGGTCTGACTCTAGCCTAACCACAGATCATCTGTGGATGCCGCTTGAGTAAATCTTTGTGTCTCTTCATGTAATCCCACATAGACTGGATGATGCTGGGATCAGGGCTTTGTAGGGGTCAGATCATCACTTCCAGGACTCCTTGCTATGAATGTACGGTAATTCTTTTTTTCTTTTCAAAATTCTTTTTATTAAAGATATAACAGAGAATACAGAGTAAAACTGTTCTATGTGGATTACAAGCTTAACAAACAGATCAAGTCCGGCATGTTTAAAAGAGCGGTTCTAAACAATATAATTATGGTAAAGTATGTGGGGAATCATGCCAAGTTCGTGCTGTAGCATCAGCTCTCAAGGACACGAAGAAGCACCTCATGCTTTAGGATGTATGTCCATTGGAGAAGTAAATTACCGTATATACTCGCGTATAAGCCGAGTTTTTCAGCCCAAAAATTGGGCTGAAAAGTCCCCCCCTCGGCTTATACGCGAGTCATACGGCCCCCCTCATAATTTGGCGCCCCCACCTCACTTGCTGGGCCCCCCGCATGCAGCGCTGCGCATATACATTATCTGTCTAGCAGCTGTCACCCTCCGATGGCGGATCGCGGCTCCCGGCTCCGGCTTCCATCTTCCTCTGTGTCTTCCTTGTCATGTGACCGGCCGGCGTCGCGATGACGTCATCGCGATGAGCCCCGGTCACATGACAAGGAAGACACAGAGGAAGATGGAAGCCGGAGCCGGGAGCCGCGATCCGCCATCGGAGGGTGACAGCTGCTAGACAGGTAATGTATATGCGCAGCGCTGCATGCGGGGGGGCCCAGCAAGTGAGGTGGGGGCGCCAAATTATGAGGGGGGCCCTGCTGGGGCCCTGTATACTACCACTGGGGCTGTATATACCACTGGGGCTGCTGGATACTACCACTGGGGCTGTATACTACCACTGGGGCTGTATACTACCACTGGGGCTGAATATACCACTGGGGCTGCTGTATACTACCACTGGGGCTGTATACTACCACTGGGGCTGTATACTACTACTGGGGCTGTATGTATACAACCACTGGGGCTGTATACTACCACTGGGGCTGTATACTACCACTGGGGCTGTATATACCACTGGGGCTGCTGTATGCTACCACTGGGGCTGAATATACCACTGGGGCTGCTGTATACTACCACTGGGGCTGTATACTACCACTGGGGCTGTATACTACTACTGGGGCTGTATGTATACTACCACTGGGGCTGTATATACCACTGGGGCTGCTGTATACTACCACTGGGGCTGTATACTACTACTGGGGCTGTATGTATACTACCACTGGGGCTGTATATACCACTGGGGCTGCTGTATACTACCACTGGGGCTGTATACTACCACTGGGGCTGTATATACCACTGGGGCTGCTGTATGCTACCACTGGGGCTGAATATACCACTGGGGCTGCTGTATACTACCACTGGGGCTGTATACTACCACTGGGGCTGTATACTACTACTGGGGCTGTATGTATACTACCACTGGGGCTGTATATACCACTGGGGCTGCTGTATACTACCACTGGGGCTGTATACTACTACTGGGGCTGTATGTATACTACCACTGGGGCTGTATATACCACTGGGGCTGCTGTATACTACCACTGGGGCTGTATACTACCACTGGGGCTGTATATACCACTGGGGCTGCTGTATGCTACCACTGGGGCTGAATATACCACTGGGGCTGCTGTATACTACCACTGGGGCTGTATACTACCACTGGGGCTGTATACTACTACTGGGGCTGTATGTATACTACCACTGGGGCTGTATATACCACTGGGGCTGCTGTATACTACCACTGGGGCTGTATACTACCACTGGGGCTGTATACTACTACTGGGGCTGTATATACCACTGGGGCTGCTGTGTACTACCACTGGGGCTGTATACTACCACTGGGGCTGTATATACCACTGGGGCTGCTGTATGCTACCACTGGGGCTGAATATACCACTGGGGCTGCTGTATACTACCACTGGGGCTGTATACTACCACTGGGGCTGTATACTACTACTGGGGCTGTATGTATACTACCACTGGGCCTGTATATACCTCTGGGGCTGCTGTATATACCTCTGGGGCTGCGTGTATATTACCACTGGGGCTGTATATACCACTGGGGCTGTATATACTACTGGGGCTGCGTGTATACTACCACTGGGGCTGTATATACTACTGGGGCTGCGTGTATACTACCACTGGGGCTGCTGCTGTATACTACCACTGGGGCTGCTGTATATACCTCTGGGGCTGCTGTATACTACCACTGGGGCTGCTGCTGTATATACCACTGGGGCTGCTGCTGTAACACTGCTGGGGCCTGTATATACCACTGGGGAGGCTGCTGTATACCACACTGCTGGGGGCTGTATACCTGTGCTGGGGTCCACCCTCGGCTTATACACGAGTCAATAGATTTTCCCAGGTTTTGGGGGCAAAAGTAGGGGGGTCGGCTTATACACGGGTCGGCTTATACACGAGTATATACGGTAATGGTAACATGAGTCCTCTCGGATGGTTCGGACTTACCTTAAAATTATCAAGATAAAAACTGTACGCTAATTATGGAAAATAAGAACAGGGTACAAGAAAGTGAGAGGGGTTATAGAAGAGATGGGGATAGAGGGAAAGGGTGTGGGGAAGGGTAGGTTGGCACAGCCAGCACTAGTAAGCACATGAAGCGATATGCTCAGTTACGTTTATTTAGTCGAAATGAAAGACCTATAGTTAATCCATGGACGCCAAATATCCAGAAAGGAAGCCTGCGTGTGGTTCACCATTGACACCGTTTCAGCTACATGATATAGTAGGTGCACCTTTTCTTGCAATTGTATTAACGTAGGTAGATTAGGGGACTTCCAGTGGATCGGTATTAATAGTTTGGCTGCAGGGAGTATGTGTTGAGCCAAGATCGATGCCTTTGTGTGTTCAGGCCATAACAGGAAATTCAATAGGGCCGTCTCTGGCTTCAGTCTAAGGTCCTTGTGTAAATTTCGGACAAGGCTTTCAACTTGTTGCCAGAATCCAGAG
Source organism: Allobates femoralis (assembly GCA_033576535.1). Classification (NCBI taxonomy): domain Eukaryota; kingdom Metazoa; phylum Chordata; class Amphibia; order Anura; family Aromobatidae; genus Allobates; species Allobates femoralis. The sequence continues at coordinate 820,124,954 of JARQOC010000003.1, forward strand.
AGGGCGGGGCATAGCCACAAAATATGAAAGTAACTGCGGGAACGAATGTAATTTTTAATGACATTGGCTGTATGTTTGGGGTCAATTTCCTGCAGCAAAATAAATTTGTGTTCAAGTGTTTTTATTAAAAATAAGGGGGGGGGGGGAACAAGAGGCGCAATAGTGCCCTTATCACTCGACACTAAATCAAAGCAGGTGAGTAAGAAATGGTCACTCACCTATTCCAGTTGTGCCACCCACAACTGGTTAAAAGACCTGATAGGATGAGTATCCTGATGGCTGCCGCTGGACTTCCACCGGTCTCCACACGGGTAGACGAAATCTGAAGCTTTGGGAAAGGAAGGTGTACCACAGTCCGCGCTGCCAAAATCTTCCGCTTGTAAATAATGCAAGTAGCCGATGTCCAAATCAAACCTCTCTTTTATTTCTCCAACGCGTTTCAACGCCCTCCTGGCGTCTTCCTCAGGGATCCCTGAAGAAGACGCCAGGAGGGCGTTGAAACGCGTTGGAGAAATAAAAGAGAGGTTTGATTTGGACATCGGCTACTTGCATTATTTACAAGCGGAAGATTTTGGCAGCGCGGACTGTGGTACACCTTCCTTTCCCAAAGCTTCAAGTGTTTTTATTGAATTTTTCAAGTAAACTAGGTTACATACAGTGCGGTAAGGAATAATTGCCACAACTAGGCAGTTACCAGATATACCAATGAAGAAATACATAGGCAAATTTACTTGAATAAAAGCAATAAGAAAAAACAAACATAGAATTATCCCTCATTTAAAAGAAAAGGTTAGAATGGGAAAAGGGGTAGGGGAGTTAGGGAAGGAGGGGCAGGGGTGGAGGAGCGTGTATAGTGGTAAAACCAGTATATTGGTAATTATGTGTTGTCTGTTTCTCTTATATTAATGTTTATTTCCTTTGGACGTTGCTTTATTAATTTATGTTAGGTTGTTTGTAACAGCTCAGCTATGAGATATATTAAGTAAGTTTGCCTACATGTTGGCTTATGATGGTAAGAGGAATTAGTAATGAGGGGGGAAGAGGGTGGTAACCATAAACAAATTTAAACTATTAACAAGACTCTTCATTGTGGAGTATGTTATGTACTTGCTGGGTTGATTTCTGGAGACCGTGCCTCCAAATTGTAATTATTAGTTTTTATGTACATCTCTGAACACAATCCCTATAATTTTGTATCTCTTTGAAGTATGTAGTCACATGGGATACAAAATTATGGTGAAGATAATTGTCAATTAATGCTTATAACTGGGGTAATTTTGAACACATTAGGACTCAGGTATAAGCAGGTCTGGTAAAAAAAATATCTGTCCATGCTTTCCATTTCATGTTATATTTCCTGCTCTGGTTGTTGCAAATAGCAAAGTTATATTCAAAAGTGTTATGAAGTGATATTTTCTCTAAGACCTCACAAATTGTGGATGTTAGTGGTTGCTTCCATTTGGCTGCAAGTAAAGTTTTGGCTACCATCAGTATATGTCATGTTATGTGCCTACAGTTGTGGCCTAAAGTATTGACACCCCTGTAATTCTGTCAGATAATACTCAGTTTCTTCCTGAAAATGATTGCAATCACAAATTCTTTGGTATTATTATCTTCATTTAATTTGTCTTCAGTGAAAAAACATAAAAAGAATTGTCCTAAAGCTGAATTGGATCTAATTCCACACCAAACATAAAAAAGGGGGTGGACAAAAGTATTGGCACTAGAACATTTTTTTCCCTTTGGTCTTATAAAAGTATTGGCACTGTTAGAAAAATCATGTGATGCTTCTCTAATTTGTGTAATTAACCACACCTGTAACTCACCTGTGGCACCTAATAAGTGTTGGCAAGTCACACTTGCAGCCAGTTGACATGGATTAAAGTTGACTCAACCTCTGTCCTGTGTCCTTGTGTGTACCACATTGAGCATGGAGAAAAGAAAGAAGCCCAAAGAACTGTCTGAGGACTTGAGAAACCAAATTGTGAGGAAGCATGAGCAATCTCAAGGCTACAAGTCCATCTCCAAAGACCTGAATGTTCCTGTGTCTACTGTGCGCAGTGTCATCAAGAAGTTTAAAGCCCATGGCACTGTGGCTAACCTCCCTAGATGTGGACGGAAAAGAAAAATTGACGAGAGATTTCAACGCAAGATTGTGCGGATGGTGGATAAAGAACCTCGACTAACATCCAAACAAGTTCAAGCTGCCCTGCAGTCCGAGGGTACAACAGTGTCAACCCGTACTATCCGTCGGCATCTGAATGATAAGGGACTGTATGGTAGGATACCCAGGAAGACCTCACTTCTTACCCCGAGATATAAAAAAGCCAGGCTGGAGTTTGCTAAAACTTACCTGAGAAAGCCTACAACGTTTTGGAAGAATGTTCTCTGGTCAGATGAGACAAAAGTAGAGCTTTGGGCAAAGGCATCAACATAGAGTTTACAGGAGAAAAAAGAGGCATTCAAAGAAAAGAACACGGTCCCTACAGTCAAACATGGCGGAGGTTCCCTGATGTTTTGGGGTTGCTTTGCTGCCTCTGGCACTGGACTGCTTGATCGTGCGTGTGCATGGCATTATGAAGTCTGAAGACTACCAATAAATTTTGCAGCATAATGTAGGGCCCAGTGTGAGAAAGCTGGGTCTCCCTCAGAGGCCATGGGTCTTCCAGCAGGACAATGACCCAAAACACACTTCAAACAGCACTAGAAAATGGTTTGAGAGAAAGCACTGGAGACTTCTAAGGTGGTCAGCAATGAGTCCAGACCTGAATCCCATAGAACACCTATGGAGAGATCAAAAAATGGCAGTTTGGAGAAGGCACCCTTCATATATCAGGGACCTAGAACAGTTTGCCAAAGAAGAATGGTCTAAAATTCCAGCAGAGCATTGTAAGAAACTCACTGATGGTTACCGGAAGTGGTTGATCACAGTTATTTTGGCTAAAGGTTGTGCAACCAAGTATTAGGCTGAGGGTGCCAATACTTTTGTCTGGCCCATTTTTGGAGTTTTGTGTGAAATGATCAAGGTTTTGCTTTTTGCTTCATTCTCTTTTGTATTTTTTCATTGAAGACAAATTAAATGAAGATAATAATACCAAAGAATTTGTGATTGCAATCATTTTCAGGAAGAAACTGAGTATTATCTGATAGAATTGCAGGGGTGTCAATACTTTTGTATGTTCTTTTGAGAAACATTCAAGTCCAATTCGAAGTAGGGCCATTTCTGCTGACAGAATAAAGTCAGCTTTTTTGAATTTAGTTATAAGGGATTTGATGTCTACCCAGAGGTTTTTCAAAACTGGACAGTTCCAGAATACATGTAACAGGCCGCCAACTCCTCCGCAGTTCCTCCAGCATAAGGGGGATTATTCAGGATTTATAGTGTTAAGTTTCAGTGGGGTGTAGTACCACTTGCACAGGACTTTATATTGTGTTTCCTGAAGTGTGGCACCGAGAGTGTTGGAGTTTAGGAGATCCATTGCTTTTTCAATTTGCTCTTTTCCTAATTCTTGTTTTAATTCTTTTCTCCGTGAGATAATGTTGGCTCCAATGGGCATTTGTAGATCTTCATTGTCTACTTGGTATATAGTGTTAGTTTCCCACATAGCAGTGTTTTCAAAATAAATTTGGAGTCAATCAGACATCACACGCTAGCTGTGTCTCCTACATGACGTGGAAAAAGGTGCTCTGGTCAAATGATGCCAAAATAGAATATTTTGGTCACATCCAAAATTCTATGTGTTGCAGAAAACTAATATTGCATATCACCCTGGAAACACCATCCCCACTGTCACATATACGGGTGGAAGCTTCATGTTGTGGAGAGGCTTTTCTTCAGCAGGGGTAGGAATATTGATTAGAGTTGATGGGAAGATGGATGGAAATAAATACAGGTCAATCCTGGAGGACAACCTGTTAGAGGCTGCAAAAGACTAGGGCATAGGTTCATCTTCCAGGAGGACAATGACCCTAAACATCCTGCCAGACCTACAATGGAGGGTTTAGGTCAAAGCATATTCACATGTGCATTAATGGCCCAGTCACAGTCCAGACCAAAACTCTATTGAGAATCTGTGGACTTGAAATTTGTTCTTCAGAGACACTTTCCATCCAACCTTATTTAGATGGAAATATTTTGCAAAGAGCAAGGGCAAAAATTGCAGCCTAGATGTGAAAAGCTGGTAGAGAAATCCCACAAAAGACTTGCAGCAGTAATTGCAGCAAAAGGTGGTCCTACAAAGTATTGACTCAGGGGGTTGAATACAAACACACATCACAAATTTCAAATTCATATTTTAAAAATATTTCAATATAATTCATAACACATGTTAACTTTTAAAATATTTAGAAAACCATTTTACACAAATACTTTCTAATATGTTTTTTATATCTTCTATATAATCTCCTAATCTCCTAATCGTGTCTGTCTGACGCCGAAATCACGCGCCAGCTCCAGGGTGGCCACCAATGAGCGAGGAGTATGCAAAACAGCCGCGATGCAAACAGCGATGCGCGATTTCCCTCACAGACACAGACACCGTGCTGTCAGCCTCCTCCTGCCCGCACCCGCCCGCTGGAGCTCCCTCTTGCCCGCCGCTACCACTCGCTGCTCCATTCCCGACACCCGCTGCTCCATTCCCGACACCCGCTGCTCCATTCCCTCCTCCCCTCGCTCCATTCCCACCCCCCCTCGCTCCATTCTCCCCGCGCTCCATTCCCTCTCCCTTGCTCCATTCTCTTCCCAGCTCGCTCCATTCCCCCCCGCTCCATTCCTCCCCCCGGCTCCATTCCACCCCTCCCCACCGCTTCGTTTCACCCACACCCGATGTTTACATCGCCGATACAGCAGATAATGATCAGTCATGTGACAGGCTCTGTGCATGTCACTTCTGCCCGCCTATCACATGACCGCTCATTACCTGCTGTAGCGGCGATGTAAACACCGGGTGCGGGTGAGACCTGAGCAGATGAGAGGGGGGATGGACGTGTGCTGACCACTGGCCCTCCATCCGGTGCTGACCACTGGCCTCCATCCTGCGTTGACTACTGACCCTCCATCCTGCGCTGACCACTGGACCTCCATTCTGCGCTGACCACTGGCCCTCCATCCTGCGCTGACCACTGGCCCTCCATCCTGCACTGACCACTGGCCCTCCATCCTGCGCTGACCACTCTGCCTCCATCCTGCACTGACCACTAGCCTTCCATCCTGCATTGACCACTGAACCTCCATCCTGCGCTGACCACTGGCCCTCCATACTGCACTGACCACTGGCCGTCCATCCTGCGCTGACCATTGGCCCTCCATCCTGCGCTGACCACTGGCCCTCCATTCTGCGCTTACCACTGGCCCTCCATCCTGCGCTGACCATTGGCCCTCCATCCTGCGCTGACCACTGGCCCTCCATCCTGCCAACCAATGAGCCACCATACAGTGCTAACCACTGAGCCACCGTACAGTGCTAGCCACTGAGCCACCATACTGTGCAAACCACTGAGCCACCATATACAGTGCTAACCACTCAGACACCATATACAGTCCTAACCACTGAGCCACCACACAGTGCTAACCACTGAGCCACCGTACAGTGCTAACCACTGAGCCACCATATACAGTGCCAACTACTGAGCCACCATAGAGTGTATTCAAAAATAATAACCCCAATTATATGAATAAAATAACAACTTTAGGCTGCTTTCACATCAGCGTTTTACGCTGATCGCGGCAGTTGCGGTGAAAAAAACGCAACTGCCGTGATTACCGCATAACAGCCGCACTTGCGGTTCACCTGCGGCAAGCCCCATGCAATGTGTATGGGGCTTGCGGCAGGTGCGGTAAGTGCGGTGTAGTTGCAGTTTCGGCACTTGCCGCAGGTGCGGCTGCGAAAAAACCGCGGTACGCGGTTTTTTCGCGGCCGCACCTGCCGCAAGTGCCAAACCCGCACTTGCCGCACCTGCCGCACACTTATCACAAGCCCCATAGACATTGTATGGGGCACGCCGCAGGTGAACCGCAAGTGCGGCCGTTATGCAGTAATCGCGGCAGTTGCTGTTTTTTTACCGCAACTGCCGCGATCAGCGTTTACCGCTGTTATTTAGACAAAAATATAAAATATCTCATTTTTATCCAAAAAGAAAGAAGAAGGCGGCACTCATTGGACCGGTGAAGACAGGTTTCTTTATTCCAGTCGCAGTATTACATCAGGTGGCGGGTGCGGGGAGGGAGGTGCACGGATGACGGAGCCCCTTTCGAGTAGTGCTTACTCTTCAACAGATCC